>JALIZF010001549.1:0-401172 GCA_029948255.1 Telmatactis stephensoni
TTTGATGTAATTACGTCTTTTTCGTCGATATTGTGAAGTCTTGAGTGATCGAGTCCAAGTACAAACCCTTGTAATACTAGTACCAGGAGGTTTAAATGATATTTTATGCGTATTTCTGGTATATTGTAGAGTAGAAACCGTCGCTATTGAAATAACTCAAGGTAGTTGTTGTCACCGCCAGCATTCACAAAGTCGGCACTTTGTTTTCGCGCGCTTTGTCAATCGTGCAGAGTGGTGAGAATTTTGTATTTTTATATCAACGAATTCGAGTTTTAATATCTGGCTATGTTATAAAAGAAATGGTTTACGCTTGTCGTGCGTCCATCATGAAATGGACGCACGCGGTAGGTTGCTAAGCACGAAAGAAGCGGAAGAGTCGCACGAGGAGTTAGCCGAGTGCGAATCTAGCTTCTTGATTGCTTAGGTAACCCGGCTTCCAGGTGCATCTATTTCACGATGGACGCACGCTAAGCGTGAACCATTTCTTTATTTTTGTCTGTATCTACCTGACAAACCACACCAGCAAGAGATTTAATTATACGAGCACCCAGGTGCATTCCACTATCCGTTGAGAGAACATTCTGCAATTGATCTGCAACTGCATCTCAACTGATCCATGAGTACATCATATACCCATTTCCTCGCTTGTTAACTCATTCCAAAAATATATTGCCTGCTCGAAATCACTTTTATAACCTGAACGTGACTTTGCTTTGTCCAGTGTTGTTGCCTACTGAGCACTTTTTTGGGGATAAACAATTTCTCATATGTATACTGCTTGTAAAGAAAACTTTGTAATTATAGAAAAATGTTGCTAGATTTTTATATATGAAAGAGAAATTCAAATGGAGCCTAATACTACTGAAAATAGACACGAAAACAATTCCAGGCTCTGAACGGGATTCGAGCCCACGACCTTTGCGATACCAGTGCAATGCTCTACTATACCAACTGAGTTATCAAAGCCACGTGAGAGCGGTTATATGTGGGTTAGCCCTTTATGTTCATTGAACGAAATAACCCACCTGAGGCTAAATGTATAAATACATTGAGTGTCCCTCAGTAGCAGGAAATGTACATATATGTGAAAATCAATACATTTCCTGCTACGTACTCAGCGACACTACTTTCTATGTATCGGCTTTTTTGTTGACTTTGTATAGGTAATCATACGGTTTCGAATTCAATTTGGAATTAATTTGCACGAGTGTGTTTTTCAAAGATTATCAAATTTGAGATCTTTGAAAAACACACGAGTGTGAATTAATTCCAAATTGAACGAGAAAGCGTATGATTACTTATTAATAATATACATGAAAAAATTTCTGTCACAACTCGACAAAAGTTTGAACACTCGGTCAATCGGCGAACAGACATGTACCAACTAATACTTTCCAGCTTAAGAAAACTCTAAACTTTCTTATTTCTTTTAAAGGACCAAAAATGTTTTTTTCTCAAGGAAAGTTCATCAAATCAAAAATGAATAGGCCATATGCACTAACAGGTCACGTGACCCTATCTCTCCTAAATCAAGCAGCACCGTCAAAATGAACGCCAGAAATACAAAGAGCACCTCGATATTAGTAAAAGTGCAAATTTTCAGCTCCTACGATGTAATACAGGAGAAATGACAGTAAATTTAAGATTGGATTTTTTCTTAAGATTCGTTCGGAAAAGCGCGTTGGATGGCATGAGCTTGCCATCCAACGCGCTTTTCCAAACGAATCTTAAGAAAATATCCGATCTTAAATTTACTGTCATTTTTTTCTCTTATTCACCTTATAGACTGAAACTTTGCACTTTTACTGATATCGAGGTGCTCTTTCACTTTTTGAAGTTCATTTTGATGTGCTGCTTGATTTAGGGGAGATAGGGTCACGTGACCTGTTAGTGCATATGGCCTATTGCTTAAAATTTTAAAAAATTACAGTTTTGACGAGTACAGCCAGCCAGCCTTCCATGTAGTGCGATTTTTGAAGTCAATTATTAGAAGCAAAATCTGTATTTATCTTTTCTCTTCTGTCCAAATAAGGATAAAACTGCATATATTTCCAGGTTTAAATACCAGCTTGGATTTTTTAAGAGAAAAACTGAGTCTGTTCATTTTATATTGTGAATTTTTGGCAATTTTTTTGGCAGTTTGCTGACGAGTTAGCAAATGGTGGCTGAATCTGTCTTAGTATCAAAAAGCAGCTTTGGGCTCTTTTTCTTTGTAAAAGATAAAGTCTAGGCTCCTTCACTTGACAACGTTAGACTTCCAGTGGGAAAAAAACTTTCTTTATAATCCATTGAGGTAATTAATAAACACAGATAACTTCAATTTACTGCACTAAATTTGTCAGAACTTCACTTCACTTTGAACAACCGCTTTTGTTTGAATGGCAGGAAATTTGGAAACGCGCGCCGTTTGAATGTACAAAATCCCGCCAAAAATGCTAGCGAAAGCGAGTCAGAATTTTTTTTTTTTTAACTTATGGATATTTGATTCTTGGTTGGTATCATTAATTTTCACTGCAGTTTTACTGTAATTACTTTTTCCTTTCGTGTTAGCGATTAACATCGCTGCTCTCAGCCAATTAGAATCGGCAAATTTTTTTCATGTATATTATTATGGTTATAACAAATGGTAATAATGGAAAAAGGACGTTCCTTCTTGTTGTTAATTCTTACCTTTGTCTACCTGACAAACCACACCAGCAAGGGTTTTATACCAGCACCCAAACGGTACTTTCCACCATCCATTGTGAGAACACTCTGCAATCGACTTTTCTTTACCACTGCATACCACATTATACAAGAGCATTTTTGTTGTTGTCTCCCCTTCAATGTTGACAATTCGATTCACAGCTGCTTTGTAACCAAGCATTCGACAGATCACGTGAGCATCGTTTACATCCCAGGTATGTACATAGCCATTCCAACTACAAACTGCTCCCCAGCTCCCTTTGTACTGGATTTCCACTTGACCGACATGGCTTACATTAGTTCTCACCAAACGAACTTACTTTAATCGCTTTTTCCTCTGAAAACAAACACTGTTGAAGAATTAGGCAGCCTCTGTGGTATTGCTGGTTTTCAATTGACGTCACGGCGGCCATCTTGGTTGAACTCTTGTTCGTTCAACCAACATGGCTGCCACTCTTTTATATTTTGACTCTCAAGGGAATGATTGAAAACCAGCAATATATAGAAATAATTGTTTGTTTCCTTTTTTTCTGTCAATATGACTGTAACTCAACAATTGACAAGATTATTGGGGTCACTCTTTGAATCGAGCTGAAACTAAGTCCGTTAATAAGCTAAGGCATATATCATTTGTATTGGTAGCAAAATGAGCTTAAGATTCACATTAAATAAAATATAGAAAATTAAACTTCATGCATACGACAGTGTTTGTATGTCGCCTTGTGCAATACTTTGATTGCTCGTTTCTTTCAAAGTCATCGAGTACACATTGATTGTCTATTAGTTCCTGAAAACCAGACTGAGTCTCTGAACCCTTTTACACCTTCAAACTAATTGTGGGCACAAGCACCTTTACAGTAAGTACACTTGTTTTGTCAAAGCTCTGTTTACATAATCTTTGCAATTTGTTAACTTGACAGTTTAAGGGAAAAATGTATTTATCAACTGGATCACATGTGGTTCTATATAATGTCTTAAGAGTTGTCTTAATTTGCGAGAACTTGATTTTGCTGTTGTTCTGCCGGTCGTGGTCGCTGTTTGTAATTTTGCATCTGCTGATGCGCGCTGTTGTCGCTATCGTCGTCGTCGATGTTGTAACTTAGCCGCTTAATACGACTGATCGCGTATAATCACTTCAGATCCGTCTATATTAATATGAATTTTACAACATTTGACTAAAATCTTGCAATCTGATTGGCCGAGAGCCATTGTTAATAAGAGTACTGACAATAGCTGACGCCAACATGTCACGCTCGTCCTAGACAGAAAAAAGTTAGAAAAATGGACGAAACTCCACTTTTTGAAATCGACTTTACGACCTTGTTGGCAATGGATTCTCTCCCTGAATGGACGGAAACATCCGACCAAGAATTGATGCTTGAAGTAACCAATTTAGAGAAAAAGGAGGAGGGAGGAAGATTTTTGGAGCTCAGCGAAAATGACCTAAAACAAGTTGAAAGCAACGCAATGTCTAAAGGGACAAAACGTAACACAAAATGTTTCATTAAAGCAATTGAAGGTAAACCATTTTATTTGGATTTTTATACAATTAAACGTTATCAATAGTATTAGCATGCATTTTAATCAAATAACTTACAATTTGCTTTTACATCTGTATTGCTACAAATACAGATTGGTGTCACGCTCGCCAAATCCCGAAACAACTACTAGAAATGTCATTTGAAGAGCTGGATGAAGCCTTGAGGAAATTTTACGTCGAAACCAGAACCAAAAACCACCAAGAATACAGCCGGTCATCACTCCTTGGCTTCCGCAATGCTGTAGAAAGGCATTTTAGTGCCAACAACAGGGATCTCAAAATAGTGAAAAAACCCGAACTTTCAGCGTTCAAACAAAATGTTGGAGTGCAAATTGAAGGCAAATTGTCGCGAAGGCAAGGAAAACATCCAGCACAAGGCAGTCATCGAGCCCAGCGATATTGTTAAGATGAAAAACAGCCCCTTTCTCAGCACACAAAATCCCCATGGCTTACTGCGAAGAGCATGGTTTGTGATAATGCTCTATTGGTGTCTGTAACGTGATACTTAACTTCCTTTAAACTATCTGTATCATTATCGGTATCGGATTACTTGATCATGTATTGACTTGTATTAGCTCTTGGTTTTCTCAATAAACGCATACAGAGAACCATACATGGTGGCAGCGTGGTAGAACTCAAGAAATTCACAAGACCACTGATGGGAGATAAAGAACAGGCTTCGGGATCAGCAGCTTCCAACGCCGGACTTCCAGCGCCGATTCTGAATCTACAACCGCCGGCTAATCTCGAAGTTAGCGACAAACACAGAGCTGAAAATTGGTCGGTTTTCAAACAACGATGGGAAAATTATGCTATTCTTACCCAGTTAAGCAAGCAACCCGAAGATTATCAAGTAGCTCTTTTCCTATATTCCATAGGAACCGAAGCAGTGAAGACATTCAACACTTTTGACCTCACTGACGAGGACAAAAAGAGCCTAAAAGCTATCATCGAAGCTTTTGACAAGTTCGCCATAGGAGAAAAGAATGAAACATACGAACGTTATAAATTCAACAGCAGAAACCAGCAAGGAGAACGAATCAGTTTCAGTCCACATCACAGAACTCCGTCTCCTAGCACAGACATGTAATTTTTGTGCATGCCTCCACGACAGCCTGATAAGGGACAGAATTGTCCTCGGAATAAGAGATAACGACACGAGAAAGCGCCTTCTACAGAAAAGGAAACTTACACTCGCTGAGTGTATTGACATGTGTCTTGCGAATGAAGCAACTAAATCGCAGCTAAAGGCATTGGACAAGCAAGATCCCGAACAGATGATTCACGAATTAAGGCAAACACAGAGATCAAAACCTCAACGATATAAACAAAAACCAGACAACGATAGAAAGCCCACCGGAAAACCACAAAAATGCCGCTTTTGTGGTCAGTCACACAAGCCAGGCCGAAAACAGTGCCCAGCATGGGGAAAGTTCTGCTCTGATTGTGGCATAAAGAACCATTTTGCAGAAGTATGCCAACAGAAGACCAGAAATGTTGGAAATGCCCAAACACATGCGATTGATGATGAAGACGCTGATAGTGACTCCGATTACATGGGTTGCGTGACAGTTGAACAAGCAATAAACGAGGTCACAGGAAGAAAAACAGCAGAGCCGATCTATGCAGAAATATCGTAAATGGAGACCCGATCAAGTTCCATGTCGACTGTGGAGCATCTGTAAGTGTTTTGCCGTCAAAGTTCCTAAAGTCCGAATCGTTAAAATCTACCAAGAAAAAACTCGTCATGTGGAACAAGACCGTACTCAAGTCCAAAGGAACGGCGGAAGTAACTATACTCAATCCCAAAACGAACCGGAAGCACGTAATTGACTTTGTAATTGTCGACGAACTTTTGATGCCATTGCTAGGATCATACGCAATTCAACACATGGAAATCATCGAAGTCAAACGAGAAAATTTCAAGTGTGTTTCATCTGTTAACCAAGAGCCATCAGCCAAAGCGATCCTTGGCGACAAAGCTGACATCATTGCACGCTACAAAAATGTATTTAACGGAGAGCTTGGCACTCTGGCAGGAGAACAACGTTTGACCGTTGACCCCGATGCCACTCCATCGGTATCGCCGTCCAGACGGGTTCCACTCGCGATGAAACCGAAACTACAAGCAGAGTTGGATCGCCTAACAGATCTGGGAGTGATCGCGCCGGTCGATGAGCCCACAGACTGGGTCAGTAACATCGTCGTTGCAACCAAGTCATCAGGAGACCTTAGGGTTTGCATTGACCCTAAGGAGCTAAACAAAGCCCTCAAGCGTGAAAGATATCCAATACCTGTCATTGACGACGTGTTGCCTGAGCTAGCCAAAGCCAGACTCTTCACCAAAGTCGACGCCAAGAACGGATACTGGCATGTAGTTTTAGATGAGGAGTCAAGTAAGCTCACAACATTCGACACTCCTTTTGGCCGGTACCTCTGGAAGCGCCTACCTTTTGGTCTGTCCGTAGCCTCCGAGATCTTCCAAAAGCGTTTAAATCAAGCGCTAGACAAGCTGGATGGTCTCCTTTCTGTTCATGACGACATGGTTATCTATGGCGTTGGAGAGACTGACGAGGCAGCACTAGAAGACCATGATCGTAAACTTGCCGCCTTCCTTGAGAGATGTAGAGAACGAGGCATCAAATTGAATAAGGCGAAGATGGAGCTTAGATGCACAGAGATTACATACCTGGGTCACGTGGTGACCAATCAGGGGCTTAAAGCAGACCCAGAAAAGGTTGAGGCTATTAAGAATATGCCAGCACCAGAGGACATCAAAGCAGTGCGCAGACTCTGTGGTTTCGTAAACTACCTCGCCAGATTCTTGCCAAACTTGTCTGATGTTCTCGAGCCCATTAGACAGCTGACCCGCCAGGATGTCGAGTGGCAGTGGAACAGCACACACGACAAGGCATTCCAGTCTATCAAACAGATGATCTCAAATGCTCCAGTGCTGAGATACTACGATGCAGAAGAGGAACTAACTGTTCAATGTGATGCGAGTGATAAAGGCCTTGGGGCAGCTCTACTCCAGAATGGTCAGCCTTTTGCTTTTGCCAGCCGAGCACTGACGGATACAGAAACGAGATACGCTCCAATAGAAAAGGAAATGCTTGCCATGGTATTTGCTCTCAACAAATTCAACCAGTATGTCTATGGTCGACCAGTTACAGTTAACAGCGACCACAAACCACTGGAAGCTATTGCGCAGAAGCCGCTGAGAAATGCTCCAAAACGACTTCAGGGAATGCTTCTAAAAGTCCAAAAATACGACATCAACATAGTGTACAAACCGGGCACAAAGATGTATCTGGCAGACACGCTAAGCAGAGCGTATATTTGCACACAACGAAGTCCTGCGAGGAGTTTGAGCATGTCAACGCCACAAAGTTTGTCCTCATGACAGACAGAACAAAGGAACGAATCAGAGAAAGCACAGCGCAAGATGACGTGCTGCAACAACTGACAAAGGCTGTCCTGAAAGGCTGGCCAGATAACGCTATGATGTACCAGCGACGCTGATGCCTTACTATGGTTTCCGCGACGAACTAGCAGTACATGATGGGCTAGTATATAGAGGAGAACGACTTGTAATCCCAAAGAGTTTGAGACCAATGATGCGCGAGTCACTGCCACAGCTCCCATATTGGCATCAACGGCTGTCTGCGAAGGGCCCAGAGAGAGCATGTACTGGCGTCAATGAATGCGGATATACGGGCCTATGTGGCCCAATGCAAGACCTGCCGGTCATTTGAAACCGCCAAGCCAAAGAGACGCTGCGGAGCCATCCACCAACAGACAGGCCCTGGGAGAAGGTCTCAGCTGACCTTTTCACGCTGAATGGCAAGGAGTACCTGGTTGTCTGTGACTACTTCTCCAACTTCATCGAAGTCAACTATCTGGAGGACACAAAGCTTCCTTCTACTGTGATAAGGAAGTTGAAAAGGCCATTTTGCAAGATACGGCATCCTGATTGCATGGTCACAGGACAGATGGCCCCCAGTTTACATCGGGGGGGGGGGGGGGACCAGTTTTAGGAAGTTCGCTGATCAAATGGGACTTTGACATTCAAACGAGGCAATCCCGGGCACCAGCAAGCAAACGGCTTAGCAGAATCAGCAGTCAAAACTGCAAAGAAGCTGTTGCGTAAAGCTAAGATGGATGGACAGGATCCATTTTTGGCTCTATTGGCCCATCGTAACACTCCGTCTGAATCAATGGGGACAAGTCCAGCACAACGCTTCTTTGGACGACGTACAAAGACACAACTTCCAGTTACCACAGGGTTACTCAGGCCCCAGGGTATCAACCCTGAATCCACAAATGAGAGGAGAAAGATATCACAAGCAAAGCAGGCTCACTACTACAACCAACACGCAAAGGATCTGGAAGCTCTGGAAGAAGGAGACATTGTGCGAATGCGTCCGTTCCAGCTGAACAAAAAGACGTGGGACAAGGCATCAGTCAAACGAAGACTGGACGATCGATCCTATGAGGTTGAGTCCAACGACACACTATACAGAAGGAATCGAGTGGACCTTAAAAGAACGCAAGAAGTCCCTATAGATGAAGAGACCTCACTTGAGACACAGGACGCACCATTGACTCTCGCACCAGCAGATACTTCACCAATGACACCTGCACCTGTACCTCCAGCCACGCCTTTGGTGTCAGCAAGACCCAAAAGGGTGACAAGGGAACCTGCTTATTTGAAGGACTTTGTAAGATCCTAAATAATGTACAAGGACCCTTTATAGATAAAGACTTTGTATGATTCAAAAGGCACTGTCACAAGGACTCCATAGTATAGATTTGTTTTATTGTTTCGTTCCTGTTGTACTGACTGTCAATTAGATCTTAAAGGAGGGGGGATGTAACGTAATACTTAACTTCCTTTAAACTATCTGTATCATTATCGGTATCGGATTACTTGATCATGTATTGACTTGTATTAGCTCTTGGTTTTCTCAATAAACGCATACAGAGAACCATACAGTGTCGTCGGGGCTGCGAAGGCCAACGGTAACTTCGAAAGGATAGCTTTATTTGTCAAACAGATGCCGACGGACAAGAATTCCTCATGATGACTCACGAAGAGCTCACTAAAAATCACCAGGGAGGGATAAATGATAAACCAAGCTACGAGAACAACACCAGGCTCTACTCAACTGGACAAGACGGTGACTCATTTTCCTGTGTTATGAAATATATCTCCTAGCTTAACCCAAAACAAGAAGCATTCTTCCAACGACTAAAAGATCATGTTAGTGAAGATGACGACATCTGGTACGAAAATAAGCCTCTGGGAGTCAACAAGATCGGCGTTATGATGAAAGAGATTTCTCGTGGGGCAGGCCTTTCAAAAAGCTACACAAACCATTGCGTCCGTGCAACCGCCATAACAATTTGGTCAGATAACGAGGTACCATCATGCACGCCACATTATGAGCATTTCTGGACACTCCAACGAACAGAGTATCGCCAGCTATAACAACAGGCCATCTACAGAACAGCTCAAGAAATGCTCAAACATCCTTTCGAGTGCTTTAGACAGCTATTCGACCAGTGTTCATTCCAGCACAAGCCAAATGTGTACAGATTCAAGGCAATTTATCACCAATGAGACCAGTTCTTCACGGTGTCCCGCAAGGTAGCATCCTGGGCCCCTTGCTATTTACGCTATTTATAAATGATCTTCCACTATGGGTGAGTTCACATGTAGACATGTATGCAGACGACTCAACCATTCACACTAGTGCAAAGGCCGGCAGTTGATGATTTAAACACTACACTGACTCAAGACATGCAAAATGTCCAAAACTGGTGTTCTAATAACAGGATGGTAATCAATCAGGAGAAAACTAAATGTATGTTGATATCTACCTATCAAAGAGCAGCTAGACTCACCACCACTGAGCTTGAGATAATACTTAATAACTCCCAGTTAATAAACACTAATACAGAGAAATTACTGGGTGTAACTGTTGATCAACATCTTCATTGGAAATCTCACATCGATAATGTGGCCAAAACTCTTAGTAAAAGTATTTACCTACTTCGAAGAATAAAGGAATTTTTACCTATGGACTGTCGCCTAACCTACTACAAAACATTTCTCCAACCTCACATGGATTATTGTATCACTGTCTGGGGTATGTCTAGTCATATAGACCGAATCCGTAAACTGCAGAACATGGCTCTTAGGATAATCTACGATAAACCTAAATTAGCATCATCCATTCCACTATTCAAAACGGCAGGTATCCTACCAATCAGACAAAGAGCAACTTATAGGATCTGCCTCATGGTTTACAAAGCACTAAACAAGCAAGCTCCAAAGTATATATGTGACATGTTCCAACTCAAGTCCACAGTTGCAGAGCGTCCCACAAGAAGTACCAAAAACAACTGTCTATGGGTCCCAAATGTCAAGCTGAATATTGCAAGAAAAGCTTTACGATATAATGGAACCAAAGTGTATAATAACTTACCCACTGAACTTAGAAAGGACATGAAACCAGAATCATTTAAGACTGAAACTTATAAACATTTGCTGAGGCAATTATGATTTTAAGAATCATCACCATTATATTATAGTTTTTTATATTCATTATCTTTATATTTTTACATAATTTTAGAAATATTTTGCCTACCAACAAATGTATATATCGATAGTTTTTGCTAGTTTCCTAGTAATTTAATTTAATTGTAATTTAATTGTAATTTATTGTTTATAGATGGCCCAATGGAAGATTAGCCAGGCTAAATTGGTTCCATCTTTAAATAAAGTTTATTGTTATTATTATTATTATGGCATCTTTATTTTGTTTTCAATTCAAATCTAATTACATGCAACAAAGCGGGAATGCACCTGTGCTTTGTTGTATTTTTTTCTTATATGCTAAACATCACTTTTTTTTTAATTTGCTATTTTGTGAACTCATAGAATTTTTTTGTAATTTCTGCGTTTTGGGAAAGGATCCATTTTTGTGATTTCTTAAGGAGATAGTCTGTTTCTTGGCTATTCGTTGTCACAGAGTTCATTTCTTTCTCTAATAGATGGTGATAACCTCCGAGAAAATCAAATACAACGTTCTTTTGGGTAACTGTACAGTCTCTGTAGATGTTCTTTATGCCTGCTCTTAGTTCTGTGTATTTTTCTTGCTTGTATCTTGTTCTTTCTTCGATGCTTCCAACGCTGCATATGGTTCCTTCTACCAAGATCCATGTTTTGTTTCCTTTGTCTAGTACAGCCATGTCGATTCTATTGGCTCCATTTTCAGGGGCTTTATCAAGGTGAAAGGGCAGGTCCCAAATTATCTTGGCTTTCTCGTTCTCTACGATTGATTCTGGAATACTTTGTTGATACCAAGGCTTGGAATGATCGCTTTCTTGGAAGTCGTATCTGTATAGGAGGTAATGGTAGATAGGTCTAAGCATCCTGTCGTGTCTGGCTTTGTACAAGGTCTGTGCAATTCTTGGGCAAGCACAGAGCACATGTGTTGTAGATTCAATAGCTGTATGACACATGCGACATTTGCTGTCAGTAACGTGCATTTGTAATTTGCTTTGCTGGTATGCCTTCGTTGGCAGGAGCTGTTGTCTTATGCTCTTATTCACACTATGTACTACGTCGGGTATGTTCTTCCATGTTTTGTGAACGTCATTGGCTCTTTTTGACATTTCCGGGTCGTTGAGTTGTTTAGTTGTCAGTGCTCCTAGCCACTGTTGGCTTTGAAATTCTTCGAGGTACTTCCTGTTAACACTCGAGCGTAATAGATCTTTTATTGCTTGTGGGCTTGCTGTCTTGGTATGAGTGGTTTTACTGTCGTGAGTGATTAACTCAGTTCCTGTTGCATTAAATCTGCATTGTATGTTGTATTCTTCTGCGTATTTCATTGCTTGTTTGAAAATAGATTTTCTTCCTTTATCGATCTTGTTCATCTCAATTGTTCTTGCTAATTATTATTATTATTATTATTATTATTATTATTATTATTATTATTATTATTATTATTATTATTATTATTATTATTATTATTAATGGCCCCACAACCATCAGTCCTTCACGTCCCAAATAACGCCCAAAGTAGCATTTTTAGCGGATGTAACATTTCTGTTTATGTAATTCCAAAGAATCAATTGTAATTCATTTTTTCCTAAATTGTTCGTCTTAAATACCATTTTCTTGTACGCATTTGAATCGTACTAGAACATTTCAAACTGACTGTGGAAAACCACTAATTGTTCTTGTCAAGTCTTGTCAAAATGTTTTAACCAATGAGACTTTGAAAAATTTTCAATAAACCAATCAAATCATGATCACAGGAAAAGTATTGATCACTTCTGAGTGTCACGCTTTCTTTATATTAACACGCGAAATAGAAAATAAGAGTTTTTAGGACAGTTTTTCAAACAGATTTGGACGGAAAGATCTAAGATAATGTTGTAAACGCTGCGCTCGTGGTTCCACTTTAGTTTTGAACATTTTTTGACGTCATCCATGATTAATAAGAGTACTGACAATGGAAAACTATCTTCAATTTGTTAATTTATAATAATAATAATAATAAATGGTTCTTCAAAGCGCATCATACAAAAGTCTCGATGCTCTTTACATTAGGCCAGATAGAATTACAGATTCTTGAAGTTTCACGAAATACCATTTGATTATACGTTCCTGATAAACAGGAATGTTTTCAGTTGAGATTTAAAGGAAGCCAGAGAGATAGCATGTTTCACAGTGTCCGGTAGATTGTTCCAAAGGGAAGGTGCAGCCAGTGAAAAGGATCTTTTGCCAAAGGTAGAAGTTCTTGAACCTGGTTCTTCGAGCAGAAGCTTTGAAGAGGAACGCAGTAAACGGCTGGGCTTATACGGCTTGAGAAGGTCAGAAAGGTACTTTGGGGCGAGTCCATGAAGGCACTTGTACGTTAAAAGGAGGATTTTGAATTCGATTCTCTCAGAAACAGGGAGCCAGTGTAATTTCTTAAGGATTGGTGTAACACTGTCTGAGCGTTTAGATCGGGAGACGAGCCTTGCGGCGGTGTTCTGTACTTTCTGCAGCCGGTCGATGAGATAGGCAGGAAGACCAAGAAGAATACTGTTACAGTAATCCAGGCGCGATGAAACGAAGGCGTGTACAAGACGTTCTGTCGTAGACTGATCAAGGTAACGCCTAGTTCGACCAATATCTCTAATGGCCAGAAAAGCACTCTTACAGATGTTGGTGACGTGTGTATCCATACACAGATTCTTGTCAAAGGTGACGCCCAAGTTACGTACTTCGGCGACTGGAGCAATGCTGTAGCCACCAACGCTGATACCAGCGAGTAGGGATGCTGAACGGAATTTTGAGGAAATGTGAATAACCTCAGTTTTACCATCGTTAAGAAACAGATTGTTTTGAGTGGACCATATCTTAATATCATTGACGCAGCGTTCAATTCTCTGGATCGTGTCAGACTGAGGATGTTTTAAAACAGTATAGAGCTGGGAGTCATCAGCATACATGATACAATTGATTCCATGTGCATAGATCACGTCTTCCAGAGGAGCAACATATAGTGTGAAGAGGACGGGGCCTAACACAGAGCCCTGTGGGACCCCATGAAGCAGCGGAGAGACAGGAGAAACAGTGGATCCAATACGAGTTGAAACAGAGCGTGAAGACAGATACGATTTAAACCACTCTAACGCAGTGCCAGTAATTCCAAAACGGTCATGAAGACGAGATAGTAGCATTGAGTGATTAATAGTGTCAAAGGCAGAAGAAAAGTCCAAAAGTACCAGAATGACTTCACAACCCTCATCCAGATCCATCAGGATGTCGTTGTTCACGCGTAGTAAAGCTGTCTCTGTGCTGTATCTACGGCGATAGGCAGATTGCATATCAGAATACAAATTGTTTAACTCTAGGTAGTGAACAAGTTGCGTACAGACAGCTCTTTCTAGGACTTTAGACAAAAATGGAAGATTAGAAATTGGACGGTAATTGGCGAGAACGTTGGGATCAAGGGATTTCTTCTTAAGTACAGGCGTAACCAATGCGTACTTTAATTTGTCAGGAACATGTCCGCTTTCAAGTGAGAGGTTAATAACAGAATTGTTGACAATTCTTGGATTCTTTCAGAATACCTATCTTAAGAGTGAAACGAAAGTCTTCGCTATGGTAAAAACCTACACTACGCTACATATCGGTCTAAGAGTTCTTTTTTCATATTCGACGCAAATTATATACTTTCTTTTCGTTAAAATAAACTTTGAAACTTTTTTTACAGACATTGACTCAAAAAATCGACTTTCGTCAATTTTCTATCGTCTCGGAATAAACTTGCATAATCGTAAGTCTTTTTATTGATTTTTAATCTACAGCTGTTCCACCAGTTCAAGTTCGTTTAGCTGGAGGAACGTCACCCAATTCTGGTCGACTTGAAGTCCGGTACCATGGTGTGTGGGGTACTGTATGTAATAGTGGATGGGACCAGAACGACGCTGAGGTGGTTTGTCTTATGCTTGGGTACCCTGGAGTACAAGTTGTTAAACACAAAAACTTCAGTCATGTCAAAGGCATAATATGGCTTTACTTGCTTATATGTTCTGGTGCAGAAATGTCCATTGCCATGCAGCTGTAGTCATAATGGATGGGGATATACAGGCTGTTGGCATGTCAACGACGTTGGTGTCACGTGCAAGATGGGTAGGTTCTAAAGAAAACATGTATTATTAATTATACTCATGTCTTTAGTTCTTTTTTCAACCTACAAATGTCTAAAACATAACATCGTCAGGATTTTAGTTGATTACGTAGCATGACAATAATTATAACACCTTGTTGCTTGTCTCGCTTTTGCAGTCACTGCTCCTCAATTAATTTAGAGTAAGCAGCACATCGGTTGGACTGGCTTGCACTGCCAATCTTGTCATTAATTATGTTCAATGAACGCCAAATCTACTAATATCTTAGGTACATCATCTTCAAAGATTCAGTGGATTACCTAACATGATAACAATAATTACATGTATAACAGCTTGTGATGGGCTTCTTTTATTTCCATAGTAACTGTTTTCGTCCTGTCATATCGTGATTGCTTATATTTGCTTATACTGGTACAGAAATCACTGTTAGCTGTAGTCATCATGGATGCGGATGTTGCTGTTACCATAGTGGTGAAATTGTCGTGTGACTAAAGAAAGGCATGTTTTTGGAAAGGAATATATAATGATTTATATATATATATATGATTTATAAACTTCCAAAAAGCATTTATATAGCGATGTATTTATAGGGCGTGCATGTCTTTCTTGACCACATTTGTCACAGTTCTTGTTGGGTTTCGGCGGCGCCGTAGTCGGTGGCTCTTTCGGTTGTCTGTTGGGCTTCCTGTGGTGCTTGACAACCTTCGCGACTTCTCGTGTATTATCTTTCATATATTTGACCATCACGTGAGTGTCTTTCATCTGGCTTGCTTCAGATAGAAATTGGTCAAGATTCCACTTTTTGCTTATTGCTTTTTGAATTAGCGTGCGACTTTCGCTGGTTTGGATTAGGTGCTCTAAGATTCGATCATCTAAATTGTCGCCGAATTCGCATTCGTTTGCACGTGCTCTTAGTCTGGCGGCATATGCCAATGTTGTCTCGCCACTGTCTGGCTTCATGGATAGAAATTCGTATCTTGCATGGTGTTTATTTTGCTTTGAGAGAAAATGTTCATTCAATTTTGCTTTCAACTTATCATATACATTCATGCTTGCTTCGCTAGAATTTGGTAAGCTTTTCTCGAATCTAGCGATTTCTTTTCCGCCATAAATAATCAAAGCGGCTTTCTTATCATTAGGATCTGTAACCTTAAAATACCTGAACTCACGTTCGATCTCTTCGAGCCATTCTTCCCAGAGTTTTCCAGTTGCGATTTGGTCCTCTGTTCTCACAAAAGGTTGGGCTTTCAGGTTTCTTGTCTCTGTCACGACGATTGCTTGATTTGGCTGATTGCTGGCCTGTCCTGAAGAGGCACTCGGCGAACTTGCTGTGTCTGGTGGATCTGACGGCATGTTTACGGTGTTTTACTTGACTTTTCTCTTCCTTTTCCTCGGAAACCGGTTCCTAATTCACTGAGTTCGATTTGGGAATCCGCTGAATCCTCGTCGCCAATGTAAAATCTCTATTTCTGGACACTAAAGTCTGTTCTGTTCGCTTTTATTACGACCTCACTCCGTCGCTCACTACACTCGCTCGTATACAACATACACAGGCACGTGATTATGCAAATATATCAATGTCCCGGATATTACAAGCATAATGCAATAATGCATATGCAAGCCAGTAACCATTATGTCATTGAGCGTGTAAGTAAGTGTGTAAGTGTGTAAGTAATTCGGATTTCCCGAAGTCGTTCACGAAGAGAGAACGAAAAACGTACGGAATTGGCTCGAGGATTACTTAACTCATTTTAATCGATTTTCACGAAGAAAAATGAAAAACCCAAAGAAATATCGAGCTTTTTTAGTTAGTGGTGGTTATAATTTCATCAAATATTGTGCGATGTGCTAACCGTGACCGCCAATTTTTTTTACAAGATGTTCAATGATTTGGCCAATAAAGAGACCAAAATCAATATCGCCGAGGTTAACGTTTAAATTTTGACAAGAAAAATCGCCCAATTGTTTCAACTTGGCATGTTTTTGGTCGTTTCTGTTGTAAATGTGAAAATTATATTTGAATTTAATTTAGTCATTTAACAAAGAGCCAATGAGTCCAGATGTGACTACAAAGACTGTTCTGTTTGTTCAGTAACCTCAAAACGTTTAGGAATAGAAAGTTGTGGTTTGCCTAGTTTGTCATTTTCTTCTTTGTAATATATAATTTGGAGGACTTTTTGGAGCACTTTCATCGTTCTCGTAGACTCCATATTGACAAAAAAATTATGAATATTTTTTTTTCTCAAAAGCATTCTTTCTTTCTTTTCTATTTATTTTTGTTGGTTTGTTTGTTTAGTTTAATTGCTTTCCTTGTTTATTTATCATTTGACCAGTAACCACATGTCCTCCTACACGGCTTTTATTATATCTCGATGTCTCCTCTTCGTAATAAAGCATGATTATGATTATGTTATGATTATGTTATGATTATTGTCATGTTACCTAATCAACTAAAATCCTAACGATATCATGTTTGGGATATTTGTGGTTTGATAAAAGAACTTAAAATATAATAATAATAATAAAAAGCCATGCCTTCTTTAGAACCTACCCATCTTGCATGTGACACCAACGTCGCTGACAATTAATTAATCATGTGTGACGTAATATCATGGTAAATAAGAGTGCATACCACGGCTTTCCATCGTAAATTTGTTAATATTCATCATGAATGTGCAAATACATTTATTAGAACTGTTCCTTCCGTTAATGATCTTCTAAAAGTTTTCAATGAAACAAAGGCTACAATATTTGTTTATGATTAAAATCTAGTCAAAAATAAAACTATATTAGATTAATTTTAATTCTTACCTTTATCTACATGACAAACCACACCAGCAAAATATTTATACAAGCAACCAGTCCATGACGGTATATTCCACCATCCGTTGTGAGAACACTCTGCAATCGACTTCTCTTTACCACTGCATCCCACATTGTACATTAGCATTTTTGTTGTTGTCTGTCCTTCAATGTAGTTAATGTAATTCACTGCTGCTTTGTAACCAAGCATTCGACAGATCACGTGAGCATCCTTTATATCCCAGTAATCATGACAGACTGCTCCCCAGGTCCCTTGGTACTGGATTTCCACTTGACCAACATGACTTACATTAGTTCCCACCAGACGAACTTTAATCGCTTTTTCCTCTGAAAACAAAAATTGTTTCATGATGTACAAATCACATTTGTCACCAAGACGGCCCATTCCGTAGCAAATAGAGCAGATTTCGTATGAGTGTGAAACCAACCGCGCCGTGTCGTAACTGTGTCAGTGCCGTGATGTCTATAAAAACATTCGAAATTCCTGCCGTAACCGTGCGGTGCCGTTTTCACAGTCATACGAAATCTACTCTATTACAACCCGTGCTCCGTGTATAGACAGCCGAATTTCACATCTGCACTGATTACTACTAAACTTGACAAACCCCACGAGCAAGGTAAGAATCTACTTTCCACCATTTCCTGTGAGAACACTCTGAACTTTTGCCATCATGTTACTTTCGGCCGATTACAGATCACGGAACTTGGCGATACACCCATACGATATTTCATATTTAAGCTATATGCAATGCCCATCCATCATTTGGTTGAGCGTCGGTGTTTAGTGCAGGAAGTCAGATTTCAATTCCCGACGGGGCCTTCATTTCTCGGACAAGGACGTTAAACCGTACGTAGTTCTGTATTTCCAAACAAGCTATAATCAGCGAAGCCGGGGAGCTACAGGTAAAAGAACCAACAGCGCTGTTCAGGAAGAGTAAGGAGATCCTGGTGTGTATGTGGTCTGGCCATGTGAAGGACAAGTTAGAAATAAGAATATAGGATAGAACGACGATTTTGATCTAATTCGATCGAGGGAGATAATTATGATACAAAGCTCAACAAATCACAGGACTTTTTTTTCTAGCTCTGGAATATGTCGTCAAATACGGACAAGCGACACAAGAAAGATCTTTATAAGAGCAGTATGACGGTATATTACACCATTCAATGAACGCCAAAGAAAAGACGTTAATAGTTTGTTGTGTCTCTAGCTAGCTCCGATCTACGAATATCTTAGGAACAACATCTTCAAAGATTCAGTGGATTACCTAACATGATAATAATTACATGTATAACAGCTTGTGACGGGCTTCTTTGATTGTCATAGTAACTGTTTTCGGCCTGTCTTATCATGATTGCTTACATTTGCTTATACTGGTACAGAAAATCCTGTTAGCTGTAGTCATCATGGATAAGAATGTTGCTGTAATTGTCGTGTGACTAAAGAAAGGCATGTTTTTGGAAAGGAACATAAAAAATCATGAGATGATTTATAAACTTCCAAAGAGCGTGTATATAGTGATGTATGTACGTATATGCCTGCTATATGCAATTAATATATATTATTTGGTATATTAAGTACACTTTAATTGGTCGAGAGCCATGAATGACTATAGTCATTGAATCTTACGCGCCCTCTAATTGGCGCTGTAATTGAATGTTTCGATAAATATTATATAGAAAACATTATGCCAAGAGCATAAAGTCATTTTCATATACTTCGTAATAAAGCACCGGTCGAGTGACCTGGTGCCGTGGTGACAACGTGGACATTGTGCACTACTGCGGTGACTACAAAAGTAAGAAAGCAACAAGGTGTTATAATTATTGTCATGCTACGTAATCAACTAAAATCCTGACGATGTTATGTTTTAGACATTTGTAGGTTGATAAAACAACTAAAGATATGAGTATAATCAATAATACATGTTTTCTTTAGAACCTACCCATCTTGCACGTGACACCAACGTCGTTGACATGCCAACATCCTGTATATCCCCATCCATTATGACTATAGCTAGCAATGGACATTTCTGTACCAGAACATCTAAGCAAGTAAAGCCATATTATGCCTTTGACATGACTGAAGTTTGTGTGTTTAACAACTTGTACTCTAGGATACCCAAGCATACGACAAACCACCTCAGCGTCGTTCTGGTCCCATCCAACATTACATACAGTACCCCACACACCACTGTACCTAGCTTCAAGTCGACCAGAATTGGGTGACGTTCCTCCAGCTAAACGAACTTGAACTGGTGGAACAGCTGTATTAATAATGAAAAATGGTCACTGATATTTTAATCATGAATATGCAAATACTATACCTGGTTTTACAATATCTATTAGAACTGTTCCTCCCGTTAAAGATTTTCTAAACGTTTTCAGTAAAACGAAGGTTACAATATTCAAGCTTATTTGGTTTTGTTTATGATTAGAATCTATTTATAAAATATAACCATATTGGATTAATGTTAGCTCTTACCTTTATCTACCTGACAAACCACACCAGCAAGAGTTTTATACGAGCAACCAGTCCAAGACGGTACATTCCACCATCCGTTGTGAGAACACTCTACAATCGACTTTTCTTTACCACTGCATTGTACATTGTACATGAGCATTTTTGTTGTTGTCTTTCCTTCAATGCTCCAAATTCGATTTACGGCTGCTTTGTAACCAAGCATTCGACAGATCACGTGAGCATCCTTTATATCCCAGCCACTATAACAGACTGCTCCCCAGGTCCCTTTGTACTGGATCTCCACTTGACCAACATGGCTTACATTAGTTCCCACCAGACGAACTTTAATCGCTTTTTCCTCTGAAAACAAATATTGTTTCACGATATAAATATCATCTTTAGCACCAAGACGGCCCATTCGGCTGTAACAAATATATATTTCTATATATTTATTTTTATATATTTGCTCGGTGTATAGACAGGAATTTCACATCTGCAATGATTACTAAACTTGACAAACCACACCAGCAACGTAAGAAACTACTTTCCACCATTCCCTGTGAGAACACTCTGGACTTTTACCAAATTTATATCTACTGGTTCCCAAATTTCGGCCGATTAGAGAGTCATTAAGCTGTATGCAATGCTCATCCATCATTTAGTTGAGCGTCGGTGTTTAGTGCAGGAAGTCAGATTTCAATTCCCGACGGGGCCTTCATTTCTCGGACAAGGACCATACGTAGTCCTGTCTTTCCAAACTAGCTATAATCACCGAAGGGAGCTAGGTACAGGAACCAACAGCGCTGTTCAGGTAGAGTAAGGAGATCCTGGTGTGTATGTGGTCTGGCCATGGCGAAAAGCTGTCTCGGTCTTCATGTACTGTGAAGGACAAGTTAGAAATAAAAATATAGGATAGAAAGACGATTTTGATCTAATACGATCGAGGGAGAGAATTATGACACAAAGTTCAACAAATCCCAGGAATTTTTTTTCTAGCACTGGAATATGTCGTCAATTACGGATAAGCGATACAAGAAAGATCCTAACAAGAGCATTATGGCAGTACCTTACATTATCACCTTTGAGAACATTTTGCAATTGACTTTTCTTTACCATTGCAACCTCACAAGAAATCAACATTATACGTCTTCTCATTAGTTTGCAACTTTAGTTGTATAATTTTAGATGAGAGTGCTTTTTAGTTTGGGAAGGACACAAAAGT
Source organism: Telmatactis stephensoni (assembly GCA_029948255.1). Taxonomy (NCBI): domain Eukaryota; kingdom Metazoa; phylum Cnidaria; class Anthozoa; order Actiniaria; family Isophelliidae; genus Telmatactis; species Telmatactis stephensoni. The sequence goes on from JALIZF010001549.1 coordinate 21,430, forward strand.
CGTTGAGTGATCACGTGACCGATCACATGACCTTTATTCACAAAAACCATGTTCTTAAAAAGTTTATGTTCAAACCCTCTTTTTGTTTTGTTTTGCTTCTTTTTCACTGAGGTTTTAAAGATTCATTCTTATACTGTTGCTTTCTAGTCCTCTTCTAGCACGCTTTTCATATTATTTGGTCTGTCGGTCGGTCCGTCTGTCTGTCTGTCTGTCTTTCTCGATCATCTGCCTGTGTGTCAGAACGTATGTCTATTCATCGGTCGGTCAGTAGTCCGTTTATTCATTCGTTATCATAAAAGTACCGATGAAATGAGGCATTTTCTTTATCACGTGAGCATCTTCTATATGCCAGTAATCATCACAGACTGCTCCTCAGGTACCTTTGCTACTAGATTTCAACTTGACCAACATGGCTTACCTTAGTTCCCTCCAGACGAACCGTCATCGTTTTCCCACTTTGTTACATCGAGCTATCAACTTATCCAAAAATATGTTATGGACATTGAACTGGTGGTGGAGCTGCATAAAAAGTAATTGTATTGCATTCAATAAATGATGGCACCTATTTAAGGGACCACTTGGACGAAAATCGGTGAAAATTAAATTGAAAACTGATTATTTCCGTATTTTCATTTTCAATTTTCATTGATTTTGGTCCAAGTACAGTGCTCCTTTATATTTCAACCGGTGTTTCTTACCTTTATCCACCTTTGGTTTAAAACCTAAAAACCCCAACAATAGGGTTGAGTAATGGATGTCATAATGTCATTTACTCACAATTTAGATGCTAAAATCCTTGACATTTATCCGTCTCTTTCGGATGTGAAGAAAATGTTGCTTCATGGTGATTATTGGTGCCGTATACATAGGTTTCACTCAGTTTTATGTCATTTTCAATTTTCATTGATTTTGATCCAAGTGCTACTTTAATTAACTAATCTGGTGTTTCTTACCTATATCCACCTGACAAACCACACCAGCAAGTCGTTTATACGTGCACCAAGAATGTACATTCCACCATCCCCTGTGAGAACACTCTGCAACCGACTTTTCTTTACCAGTGCAATACACATTAGACATGAGCACTTTTGTTGTTGTCTTTCCTTCAATGAAGTAAATGTAATTTAAAGCTGCTTTGTAACCAAGCATTCGACAGATCACGTGAGCATCGCTTATATCCCAGTTATATTGACATATTGCTCCCCAGGTCCCTTTGTACTGGATTTCCACTTGACCAATGCAACATGACTTACATTAGTTCCCACCAGACGAACAAACGAACTTTAATAGCTTTTTCAATTCTTCTGAAAACAAACATGGTCGGAAAACAAAAAAATAAGCTCAACAAAGACACGTTTTCTTGCATGCATAAGTAGCTGAGGAGCCAAAATCTATCTATCCTCAGGACAGCTACCACAAAGGGAAAACTCTCTTTAGTGGCCCTTACGAGGACTTCCAGCAGAAAAATGGTTAACCAACCAAGGTTAACAAGCCATATTATGCCTTTGACAGGACTAAAGTTGAGTGTTTGACAAATTGTAATCCAGGGTACCCAAGCATACGATAAACCACCTCAGCACTGTTCGAGTCCCACTTATAATGACATACCTGACTTCAACTCGATAAGAATTGGGTGACGTGTCACCAGCTAAACGAACTTTAACTAGTCGAGGATCTGCACGATAAAGTGTCTTTAATAAATGCTTGCAAGCAAACATTTTAAAAACTACTCCGGTGTGTTGTACCTTTATCTACCTGACAAACCACACCTGCAAGATTTCTATACGAGCAGGGAGCATTCCACCATCCCCTGTGAGAACACTCTGCAATCGACTTTTCTATACCACTGCATCCCACATAGTCCATGAGCAATTTTGTTGTCGTCTCTCCTTCTATGTACACAATTCGATTCACAGCTGCTTTGTAACCAAGCATTCGACAGATCACGTGAGCATCGTTTATATCCCAGTTCCAATGACTGCTCCCCAAGTCCCTTTGTACTGGATTTCCACTTGACCAACATGGCTCACATTAATTAGTTCTCACCAGATGAACTTAAATCGCTTTTTCCTCTGAAAACAAATATTTTTTTCATGATATAAAAATCAACTTTGGCACCAAGGTGGCCCATTCCTTAACAAATATTACAATCCAATCAATTACATTATCACGGAGAAATTTTGGTTTAAAACCTAAAAGAACAATAGGGTTGAATAATCGACGTCATAATGATGTCATTTACTCACAATTTAAATGCTAAAAACCTTGACAATATTTATCCTTCTCTTTCGAATGTGAAGAAAATGTCGCTTCATGGTGATTATTGGTAACGCATACACTGAGTTTCATGTCATTCGCAATTTTCATTGATTTTGATCCAAGTGCTCCTTTGATTCTTGGTTTGCATGTGACGTCATCAAAAAGCTAAAATCTAAACTATTCATCACACGAAACTGTTTCCTAGATATTTTATTTATATCATTAAGAAAAGTCCTCACACAAAAAACTGAGTTCTTTCAATGAATGGTTGTCGATCTATTGCGAGTCAATTTCTGTCACACAACACTGTCACGTATATCGTAAAGACGCAGAAATATAGGCAAATGTGATTCAAATCGTACGACTTTAACTTTGTAAGTGATAAATAAGTTTGTTTTAGTGAGAAAACACAAATTATAGCGATATTAACGTGATTTTGGTCCTTCGTGTTACTGTCCGCCATGTTGGTGTACAAAGGTTGTGCACCAAGATGGCGAACCCATACATTTCACACCAAACAATGAAGATATCTGATCGCTCGTATCTCCTTATCAAAATATTCTTATGACTAAAAATTTCGTATAGATACAGTCCTTCAACTGCTTTTTTAGATGCAAGTTATTTTATTCAAAATAATAGCATGGTTGCCTCGGATTCTATTGTTCCGAGAGGAGCATTTAATGGCTAAATGCCCCCTCACTGCTACTAATCGAACCTCATGCATAAGCATTAGGTACGATTAGTAAATTTCTAAAACTTCCACTAAACCTCCCTCGGCTTCGGGTACATTTAATCACTAATCAACCTCATAGCCATGCTATTACTTATAATAATAGCATGGTTGCCTAGGATTCTATTGTTCTGAGAGGAGCATTTAATGGCTAAATGCCCCCACTGCTACTAATCGAACCTCATGCATAAGCATTAGGTACGATTAGTAACTAATCGTACCTCATGCATATGCATTAGGTACGATTAGTAACTAATCGTACCTAATGCATAAAACATGAGGTACGATTAGTAACCAATCATACCTCATGTTTATGCAAGAGTCCAACTATGGATACGTCCCTGAGAAATTTCCTGAGGACACATCCGCAGCTATCAGTACTTGAATTATGCAAATTAGCTTCAAGTAACCTTTCAGTGTAGTCTAAACCATGTGGGATGGATTACAATACTATTCAGCATGCTTGTCACATTTGGGATGGACTGGAATAATCTTGCGCATGCGTGGCACGACAATGTTATCACACAACGCTTTTTTATTTTCAATATTATTTGGTGAATATAAATAACTGTTTTAGACAAGTGAGTTGTAACGAGGCATTGTTTCCTTTGTGTTAGGTCTTTCTTGCACTTAGTTTTGTACTGTTCTGGTTGAGCGATAGTGTCTAAATAGAGTTCCCTAGAGTAATAACAGCACTTTTAATTTATTCATTTGTAACTTGTTATTTGGTCCAAATCGTTCTAGTTTTCCTATATACTTCCTCGGCAACCATACTATTACAAAGTAATAGCATGGCTATGAGGTTGATTAGTGATTAAATGTACCCTCAGCCTCGGGAGGTTTAGTAAAAGTCCCTCGGCCTACGGCCTCGGGACTTCCACTAAACATCCCTCGGCTTCGGGTACATTTAATCACTAATCAACCTCATAGCCATGCTATTACTTATAAATATTCTATATTAAGCCCGAAAAATTTTATGATGACGTCAGTGCAAACCAAGAATTAACTAAACTAGTGTTTCTTACCTTTATCTACCTGACAAACCACACCAGCAAGTCGTTGATACGTGCAATAAGACCCTACATTCCACCATCCCCAGTGAGAACACTCTGCAATCGAATTTTCTTTACCACTGCATCCCACATAGGTCATGAGCATTTTTGTTGTTGTCTCTCCTTCAATGCGGTAAATTGGATTTTCAGCTGCTTTGTAACCAAGCATTCGACAGATCACGTGAGCATCGCTTATATCCCAGATATTATGACAGACGGCTCCCCAGGTCCCTTTGTACTGGATTTCCACTTGACCAACATGGTTTACATGAGTTCCCACCAGACGAACAAACGAACTTTAATGGCTTTTTCTTCTGAAAACAAACATGGTCGGATGACCAAAAAAAAAAAACCCTCAACAAACTGATATATTGCAAGGACAATTATCTTTGTGGCTTCTGTACGTTTTCGTGCATAAGTAGCTGAGGAGCCAAAACCTACCTATCCTCAGGACAGCTACCACAAACGGAAAACTCTCCTTAGTGGTCCTTACGCGAGGACTTCCAGCAGAAGAATGGTTTGTACCTGATATCTGACAAACCACACCAGCAAAATTTTTATACGAGCAAGCAGCATTCCACCAACCATAGTGAGAACACTCTGCAATCGACTTTTCGTTACCACTGCATCCAACACCATCCATGAGCTTTTTTGCTGTTGGCTCTCCTTCAATACGGTAAATTGGTCTTTCAGCTGCTTTGTAACCAAGCATTCGACAGACCACGTGAGCATCGTTTATATCCCAGGTATAGAAAGGGTAAGTATAATCACAGACTGCTCCCCAGGTCCCTTTGTACTGGATTTCCACTTGACCAACATGGCTTACAATAGTTCCTACCAGACGAACTTTAATCGCTTTTTCCATTGAAAACAAATATTGTTTCATGATATACAAACAATCTTTAGCACCGAGACGGCCCATTGCGGCTCAAATATTACAACCCATGCTCGGTGTATAGACAGGAATTTCACTTCTGATTACTTAACTTGACAAACCACACCAGCAATGTAATTATACTAGCATGCAAGAAGACCCTATATTACTTTCCGCCATCCCCTGTGAGAACACTCTGAACTTTTTTTTTTGCCATCCACTGTTTCTCACATGTCGTCCGATTACAGGTTACGGAACTTTGACTGCAGCACTGTTCAACGTCGATACTGTATTTCATATCCATGCTGTATGAAGTGCCCATCCATCACTTGGTTGAGCGTAAGTCTTTTGTGTTTCCGGAAGGCCGGGTTTCAATTCTAAACCTGTATTTCTGGGATGAGGACGCTATACTGTCCAGTTAGGTCCTGTTCTTTTATGCGATTTTATTTTGTTTGGTTCATTTGTTTCCGGAAGGCCGGGTTTCAATTCTAAACCTGTATTTCTGGGATGAGGACGCTATACTGTCCAGTTAGGTCCTGTCTCTCGACACTAGCTATAATCACCGGAGGGACGTAAAAGAACTCAAACCGCTGTTCAGGAAGAGTTGGGGATCCCGGTGTATGTGGTCTGTGTTGTCTCGCCTTTTCACTAAGCAATTGAATTGGCGAAAAGGTGCCCCGATTTAAAAAAAAATAGGATATAAAGATACTTTTCATCTAGTACATTGCATTATAGATCAGTACCAGTACTAGTACATTGCATTATAGATCATAATGGCATAAAGTTTATTAAATCTTGGGAGAATTTTTCATTGGGAATGACAAAAAGTCGTTGTAGACCTTAATTACAGAAGTTGCAATTTTCCGTGGGATTTCAAAGCTTCAAACGGTTTTTTTCGCCGTTCGTTTTTGTGACCACAATCCAAAATATTTTATTGCGCTCTTAAGCTTTTTATACATGTCAAATAACGTTTTTCACTGAGGTTTTAGAGATTCGTTCTTATACCGTTCTTTTCTAATCCTTCTCTAGCAAACTTTTGCATTCATGTCTGGCTGTCTGTCTGTCTGAGACAAGACAAGATTCGTTTAATGTCAATAACACAGGGAGTAGTCGCCCCATCTCCCGAGCGCAAGGCTAGTCTTGGTATAAGATTTAACCTGATTGAATAAAAAAATTGTAATTAAAAGATCCCTATCAAATTGCTTCTCAGACCATATCAAAAGAAATTGTAGTAACATTTTAGTTCTGCTTATTTAATTTTCTTTTATGCGATTTTATTTTGTTTGGTTCGTTTGTTTCCATTCGTCCAACAAATATTTATTTTTGCTCTTTCTTTTTATGCTTTTTTTATCAACCATATCATCGAGTTTATTTTCTAGTTCCTTGTGGAGTTGAGCTTTCCGTGTCGAATCAAGCTTTTTAGGTTTACAAGGTTCCGTCTTACCCAGGCCTTTGCGTGCAAGAAATTTGGCCTGGTCGCCACAGTCGTGAACTTCAGGAATGTGATGTGAAAAACAGAAAACCTCTGAACAGCATCGGCATTTTTGTCCAAGCATAGTAATGTACGTACTCTTTACAAGATTCAAAGGCACACCTAGTGTCCTTCTTGGTAAATTCACCAAGCATGGCATCAAAATCTTCCTCCTGCGTTTTTGACTCGGATTTACTTGAAAGACCTTTGCCCTGATTCTTTTTCTTTGATTTGAGCTTCTTTTCTGTTTTCTTTAACGTCTTTTCTGCAAGGGCTTTTTCATGTAGAGTATCGTTGTGCTTGTGCTGTTGCTCACATCGCAGTAAATGAAGCTGTAGGTTGCATGTTGGGAGTCGCTTTTTACATATTTTACAAGTACTCAGCAGGTCATCATCTTGTTCTGAAACACAACAAACAGCAAGTTACTTGTGCCCTTATTTAATCTTCTTTGCCGTTGAGAGGATAGTTACTTTATTAGCATCATTACGACCATCAACATTATCATCACCATCATCATCACCATCATCATTTGTCATCAACAATTAATACGCCAACATAGAGTGGTTTTCATTAATCCGCAAAACAAAGTGTGTTAATAAAGTGTGACAGTCAAATAACAACAAAGAACACAATGGAATTAGAGTGCATTAAGCGGAGTGATTGTGTGTTTCACGGGTTACTGTAAACCACTCTAGGTTAAGAATGCATAAAAATGCATTACACTCAATAATAATTTGAAATTTAAAATAGATACAATAGTAAGGAACATCATGGATAATATGATTATGACTATTAATAGCAACAAATATAATAACATATCAAGGTATTATAGAGTCTTTGCACGACTACGTGAAGCAACCATGTTGAATAGCATATAATAAGAAAATAATTTTTTCCCCGAAGCACTGAGATTATTTCTAATATAATATTAACTGTTATTTAAGTGCCCATGCCATCTAGCGTTGGCGCACTAATTCAGGGACACTATACTCTCACACTCACTACCTGTACATTAAGCTTTTCGGCATACATCGCTCAATTCACATCAGTGTTGATTTTTGCTGAGGGATGAAAAAAAAAAAACAGGAGAACTCGGAGATAAAAAAACCCTTGTGTTACGGTAGAGAACAATACATCAAACAAAGTCACTTCACATATGATTCGAGCACTCGAGTTGGGACTCGAATCCAGACCACAGCGGTGAAAGGCCGGTGCCACCCAACATGGTAAAACTATTTTACTCATCCTGCAGTCCAAAATGGTTCAGTACTTTCACAAGATCGTAAAAAGACCGGGAAATTGGCTACATTAAAGACCTTAAGATTTACGTTTACGGCAAACGGCAATCGTCAAACGGCAAACTTTAGCCGTCTATCCTCAGCTACTTGTATACTTTATTGAAGATATTTGAAGATACAAAAGTAAGACAAGCAAATAGCTGTTATAAATATTACCATGTTACGTAATCAATTGAAACCCTAACGATGTTATGTTTGGGATATTTGTGGTTTGATAAAAGAACTAGAAATATGAAAATAATTAAAAACCCATGCCTTCTTTAGAACCTACCCATCTTGCACGTGACACCAACGTCGTTGACATGCCAACAGCTATATCCCCATCCACCATGACTACATTTGGCAATGGACATTTCTGTACCAGTACAACCAACGTTCCAAAGCCATGATATCCCTTTGACATGACTAAAGCTTGTGTGTTTAACAACTTGTACTCCAGGGTACCCAAGCATACGACAAACCACCTCAGCGTCGTTCTTGTCCCATCCAACATTACATACAGTACCCCACACACCGTGGTACCTAACTTCAAGTCAACCAGAATTGGGTGACGTTCCTCCAGCTAAACGAACTTGAACTGGCGGAACAGCTGTATTAATAATGAAAAATGGTCACTGATATTTTAATCATGAATATGCAAATACTATGCATGGTTTTACAATATTTATTAGAACTGTTCCTCCCGTTAAAGATCTTCTAAAAGCTTTCATTGAAACGAAGGTTACAATATTCAAGCTTATTTGGTTTTGTTTATGATTAGAATCTATTTACAAAATATAACCATATTGGATTAATGTTAACTCTTACCTTTATCTACCTGACAAACCACACCAGCAAGAGTTTTATACGAGCAACCAGTCCAAGACGGTACATTCCACCATCCGTTGTGAGAACACTCTGCAATCGACTTTTCTTTACCACTGCATTGCACATTGTACATGAGCATTTTTGTTGTTGTCTCTCCTTCAATGGGCCAAATTCGATTTACAGCTGCTTTGTAACCAAGCATTCGACAGACCACGTGAGCATCGTTTAGACCCCAGCCACCATTACAGACTGCTCCCCAGGTCCCTTTGTACTGGATTTCCACTTGACCAACATGGTTTACATTAGTTCCCACCAGACGAACTTTAATCGCTTTTTCCTCTAAAATAAATATTGTTTCATCATATACAAATCACATTTATCACCAAGACGGCCCATTCCGTAGCAAATATTACAACCCGTGCTCCGTGAACTGGTGGAGGAGCTGCACAAAAAGTAATTGTATTGCATTCAATAAATGATGGCCCACTTGGATGAAAATCGGTGAAAATTGAAAACTGATTATTTCCGTATATGTGGATTAATATAGTTAAGGTGGCTCGACTGGGTTTTGTTTGAGGCGCACCTCCGCTGTTTGATCGCAAAATGCGTCGCGGCAAAAAAACTAATTTCAAAAAAAATTCCACAATTCCAGTCTAGAGATAGGTTAAAGTGTCTTTTGACGTTTAAATCATTTTGATCGGAGTTTTCAATAATTTATAGTGGCGGCATGGTGATTTTCATAAACCTGATTTTTTGGAAAAACTAGAGTTTTGTACAAAACCGCATTTATTGGTTCATAAAATCTGGATCAAGTTCTGCACTCTTACTCAGCTTCAACGATTTCTATGGAAGCGTTTTTGAATAAAACGCGCTTGAACTTTTACGCATCAAAAAAGCAAACAATTTCAAGCATCCTGTTTACTTGGCCGAAAACCTTACTTTTAGGTCTCGGAAAAAGCTTTTTTTGAGCTCATATCGTCGAGACATTCAATAACTGTTCGTTTGGAAAAGTAGAACAAAATTGCGCCGCACGATTTTGAGAAATATGAATTTAGGTCAAGTCGATAGAGGTGCGCCTTTTCATCTTTTGTTTATCATTTCAGTTATCTTTATAAAAAGCTAGAAAACTTCAGATTCGCTCCATATATTTTTTTCTAACTACAGTATCAGCATTTTGACCAAGTTGTTTCTTAATCCTACACATTTCATGGCCATTGAAGCATTGTAAGGTATCCAAAAGAAATTATAAAAACGTAAATTTTTAGGACGCTTACTTCGCGTTGACGATGTTTTGGTCGTCAAGCATCTAGCTGCATCTCCATTGTCCAGCTTTTTTCTGAACTTGTGAATTCCGATTCCGCTTGTTGCACTCATCCTTTGTTATTTTAATACAAGCCATTGAAATTGCTGTTTCAAATCATCATACTCGTAGCCACTTGGAAGGTTTACAAAAGGCAAACAAGAGCGGCATATATTGGAATTCACAAGCTCAGAAAAAACTGGACAATGGAGATGCTTGACGACCAAAACATCGTCAACGCGAAGTAAGCAGCCTAAAAATTTACGTTTTTATAATTTATTTTGGATACCTTAAAATGCTTCAATGGCCATGAAATGTGTAGGATTAAGAAACAACTTGGTCAAAATGCTGATACTGTAGTTAGAAAAAAATATATCGAGCGAATCTGAAGTTTTCTAGCTTTTTATAAAGATAAGTGAAATGATAAACAAAAGATGAAAAGGCGCACCTCTATCAACTTGACCTAAATTCATATTTCTCAAAATCGTGCGGCGCAATTTTGCTCTACTTTTCCAAACGAACAGTTATTGAATGTCTCGACGATATGAGCTCAAAAAAAGCTTTTTCCGAGACCTAAAAGTAAGGTTTTCGGCCAAGTAAACAGGATGCTTGAAATTGTTTGCTTTTTTGATGCGTAAAAGTTCAAGCGCGTTTTATTCAAAAACGCTTCCATAGAAATCGTTGAAGCTGAGTAAGAGTGCAGAACTTGATCCAGATTTTATGAACCAATAAATGCAGTTTTGTACAAAACTCTAGTTTTTCCAAAAAATCAGGTTTATGAAAATCACCATGCCGCCACTATAAATTATTGAAAACTCCGATCAAAATGATTTAAACGTCAAAAGAAACTTTAACCTATCTCTAGACTTGTTGTGGAATTTTTTTGAAATTAGTCTTTTTGCCGCGACGCATTTTGCGATCAAACAGCGGAGGTGCGCCTCAAACAAAACCCAGTCGAGCCACCTTAAATAACTAGCTAATCTCCGACAAAAGTCTACATTTAATGCGCATTATCGCTGAGAAAGTTTGGTTTAAAACCTAAAAAAAGACACAATAGGGTTGAGGAATCGATGTCATAATGATGTCACTCACAATTTTAACGCTAAAAACCTTGACAACATTTATCCGTCTCTTCATGGTGATTATTGGTGCTGTATACATAGGTTTCACTGAGTTTTATGTCATTATCAATTTTCATTGATTTTGATCCAAGTGCTCCTTAAATTAACTAAACTGGTGTTTCATATACCTTTATGCACCTGACAGGAAGTCGTTTATATGTGCAACTAGAGTGTACATTCCACCATCCGTTGTGAAAACACTCTGTAATCGACTTTTCTTTACCACTGTATTCTATTTCATTACACTCCCATTCATACTCAGCTGAAAATTAAGGTATGGGGAAAAAATATTGATCAGCGGACTAAGACAAGCTGGCACAGCTTGGCTTAGGAGGAGCGGTCCAGACGACCCACGCGAATTTCAGGGGCGGGTGGGTGGGCCGTTCCACTTTTCGCTGTTCCGCTAGAACTGAGCAAGAATCAAGTGATTCATTCGGATTTGGCATTTTATAGCCATATCCTATCCCAAAGGGAGGCACGTGCCTATTTGTATCTAGCTGCACGGGGGATGTTATTTCATGTTATTTCATCTTTGCATCTCATTACAAGTGTTATGAATAGCATCCCACATAGCTCATAAGCATTTTTGTTGTGTCTCCTTCAATGAAGTCACTGTAATTCAAAGCTGCTTTCGGCAGATCACGTGAGCATCGCTTATATCCCAGTTATTATGACAGACTGCTCCCCAGGTCCCTTTGTACTAGATTTCCACTTGATAAGCATAGCTTACATTCGTTCCCACCAGACGAACAAACGAACTTTAATGGCTGTTTCAATTCCTCTGAAAACAAACATGGTCGGAAAACAAAAACACGCTCAACAAAGACTTAGGGAGATGTGTCTTCTGTACGTTTTTTTGTGCATAAGTAGCTGAGGAGCCAAAATCTATCTATCCTCAGGACAGCAACCACAAAGGGAAAACTCTCTTTAGTGGCCCTTACGAGGATTTCCAGCAGAAGAATGTTTAACCAAGGTTAACAAGCCATATTATGCCTCTGACAGGACTAACGTTTGAGTGTTTGACAAATTGTAATCCAGGGTACCCAAGCATACGATAAACCACCTCAGCATCGTTCGAGTCCCACTTATAATGACATACCTGACTTCAACTCGATCAGAATTGGGTGACGTTCCTCCAGCTAAACGAGCTTGAACTAGTCGAGGATCTGCACGATAAAGTGTCTTTAATAAATGCTTGCAAGAAAACATTTTAAAAACTACTCTGGTGTGTTTTACCTTTATCTACCTGACAAACCACACCCGTAAGATCTTTATACGAGCAACCAGCATTCCACCATCCATAGTGAGAACACTCTGCAATCGACTTTTCTATACCACTGCATGCCACAACTGCTAGGAGCTTTTTGTTGTCGTCTCTCCTTCTATGTACACAATTCGATTCACAGCTGCTTTGTAACCAAGCATTCGACAGATCACATGAGCATCGTCTATATCCCAGCTATTTTCACAGACTGCTCCCCAAGTCCCTTTATACTGGATTTCCACTTGACCAATATGGCTCACATAAGTTCTCACCAGACGAACTTTAATCGCTTTTTCCTCTGAAAACAAATATCTTTTCATGATATAAAAATCAACTTCAGCCGACCAAGATGGCCCATTCCTTAACAAATATCACAATCCTTGCTCGGTGTATAGACAGGAATTTCACATCTGCACCTGATTACTAAACTTGACAAACCATATGATAATCACTGGAGAGAGGTAAAAGAACCCACACACTGAACTGTTCAGGAAGAGTAGGGGATCCCGGTGAATGAGGTCTGGCTTGTTCACTAAGTAACTGGCGAAAAGCTGTCATGGCCTTCATGAAGGGCAAGTTAAAAAAATAAAAATATAGGATATAAAGATGATTTTGATCTAATATGATCAAAGTTTAGATCATTTTCACATAAAGTTCGATAAATGTCAGGAAAATTTTTCTAGCACTGGAATATACCGTCAGCTACTGAGAAGCGACATCAGCAAGATTGAATATGAGCAGTAGACAGTAATAACACCGTCCCCTATAAGAACATCCTGCAATTGACTTTTCTTTGCCGTTGAAACCCCAGAAGAAATCAGCATTATATGTCCTCCCCCCATAATTTCTTACTGGTTTGCAACTTTAGTTATACAATTTCAGATGAGTGCTTTTTAGTTTGGGAATGACAAAAAAGTAAATGGATCGATTGTCACTCGGAAATGTGTCAATTAGATTTGAATGCTTCTTCACACACTAGTGCGCGAAGAAGCATTCATATCTAACTGAAGAATCCACACTCGAAGAAGCATAACTGACACAAAAGTCGTTAGAGTGTAGAGTGACTACGTGACCCACACAGTGACCTCTATTCACAGAAACAATTTTCTTGAAAAGTTAATGTTCAAACCCTCATCCCGGTGCACGTTTTGGACCACTAATCAAAGTATTGTACATGTGTTGTGCTGTATAGTACATGTCAAATCACGTTTTTACTGAGGTTTTAGAGATTCATTCTTATACCGTTCCTTACTACTCCTCATCTAGCAAGCTTTTGCGTGCATCGTGGTCTGTCTGTCTACATTTCTGTCTGTCTTGCTGTCTAAATGTCTGTCCGTTTGTTTCTTCGCACATAAAGCTAAGTGAGACATTTTCTTTAATTGTCTTAGAGAAAAACCTAATGGTGATAATAAATAAATATCTAACAATGGTAAATTTTTAGTTCACCTTACTTAATTTCTTTTTTGCGGTTTTATTTGGTTTTGTTAATTGGTTTCCATTCGTCCAACAAATATTTATTTTTGCTCTTTCTTTTTATGCTTTCTTTTATCAACCATAACATCGAGTTTATTTTCTAGTTTCTTGTGGAGTTGAGCTTTTCGTGTCGAATCAAGCTTTTTAGCTTTACGAGGTTCCGTCTTACCCAGGCCTTTGCGTGCAAGAAATTTGGTCTGGTCGCCACAGCCGTGAACTTCAGGAATGTGATGTGACAAACAGAAAACCTCGGAGCAGCATCGGCATTTTTGTCCAAGCATAGTAATTAATGTACTCTTTACAAGATTCAAAGGCACACCTAGTGTCCTTCCCTGATTCTTTTTCTTTGGTTTGAACTTCTTTTCTATTTTCTCTAACGTCTTTTAATTGGTTTCCATTCGTCCAACAAATATTTATTTTTGCTCTTTCTTTTTATGCTTTCTTTTATCAACCATAACATCGAGTTTATTTTCTAGTTTCTTGTGGAGTTGAGCTTTTCGTGTCGAATCAAGCTTTTTAGCTTTACGAGGTTCCGTCTTACCCAGGCCTTTGCGTGCAAGAAATTTGGTCTGGTCGCCACAGCCGTGAACTTCAGGAATGTGATGTGACAAACAGAAAACCTCGGAGCAGCATCGGCATTTTTGTCCAAGCATAGTAATGTACTCTTTACAAGATTCAAAGGCACACCTAGTGTCCTTCTTGGTAAATTCACCAAGCATGGCATCAAAATCTTCCTCCTGGGTTTTTGACGCGGATTTACTTGAAAGACCTTTGCCCTGATTCTTTTTCTTTGGTTTGAACTTCTTTTCTATTTTCTCTAACGTCTTTTCTGCAAGCGGTTTTTCGACTCCAGTATCGTTGTGCCTTTGCTGTTGCTCACATCGCAGTAAATGAAGCTGTAGGTTGCATATTGGGAGTCGCTTTTTACATATTTTACAAGTACTTAGCAGGTCGTCATCTTGTTCTGAAACACAACAAACAGCAAGTTACTTGTCCTCTTATCTAATTTTGTTTAGCGCTCATTAGCATCATCACATCATCATCATCATCAACCATATATCATACCATACCTCAAATATACCATTGTCAGGATTTCAGTTAATCACGTAACGTGATGATAATAGAGTGATTTAGCAAACACGACGCGACGCTAAAACAAGACGTCAGATGACGAATTTATAACATTAGTTCTTTGTGACTACCGTGACAACGTCGCGACGCAACGTTCAGGATGCCATTTCACTTGTTTTCACGAGAATCTCTTAATTCTTGACGTCGGCGACGTCAACGGTCATTTCGGTTAAAATTCGTCAGCGCACGCGGCGTCCTCTTCAACATCGCGTCGTGCTTGCTAAATCTTTCTAATAATAGCAACAGTCTGTTGCTTGTCTTGCTTTTGCAATCGCTGCTCCTCTATTTACAGGAAGCAGATACATCACCGTTAGACTTGCTTGCACTGCTGATCTTGGCATGCATTAATTATGTCTCAATGAGCGCCAAAGAAAAAAAAGTTAGTAGTTTCTTCTTTCTCTAACTCCAATCTACAAATATCTTTAAAAATCTTCAAAGATTCAGTGGATTGTGTAACATGATAACAATTACATGTAGAACAGCTTGTGACGGCTTCTTATATTTTCACAGTCACTATTTTTGTCCTGTCATATCATGATTATATTGCTTATTTAGACGTTAACGCACTCAGCGAGTGAATTATCGGGATTTAATTTCACGAGTTTGCTAACAATGAACGAGAAATTTTAAATACTGCACGAGGCGTTAGCCGAGTGCAGTATGCGGAGAAAATTTCGAGTTAATTGTTGGTAAATGAGCGAAGGTAAATCCCGATAATTCACGAGCAAAGAGTGTGTTAACCTTGTTATAGTGAGGGGTCAAAATATGCAAATGAGTCAGCTTACTACTTCGTGTATGACAACATGAAATGGCACTATTCAATCTATCTATTGTCTGACTAGAATGGTGCCATACATAAAGTAGTAAGCTATGTCACCCACTCGCAAATGTGTTAACACTATGGCACTGCGCATGCTCGATGCAATTGACCGCAGGCCGAAAGTAATGTGGGCTCTGGGTACGAGATTAAAGGAAATATGTTTTTTATTCCGGGACTCCCGAAGGACTCCCGAACTATTCACAGATCAAAGATATTTGCTTTTCACGATTTATGTAGAAATCAGACTATAGACAAAATTTATATTTAGTTAAGAACAGCATTGACTAGAAACACTCCCAGCAGACACGTTCAATACACACGAAAAACATATACAGACGTTGTTTAAAGAAGAAGCTTTTTAGATCATTAAATTCCTAGTATTTATAGTACAAGCTATTTCAGGAGTAAAACCATCGAAGTACCGAAGCAAGTTTAGACATGACTTAATTACGCAATAGAATATCGCACTGCAGTCGATAGCCAGACTTTGTACATCGCTATCAAGCGACAAAAATCTCTTCAAGTGCAACATCAAAGTAATCCAAGCTTTTAGTGTTCGTACTCTATTATCACAAGAGTCAAAGTAGATAAGTTAAACAAACGAAAACATTTTGAAAGCAGTCGTCGGTCGCCGCCGTGAAGGCCTCGAGTCTGCTAGCCGAAAACAGCAACAAAAAGGCGTATTGAGTTAGTTTATTGGCTTAGTGTTTTGTAAAGTAATTTCTTTTATCTTTATAGCGACATTTTGCTACAGAGCACAGAGAGAAGCATTTTTGCATTTGTTTTATAACCACACTCTGACAATAAATATACAAAATTCACCAAACGAAATCATATAACTTCTGGATGGTCCAGTGGATATGCCCTTGGCTTTACAAGCGAAAGGTCCGTATTCAAATCCCGCGGCCCGGCCGGGAAATTTTTTTTTTTTCACTTTTTTTTTTTTTTTTTACATATTTTTTTTCTTTTATAGCTAATGACTCTTTCTTCGCTAAAGACATTATTGATTTATTGATTTGGATTTTTGTCTTCAAATGAAAACTCGATATTTTACTAAAAAAATTGTGTTTGGGCTTCCTGTGGTCATTTCGGTCAATCCACGAGTTACTTCGTCATTGGCGGTTTGATTATTATTCAATTTGAATACACTGCAGAAGCAGGCTAACACTGTCAGTCGACATCTAAGATCACCAGAAATAACTCAAGTCACTCAAAATAGTAATTCAAAATTATTTTAATAGCATTTGGTAATTTTAACAATACAAAATAAGCTTTTAACGAGAAAGCTACTGGAAAATTATCGTGATACAAGAACTTTAGGTTGTTAAAACATAATAAACAGTTCTCAGAATCCATGTTTACAACTTGCTCGGCAAAATTGAAATCGTCCATATAATCAAGAACTACTTTTTTGGATCGTTAAAAGTGATTCAGCACTGAGTCCTAGAACTCTGTTAGTGAAAGGTCTACAAAATTATCGCTGGAGTTTTGGATATAGGTTTAAACTGGCGACTTACGGTTGCTAAACGCAGGTACAAGAAATAGTTGTCGTCTGTCGACGAGCCGAAAGCTGAAGTATTCGTTTGGCGTTTTATTATTATTATTATTATTATTATTATTATTATTATTATTATTATTATTATTATTATTATTATTATTATGTAATTAAACTTTACCCCTAGGGACGGGTAACCCACAACGGTTAACCAATTACTGTGGGCCCCAATTCTTGATAAAATTTCTTTACCCCATCTGGGAGAACTTGTGGAGACAGACTTTCTAAACTTTCTATGAGATAGCTTTTGGATAACCAGTCTAAAAAACAGTAAATATTAAGATGAATTTGGAAAGCCGGCGAACTGACAGTTTTCAAGCAGTTGAAATATGTTGATCTCGGTAAGCTTACTCCAAAAACTTCAATTGCAGTTTACCTTTAAAACAGGCACGCCAAGCAGTCTTCTTTTTGTTTTAAATATGCTTGTTGATCTTCTCTTTTTCGAAAAATCCTCAAATCTGTCAAATTTATCACCAGGAACATTTTTTCTTTCTCACTGTGCTTTATAGCCTTTCATTGTTGCTTTATATCAGCATGGGTATTATTGCATAGTGACGTGTTGTCACGTCATAACAACGCGTCACGTGGTACAAACTGACTAATCAGAAAACCAGAATTTGTAAAGTGTATGAAAATTGAATAATACAATTGTTTATACTACTATAGAAATCATTGTTAGCTTCAAATATCATGGATACGGATGTTTCTGTTACCATAGTGGTGAAATTGTCGTGTCAGTAAAGAAAGGTGTGTTTTTGGAAAGGAATATAAAAAAAAAGTCAGGGAGATGTTTTTAAGATATATTCGTAGATCGGAGTTAGTGAAAGAAAAAAACTATTAACGTCTTTTCTTTGGTGTTCATTGAAACGTTAATTAATGCATGGCACGCAAGATCAGATGTGCAAGCCAGTCCAACCGATGTACTGCTTACTGTAAATTGAGGAGCAGCGACTGCAAAAGTAAGACAAGCAACAAGCTGTTATAATTATTGTCATGTAACGTACTCCACTGAAATCTTGACGATGTTATGTTTGAGATATTTGTAGGTTGATGAAAGAACTAAAGATATGAAAATAATTAATAAGCCATGCTTTCTTTAGAACCTACCCATCTTGCACGTGACACCAACGTCCTGGCTATGGTAACAGTCTGTATATCCCCATCCCCAATGACTACAGTTGGCAATAGACATTTCTGCACCAGTACAACCAAGGTTTCTAAGCCATATTATGCCTTTGATAGGACTAAAGTTTGAGTGTTTGACAACTTGTACTCCAGGGTACCCAAGCATACGACAAACCACCTCAGCGTCGTTCTTGTCCCATCCACCATAACATACAGTACCCCACACACCATGGTACCTGACTTCAATTCCTTCCTCCAGCCAAACGAACTTGAACTGGTAAAACAGCTGTATGATGAAAAATATGGTCAATAACATGTTAATGATGGATATGCAAAATTTATACCTGGTTTTAGAACACATTTATTAGAACTGTTTCACCTGTTTAAAATCTTCTAAAAGTCTTCAATCAAACGAAGGCTACAAAATTCAAGCTTGTTTGGTTTTGTTTATGCCAGGATTAGAATCTATTAAGAAAAATAAAACGATATTGGATTAATATTAATTCTTACCTTTATTTACCTGACAAACCACACCAGCAAGATCTTTATGCGTGCAACCAGATATACATTTTACCATTCCCTGTTAGAACACTCTGCAATCAACTTTTCTTTAATTTACCACTGCATCCCACCTCATCCACGAGTATTTTTGTAGTTGTCTCTCCTTCAATGGAGTCAATATAATCTGATTTAAAGCAGCTTTGTAACCAAGCATTCGACAGATCACATGGACATGTGTGGCATCGTTTATATCCCAGTTCCAATGACAGACTGCTCCCCAGGTCCCTTTGTACTGGATCTCCACTTGACCAACATGGCTCACATTAGTTCCCACCAGACGAACTTTTATCGCTTTTTCCTCTGAAAACTAATATTGCTTCATGATATACAAATCAACTTTAGCACCAAGACGGCCCATTCTGTAACAGATATTTCAACCCGTGCTCGGTGTATAGACAGGAATGTCACATCTGCACTGATTATTAAACTCGACAAACCACACCAGCAAGGTAAGAATCTGCTTTCCACCATTCCCTGTGAGAACACTCTGGACTTTTACCATCTACTGCTTCGCAAATTTCGACCGATTACAGATCACGTCCATAAGATATTTCATATTTAAGCTGTATGCAATGCCCATCCATCATTTGGTTGAACGTCGGTGTTTTGTGCAGGAGGTCAGAGTTCAATTCCCGACGGGGCTAACATGCACTAGACCTTCATGACTTCTCGGATAAGGACATAACTGCATTGTTCCAAATCATGCGGAACTAGGACATAAGCACTGAAGTGCCGGTTTTGCCAAATTAGCCGTTCCGTCATTCAAAATTGAAAATCAAAAATACGAAGTTCTAAGTAATACCAAAATTATATCTAGCTGTTACGTTATCTAAAAATTAGACAAGGCGCAAAACTGAAAAAGTCGATCGCAAGAAGTGTAGAAGGCATTTTGGGGTAGAGGCTGGTAACATAACTATTCTAAACTAATTTTCATGCTGAATCCGAATATGGCTGTTACCAAGACGTATTCTGCAATCTTATACGTGTAAACGTATTTGAGAATTACTACAGTCATTTCATACTAACGGCTTTTTGATGTAATTCCAAAAGTTCTCAAACTTAAAAACAATTACCATAGCTGGAAAGAGCATATCAAAATCAGTAAAACTGTGAAGTTTGAAGGATATCAGTTAAAAAATCACGGAGATACGAATTTTCAAAAAACGAAATTTTGTATGAAAACACTTACAGTTATGCAAGAGATACAAACAAATTTCGATTTTTGAAAATTCGTATCTCCTTGATTTTTCAACTGATATCCTTCAAACTTCACAGTTTTGCTGATTTTGATATGCTCTTTCCAGCTATGGTAATTACTCGTGCCCAGGCCTTTAGGCCGGGAACGAGTTATAAACTGCAAATGTTTTTTTTTCCTGATTTCGTCTCGAGAATGCGGCATTCTTGCGCAATCGGTCACGCGCTACCCGCTGATTGGTTAAGAACGTAAAAAACAATGCCCCTCATTCATCACCTCCGTAGTGAACGCCAGCGAGGAACTTTAGGAATGCAACATGGCCGACTACAAAGAAAATAGCTTTCAGAGACAGGCCAGGCTTTTCCTGCAGTGGCACAATGTAATTTAGAGCTTTTAACTCGAGGTATACCTATATACTTATAAGAGCTTCAGAATGGGCTGTTACTTTGAGCTTCATCTCCAATAGTTTGACCAAATATCGAACTCTAAATGGAGTACTTGAAAGAGAACCCTCGCGATAAATATGGATAAAGAGTATTTCCTATGAGCTGTGAATCTACGAATTTCTCATCCTACATGTTGCTTAACGAACATACGTAGAAGCAAGTCAATTGTATTCCTCATTCAAGCATTCAAGAGATCTTGAGAGGTTTTTGTACTGAATTTTAATACGGAATTCTAGAGCAGACCATTGCATGGAACGGTTAGGTTCCATTGACCTTGTTGGTCACGTAACGTCTTTTATTATTTAAAACATCCGAAACATGAACGAAAAAATTCCCGATTTGTTATTGTGTCAAAAACGCCGTTGTAGAAGTCTTTACAGCAAACAATTGAGATACATAGTGAAATAAAAAGTTGAATAAACTGGTATATTCGCTGGTAATATTTTGCATGTCGACTAATAGCTGCTGACAGACAAATTGACTAATCAAGATATTTTTTAGTTTAAGTTAGCCGATTCGAAAAGGGTCTTTATGTTACGATTAACTATTTCCCGGAATGGTGAAGAATGGGTGAAACGGCTCGGGGAAGAGTACGAACGGGACCGGTCACTGAAGCCTCTCCTAAAAGGGCTTCCGGGGCACGAGTGAACGCACGTGTGCGTCTAGTTGTTTTTAAGTTTGGGAACTTTTGGAATTACATGAAAAAGCCGTTAGTATTAAATGACTGTACTGTAGCAATTCACAAAGCACGTCTTACACGTATAAGACTGCAGAATACGTCTTGGTAACAGTCATATTCGCATTCAGCTTGAAAAATCGGTTTAGAATAGTTATGTTACCAGCCTCTACCCCAAAATGCCTCCAGGTATCTGATTTCTCGAAAATGCGCCTTGTCTAAATCATATTAAGTTATTTGATAGGTCAGTTTTGGGGATCTTTATTAGTATTTTTTGGTTGGTTGTTTGAATTGAGCGAAAGCAAAAAACCGCATAAATATGAAAATTGCAGTAAACCGTAGGTCCTGACACTATATAGCTATAATCACTGGAGGGAGGTAAAAGAACCCACACACTGAACTGCTCAGGAAGAGTAGGGGATCTCGGTAAATAGGGTCTGGCCTGTTCACCAAGTAACTGGTGAAAAGCTGTCCCGGCCTTCATGAAAGTTAAAAATAAAAATATAGGATATAAAGATGATTTTGATCTAATATGATCGAAATTAGATCGTTTTGACATAAAGTTCAATAAATGTCAGGAAAACTTTTCTAGCACTGGAATATACCGTCAGCTACGGAGAAACGACATCGGCAAGATTTTAATATGAGCAGTAACAGGGCTGTAACCAGCAGTTTTGTTGGGAGGATGCACATGAAATGGAAATGGACCTATTTCTATGCTTGCTTTATCTAAATACCTTACCTTTTTCTTAACATTTTGCTGCAGTGGGGGAGAGGGGAAAGGAAGTGGACCTGCTACTCAGTGACAGCTAGCATAATTATACATAAGCGGACCTTTGGCTTCAAATGGGGAGGTACACGTGCACCCTGTGCACCCTCCTTGGTTACGGCCATGAGTAAGAACATCCTGCAATTGACTTTTCTTTACCATTGAAACTTCACAAGAAATCAGCATTATGTGTCTTCCTCATAATTTCTAACTGGTTTTCAACTTTAGTTATATAATTTTAGGGGGTGTTTACATGGCACTAGGATCATCCTAGCACTAGGATCATCCTAGCACTAGGATCATCCTAGAAGGCGAATCATCCTACCTGCTATACATTTACTGTATTCTGTTTACATGAAAATTTGTGTCTTCACTTCGGGTACTAGGATCATCCTACTAAACAGAATGCAGTAAATGTATAGCAGGTAGGATGATCCGTCTGCTAGGATATCGACGATCCTAGTGCTAGGATGATCCTAGTGTCCTGTAAACACCCCCTTAGATGAGTTCCTTTTAGTTTGAGAATGACACAAACGTCAATGAGTCGATTGTCACTCGGAAATATGTTAATAAGACATGACTGCTTCTTCACACACCAGTACTCGAAGCAGCATTCATATCTAACTGACACAAAATTCGTTAGAGTGTATAGTGACTACGTGACCCACACAGTGACCTTTATTCACAGAAACAATTTTCTTGAAAAGTTAATGTTCAAACTCTCCTCCCGCTGGTGCAAGTTTTGGACCACTAATCACTTAGTATTGTATTGTTCTGTCTAGTACAATGTCAAATCACGTTTTTTTACTAAGGTTTTAGAGATTCATTCTTATACCGTTCCTTACTACTCCTCATCTAGCAAGCTTTTGCGTGCATGTCTGTCTGTCTATATAACTGTCTGTCTTTCTGTATTTCTGTCTGTCCGTTTGTTTCTTCGCACATAAAGTGAGGCATTATCTTTAATTGCCTGATTGACGGAAAAACATAATAATAATGATAATGAATAAATATCTAACAATGGTAAATTTTTAGTTCGGCTTACTTAATTTCTTTTTTGCGGTTTTATTTGGTTTTGTTAATTGGTTTTCATTCGTCCAACAGATATTTACTTTTGCTCTTTCTTTTTATGCTTTCTTTCATCAACCATATTATCGAGTTTATTTTCTAGTTTCTTGTGGAGTTGAGCTTTCCGTGTCGAATCAAGCTTTTTAGGTTTACGAGGTTCCGTCTTACCCAGGCCTTTGCGTGCGAGAAATTTGGCCTGGTCGCCACAGCCGTGAACTTCAGGAATGTGATGTGACAAATAGAAAACCTCTGAACAGCATCGGCATTTTTGTCCAAGCATAGTAATGTACTCTTTACAAGATTCAAAGGCACACCTAGTGTCCTTCTTGGTAAATTCAGCAAGCATGGCATCAAAATCTTCCTCCTGGGTTTTTGACGCGGATTTACTTGAAGGACATTTGCCCTGATTCTTTTTCTTTGGTTTGAGCTTCTTTTCTGTTTTCTCTAACGTCTTCTCTGCAAGCGGTTTTTCGACTCCAGTATCGTTGTGCCTTTGCTGTTGCTCACATCGCAGTAAATGAAGCTGTAGGTTGCATGTTGGGAGTCGCTTTTTACATATTTTACAAGTACTCAGCAGGTCGTCATCTTGTTTTGAAACACAACAAACAGCAAATTACTTGTCCTCTTGTCTAATTTTGTTTAGAGCTCATTAGCATCATGACATCATCAGCAGCAGCAGCACCATCATCATTATTGTCATTTGTCATCAACCATACACCAACATAGGTTAAGAATGCATAAAAAATACATTAACATTCAATAATTTGCATGTATTAATTAACATCATGGTAAATATGGTTAATTTTATCATGACCATTAATAACAACAAATGTTAGAAAATATCAAGGCAAAAAAGTATTATAGAGGCTTTGCACGACTACGTGAAGCAGTCATGTTGAATGGCAGACTAAAGAATCTTTTTCCCTGTAGCACTAAGATTATTTCTAATATAAAATAATCTTACTCTTCCTGTCATCTCAAGTGGCTCAGTGCTTTCACATGGTCGTACAAAGGCCCGGAAACGTTGCTATCAGTAGCGGATCCAGGACTTTTCAGGGAGTGGGGTGGAGGTTGGGAGGGGGATCCGCCACTGACTAGTGTTATCACTTACCCATCACAACTTCCTTTTTAGCCTTTCTAACAACAATATATCGTTGATCTCCTTCTCCTTTACTTTCATGTTCAAGATTATTTTCCTCAGCAAAAGAATGAACGAAAAACCTTTCCTGTGAAGTCAACTCTGAGCTAAATACCAACTCAATATCTTTAGTCAATAGGAATTCACGAATTTGATCCTCTAGTTGTCCTTTTGTTAAAGTTACACGAGCAGCGGTGGCTGATGGGTACCCAGTGACGTCACATTCTGTGAGGTCAGCAGTGGTTGATATTTTTGACGTCACTTGATGAACACCCTTCATTGATAACTTGATTAGTAATATTTAGAGCCTGGCTTGGGATATCATGTCTGGGAGTTAATACATCCAAGTCGTTACAACCTTCAAAACATTTTCTATTCACAGTTTTAGACTTGGTCACTCTAAACTGTTCATCAAACGAACTGTTTTCCCCCGAAGAAGTCTGCTTTGCTTGATTTTTAGAAACAACAGACACCCCATCTTTTTCTTTATAAGAATTCTTCTTGGAATGGAATCTTTTTGTCACTTTTGCAGAACTAGTTCTCAGGTCCTTGTCTTGTGAAACGAAGAAAGAGCCTGAGTCAAGTGATATTGCGTCGCCAGTGATAGCGTTACCCTGGAGATATTCCATTGCTGAACGCACCTCCCCGTTGTCCCCCATGTATGTTACTAACGACTTAAGAAACGCGTGGCGACTGACGGTTTCTGAGTCGCAGACAACTGCTAAGTGACGACGAGCACGGGTAATGGCGACTTTAATTCTTCGATCCTCGGCAAGGAAACCAACAATACCTCAAAACGTTCAAAGAAAACGAAAAAAGAAAGATAAGAAAAAGGGAAATCGTTAGCATAATTATACATTTGTACTTCGTGTACTGTCTAAATCGAACGACGATAAAATCATTTTAGACGGATTAAATATAATGTATGAAATGAACAGTTGTCACGAAAAAATTGTCACGAATCTTGCCCCGTTTACACGAGCGGGTGGATTGCGCTGTCCGTTAAATAAATCCTTATCCAGTGGATAACATGAGGGATAGTGATGTCCACCCTTTATGCAATGGGCCTTAACTGTACAACACTCTGACCCAGGCGCTTATAAATGACGACACACAAAAGGAAAGATTTCAAAAGGGAGAAATGAGCTTCAAACCATCCATCGAGGAGAAGAGTGCAAAGGTCACTTATCATGTGGTTGGTAAGCTTACCTTGTTTGTTGGAACGAACAAGTGATATGATAACATTTTTGTTCTCTTGACCCTGAAAACCATCCACTGATTTGATTTAAAGTAAAGGCCACAGATGTGATAGTCGTATTCTTAATAACCCCACCTATGAATAATAAAGACATATTATTGGGCAGTGAAACTTTAAGGGGACGGCTCTCTGGACCAGACACAGTGTCCATCAATGGAAGGGATCCCTTAGTAAAGGTTAAAGCAATGTGAAAATCCTTTTGGAACTCTAAAAGTTGTCACTTGGAGTTTCAAGTGCATTGGGGACAAGAATAAACGAACAAAACAAAAATAGAGTAAAACAATCAACTCACTTGAAGGTTGTAAGGGGTGATGGCAGCAAGGCTAACTGGAATGATCTTAATAAGCTCTTCAAAACACCCCTTGGGACTTGGCCTTTATCGAAGATAACATCGACACTCCTTTGTCAAATTTGTGCGATTTGTTTTTGTCGTCTGTTTCAGAACAAATGTCAATTTAGTGCCGAGTAAAAAACACCTTTGATCATCCTAATGGATTGAATCCGAACTGTTGCAACTGATAAATGACATTATAAGGAAGGCTTCTAAAGGCCACAGCCTCTGTAATATCGCCAAGTTAGTGTCGTCTGTTCAACATGTCCGTTTCACAAGGAGCTGTTCCAGCAATCTGGAAGAAAGCCAACATTACTCCTATCCATAAGGGTGACGACCCCCTTCACTACCTGATAATTACAGGCCCATCTCGCTCCTTTGTACACTGTCGAAAGTACTGGAACGTTAATTGTGTGTTTAAACACTGCTTGCCCCACATTTCTCAGTCTCTATACCACCTACATTATGGTTTTCGACAAGGAAAGTCTACTGAGTCACAGCTTTTGGTCGTTTATCATGGCTTGTTGGATTCTCTGGCCAGCGGAAAGGAGATTGATGCCATATACTTCGACCTGTCCAAGGCTTTTGATAAAGTTCCACAATATCTACTACTATCCAAGCTTTCTAATTATGGTATCTCTGGATGCCTTCTTAAGTGTTTCAGAAGTTGCCTGATTCCAACGTGTCGTACTTGAAAGCACTTTCTCAGACTGGTTGCCCGTTCCATCTGAAGTCCCACAGGGCTCCATACTCGGCCTTAATTGTTCTTGGTTTTCGCAAATGATTTACTCGACTATGTCGAGAATGGCTCAATTCTTGCATTATTCGCTGACGATTCAAAGCTATACAGAACACTTGACTTTTCTAACTCATCCACCTACCTCCACCAAGATTTGGATGGCATGCGGAAATGGAGCCTAGACAACTGCATGGCTTTCAACGCCTCCAAATGTAAATCCCCTCACATTTCTATGAAGAAAAATCCTTGTTGTGCCCAAATGTACGACCTGGGCGGTCAACAACTCGAGTGTGTTCCATATATTAAAGATCTTGGGATCACTGTTTTCTATAATCTTCACTGGGAAATGCACATTGAAGAAAACGACTTAAAGGCCATTAAGACTTGATCAGGCGAGTTTGTTGCGTTGTTGATGATGTTAAGATTAGGAAATTGCTGTACTGTCTTTTGGTTAGACCCCAACTTGATAACTGTTCTTGTCTATGGTCGCCTTATACTGTCAAACACAGAGCTCTAATTAAAAATGTCCAATGGCGCGCAGCCATGTTTATTCTTTATTACCCACCGAAGATCGTCTCTTATGCTGAAAGGCTCGTATCACTGGTCCTGTTACCGCTGGAGTACCGTTGGGAAATCAGAGACATCCTACTCTTCTACGTTCAAATCTGGTGCTATGTCTATAAACTGTTGTGAATATTTTATCCCTACCACAAGTAAATACATAACACGTAACTTTGACCCAAAGAATTTCAAAATTAAGGTAATTCCGTAGTTTTGCAGTGCGCATCTCTACTGCGCATAGCATAGTTCAGCCTATTTTAATTTGTTTGATTGTAAAAGATATATATTTGACTTAAAATGATGCAAGCTTTAGTCTTATGAAGTTTTGAACAGTAGACACGCTCTAAGAGGCGCTTTAGTGGTTACTCGCCTCAGTCCTCTTCGGTCACAGGCTGTTTACGACGTCTTGTTTTGCACTTTAGCGCGTCGTAGCGAGGAAACGAGCACGGGCACCTATTCTTTTTATTCTTGCAAATCAACGGTAATAAGGTTCTCTATCATATGTATAATTATAGTCAAGATTCCATTTCCAGTTTTTTTAGATATTTTATAAAACGTGCGGTCGGAAGGTGCTTTCACGCTGCTTCAAGGGCACGTATTATCAACCAATTTTACCTTCGTTCTCGTAGCAAACGCATTTTTACAACAATTTATTGCATCATAATACTAGGCTATTGCCCAAAGAGAGAAAATGAGCACATATTAGTCAGCTAGCACTGCTCAGATTTAAGAAATTAGTTATTTTTGACACCATTTTGATCTTCGAATCTTGAGCCCTCAAGACACAAAAGATGGTGTACTTTAAAGCAATCTAGCGCAAAAACGGCTACGGTGACCCCCATTTTTTATTTCATTTTTGGGATAAGCAAATCAAAAAGTATTACTGTGTGAAGTTTTATGAGAATTTCATTTCTAGTTTTATTTCTACGGAATTACCTTAAAGCTAGCTAGGCATAAACAAAACTATTTTATATACTCATATTTCTCACGAGCTGTAAATTTGTGGAACAATATGCCTCAGGACTTCAAGAACTGCCAGTCCTTGGTATCGCTACATTACAAAAGCCTTACGCCATCATATGTACCACCTTAAACTTGCTTACTGACACCAAATTGATTTTTATACAGCCATATATATATATATATATATATATATATATATATATATATATATATATATATATATATATATATATATATATATATATATATATATATATATATATATATATATATACATATTATTATCTAAGTATACGTGATATCCAAATTTATCATTTTATTGTATACATTCTATGTTTGTATTGTACATTTTATAGTCTTAGGGGGGCAGGTGCTGTCACACCTTATTTTTTAATTTAATTTTTAATTTTTATTTTTGTATATGTATTTGTCTTTTTTTCCTTTGTGACGAATTTAATGAACACTAAACACTAAACAATAAACAATATCGCGAGCATAAAGACCAGCGTTAATCAGTGCAGTGGAATGCGCAGTTACAATATGAGAGACCTCATCTTCTCGGCTCCGTGACGTCACTTCCGGCGGTTATTGTTTCATGCATTCTAAAAGTTAACTATTTATACCAGACAATGTTTGGGGGAAAGGTTGAGGAAAGGAGGAGAAACGCCGGCCGCAACCGCTTCTAGAGAATCGACCCTCGTATAGTTGTTCAACATCAATGTGAATTTCTAAGTGTCTCGTTACAAATGCGCATGTCCGCTAAGATATTCTGGTGATGATTTAGGAACTTACAAGACTTACCAGAAGTAAAAGACAAGATAGTGGTGGAAAGGAATGTTTAAAGACATTGAACACTGGTGTAAATCATGTGTGGATTGCGCAATGCGTAAAACACCTGGGACTCAGCGAGCTCTCTTACTGCCTATGCCAGTGGATGGTCCATTTGTGTACTTTCTGACCGAGGGAAAAAATTCTTAGCCTCATTGATGTTAGACGTCTGCAGGATATTCCATTTCCAGAAAACAAAGAGCTCCAATTACCATCCTCAGACCCAGGGTTTGGTCGAACGCTTTAATGGTACCCTTATCCAAAGCATATCCATATATTTAAATAGAGATCAGACGGACTGGGACCTTAACATTCCGTCACTTTTGTTTACTTATCGTGTTTCGCCCAGTGCCGCCACTCAAGAATCCCCCTTTTACTTACTATATAGTCGAGAATGCCGTCTTACGAAAGATGTGAATTTTCTTCAGACAGGTAAAATTTCTACCTCAGTTAATGAGCATCGAAAACCAATTGTTAAAATACATTGAAAGAAGTCACGGAATCGCTACAGAAAATATTCAAAAAGTGCAGCAGAAAATGAAAGCGCAGTTTGACAAGCAAGCTTTGAGCTGTGATTTTATTGTTGGACAAAAAGTTATGGGTCTTTACTCCAAAAACCAAGAAGGGGCTCTTGAGAAAATTGTTGCATTTGTGGCACGGTCCTTCCAGACTCGGTGAAAAGATGACATTTTGTCATTTCAATAGTCCTTGTTTTCATAGTCCTTGTGTTTACCAATTTTTAACACATGATCTCTTGAGTTATTTTCCTCGGGTTTTCCATGAGTTCATTTAGAACTAGCAGCTAGGACAGAGGAAACTACCTTGAAGGAACTTGACCAGCATCAGTTTAAATAGGTTTGTGATCTATGTGTCTAGAAATGATTGATAACTCTAGTAAGCTTCCTCTGTCCATTGCTCAATATAGTGAAACTCCGACATAACGGAATGTGCCTAGGGACTGGCAAAATTGGATTGTTATATCGAGAGATCGTTCGATTGGGGTTCTCTTCCATTCATTTACTGTATTGTTGCAATTGTTACAACCCCGAAGTGCTCGATATTGGTCAGCCTAGGTTATAATATATGGACACATAAAATACAACACGGTCTTCAGAATACGTCTAGAATTTTACTACTTCTTTGATTCACTAATTAAGAAACCTTTAATTCCTTTCTTGTATATCTGTGTATATCATGTTACAAGGTTCTTTTGTCATTTCCGGTCGATGACACAAAACTGACCTGAAAATTATTGATCACTAAGCCGAGAACATCATTAAACCGAGGATGATTATATCGGGGATTTACTGTGTGGGAAAACGTACACTAAAAATAAGATCGAATATAAAGTTAGGACTCTTAATTTTATTAGGTCATCCATACAATAGAGTTTCAGAAACAACAAAAGTATAAACGATGTTTATTTTATTCGGCTATTATAGAATGCAGCATGTCCAAACTTAAAGGAGCACTTCGATCAGAATCAATGAAAATTGAAAATAAGGATGAATTGAAACTTAGTGAAACGTATGTACACGGTGGCAATGATCACCATGAAGCAATATTTTCTTCACATCCGAAAGAGACGGATAAAATTGTCAAGGTTATTAGCACTTGAATTGCGAGTAAATGACGTCATTATGCTTCACTTACTCAACCCTATTGTTCTTTCAGGTTTCAAACCAACATTTCTCTGTGGTGATCAACTTAAAATGTAGATTTTATGTCAAAGATTAGCTAGTTATTTAACTATATTAATCTTCATATAGAAATAATCAGTTTCCAATTTTCAACGATTTTCTGATTTATAGACAAGGTTAACTGTTTTAGCTGAGTAGATTCATAAACGAAAACTAGCAAACAAGTGTGAATAAACAAAGTCAACTGTGCATCATGTTGTACATTAAGAACCTGACCAATCACTAAAGCTTTTCAACTATATGAACATTTATATTTTCTGAGCCTTGAATGACAAATACCAGCGGTCCCTGCCAATCGTTGGGACCAGGTTTATCCAGGCTGAAGTCGTAATAATCCAAGTGGGCCTTTAAGGAAATATTTCCTCTATCACTTTTATCAACTAGATTTAGCAGGTTTGCTGTTAGATTCTAGAGAAATAAGAAAATAAAATTAAAAAAATAGATAATGAATCGTGAGATTTTATCAAAAATATAAGGTATCACTCTAGAACAACAACAACAACAACAACAACAACCAGCTAAACATTCCCTACCATTAGGTGATGTTATTAAGACTTTCTGCAAGATGATTCACCACCGCCACGAGCTATACGAGAGCCATAATTCTAATTCTAATTCAGTCGTCACATACCTATTCGTTCACCCACTGCGTTTTCCTATTGGTATTATAAGTCCCTAACACAGGTCATTATTCTTATTCATTCATCTCAGAACTCCACAAGTAGCTTCCAACACTTTTAACACACTGAGTTTAAGTAATATTTAAAAGCCTAATACCTTTTTCTTGTTGTTAACGATTTACTGGATTTCTAGCCATAACCACTACATTGTAATTAAAATAAAACAAACGTTTTTTCTCGTTCATATCGTTATTCATATTATAAGGAAATTTATTATCAGAAACTCACGACGTTTCGGTATCATCGTGACGCCATTAATAGAGACATCGAAACTATGTAAATGAAAATCTTTATTGATCAGCATATTGTTATTTTCTTATAAAAAGTAATACTAACCCCATTCTATGCTTTAGTCAACGTAGTTACGTAGTACAAGGCTTCAAAGGTTTATTACGGTGACCAATGTACTTCTTATTATCCCCGATAGTAAACTTAGGACACGTTGAGCAGCAAACACGATCCAAGATTGAGAAGTTGAACTTTTACTGATTTGTATTTTAATAAGATCTGAAGAACAAGCTGACAATCAAGATTTAACAACTACTTGTATTAAGTGATTCATTAACTAGCTTCTATACATTCACCTACTTTATTAACTTCTTTTCTTTGGCATCAAGTAATCATGCTTGACAATATCAGCAGTTCAGGTCAGTCCGTTTTGCTTACTGTAAATTGGGTTGCAGCGACTGCAAAAGTAACACAAGCAATAAGCTGTTATAACTATTGTCATGTTACGTAATTCACTGAAATCCTCACAATGTTTTTGTTTGAGATATTTGTAGGTTGATAAAAGAACTGAAGATATGAAAATAATTAATAAGCCATGATTTCTTTAAAACTTACCCATCTTGCACGTCATTGCTATGGGTACAAGGAACACTTCCCTACCAGTAATATGCATTTCCCCATCCCCGATGACTACAGTTGGCAATGGACATTTCTGTACCAGTACAACCAAGGTTTCTAAACCATATTATGCCTTTGACAGGACTAAATTTTGTGTGTTCGACAACTTGTACTCCATGGTACCCAAGCATACGACAAACCACCTCAGCGTCGTTCTTGTCCCATCCATATTTACATACAGTACCCCACACACCATGGTACCTGACTTCAAGTCGACCAGAATTGGGTGACTTTCCTCCAGCTAAACGAATTTGAACTGGTGGAGGAGCTGTGGATGGAATAAGTAAACTTCAATTGTCCGTTATCAAGTATTTCATTTTACTTCTTGACACCTCACCTTTGTTCACTTGACAAACCACACCAGCATGTTCTTTATTATTACAGTTATGTTTTGACCATCCACTGTGAGCACATTGTGCAATCGAACTTTCCTTTCCAGTACATCCAACCTCATCCAAGAGGATTGGAAATGATGCCTTTCCTTCAATGTAACGAATGAAATTTACAGCTGCCTTGTAACCAAGCATTCGACAGATCACGTTAGCATCCTTTATATCCCAATTATCATCACAGACTGCTCCCCAGGTCCCTTTATACTGGATTTCTACCTGACCAACATGTTTTACATTGGTTCCCGTCAGACGAACGCTAATTCCTTCGTACTCTGAAAGAAAAAAGTTAACTTAATTTAATTTCTTTAAGATTGAATGTAATAGAATTTCAACAACATTGTCTTGTGAATTGAACCAGTTTTGCCTAATCTGGTGCTAATTTGGTGTTTTGTTTGTTTGTTTGTTTTTGTCTGTTTGTTTGTTTTGTATTTGTTCTCAAGTAAACGAACTTCAACAACAGCTTCATTTTCTGTGTAAATTCGAAACTCAGTTCGATTTTTTTTTTTGAAGATCTTTGTTTTACGGCTGCTAATTTTGCCATTGTCATTTTGTATTTTAATTTGTGCTTATCATTGAAATTGGACTCCACACACGATCGGAGAATATATCTATTAAATAATACTGGTATAATTTAGTGCAGTTAGTTTTCGTTCGTTGAAATTGATGCGATGAGTCATTGTTATATACCTATAATTTTGTGTTTTTTTTTCCGTTTCCTTTTGTTTCTTGTTAAGTTTTTGTCTTTTGTGAGCATGCTTAATCATAAATACGATTAAAGATAAAGATAAAGATAAAGATAAAGGTTTGAGCCAGGGCGTAAAATTATTTTAAGAAATATTCTAGATTTTCAATACCTACCAAAAATTATGTCAGTGGTTAGTTTAAGCAAAATATTTCGGTGATGGTTGTTGGCAAATTTTAAATTGTGGAGCAAAATATAATATGCTTTGTTAGCTTTGTTACTAAGCCTCGGCAACTTTTTTCCATCCCCCATTGATCCTGATCTTCAATTACATTTTGATCAGTTCGGATTATTTTCTTTTTTTTTTGCGACAAGAAAGTTATTCTTTATTTTCAAAGTGAAAAGAAAACAGATCAAAACGAAACAAAATGAAACAAAAATCAGAACTGCAGGATTCTATAAAACTTAGTAATGAAGTCTCTAAGACTTCACTAGTCTCTGAGTCTCCATTGGTATCTTTGAGTAAGCAGCATTCAATTGAGCCATAAAAGCACTTTTATTATTTAGTATATTTTGGAATGGTTATTTAATATCCTTAGACACTAGATTATCTTGAACTGCTTAGAATCGAAAGGTAATAAATACGGTTATTAAACTAGGCACGTTCTACCACAACGTTGAATTTAGCTTTAACTTAAGATCTAATCAAATAAGCAAATTAGCATGAACATTTTTCGTATAAGTTAATTCAATTTTTAGCATTTTTATTCAAATAACTCACGTTTGGAAATCTCGTGCTTGAGCGCGAACAAAGGGCGGGAAATATCTATCCGGCAAATGTTCTTGCTTTGCTCTTGATGTATTATCCCGAGATAAAGCCCGAATAAAATGCCTTAATGTTTTAACAAATGAAGTAGGGATTTCTTTTGTTTTACTCCTGGAATCGAATGTTTCACAATTCTATTCTCTACCATATTATCCGGCTAGCTCTGGTGTGCTGAGTGCCCGGCTGATCAGCAGTTCCAAATTCATTTTGACCTCGATCTTTCTATATACTTAATTGGAACAGTTTAATATGGTACATGGCTTTATAACTAGGTAAATCTAGAAGAATTTTACTTCTACTCAAAATTAGTGAACACTGATCTAACTTAAAGTTAAAGTTTAAGTGGGAATTACTTTGTTAAAGTTTACCTTTTATCATTAGCCATAATACACAGATGCAGAGCACCAATCGAGCCATCTTTTGAACTTCAACGAGAGATCAGAACGTAAGCACTGCACTCGCTAAGCACTAAAAAAGAAGGTAGGATAACCGGGTATAAATAAGCTTGAGTTTTGATTAATATGCATGATGCGTTCTAGCAGTGATGTTGCGCTTTGAATACACGCGAGCTCATTGGCTTGTAGAAACACTTGCTCATTACAGCTATCTATCGTTACAGTATTTGCTTTTACTTTTGATTATATTTTTGTAAATGTTGGTCGTATATATTTTTTTTCTTTTTCACTTTAGTTTTTATAATATCGATACCTTTGCACGCGAATTTCATGTAGTCACTCTTTTAAATATATTTTCAAATGAACACATAAAGCACTAACAGGAAACAGAAGATCGTCTTTCGTTTCATCTTAAGCCAGTGTTGTTTCGCTTTGATAGTTTCGATCTAGCTAGCCATACATCACAACTCATAACCTAGGTTATCTGTTATCAGTTTGAATGGGATGTTTATTTAAATCTGTGGTTTGGTTAGAGAGTCAGCAAAAACGAAACAGATTGAAAAACTCGTGCATGTCCATCATTCGGAATATTTCAAGGTTGGACGAAATGCGGAAATTTTGAACATGATATTATTCAAATAGAAATGTCTGGAATATTTTTCATCGTACAATCCTTATTTCTACGTTTAAATAGAAATTTTAACGCTGATATACAATATAACATTGTAAGTGAAAAGGCAAAAGGGTGACGTCCACAATAATCTTGTCAAATTTGATGTTCCTATGAAATGAAAAATCCAGCTAGAAACAGATTATCTTAATTGAAAGTATCATTGAGATAATAAAGATTGGCGTTTAAATTTCTTCCATATCTCACTTTATTTTTGAGACATCTAGATTTGTTTGATATACAAACTTAACCCTTTGACGTCACACGCGCAAAATGACTTATTGAAAAAGGTTTTTAACCTATTCGTTAATGTACCGAAATTACCTAAAACTAATATAATTATTCACGCGTGTCTCTTGTCCTCTTGCAACACCAAACATGCGAAGCCAGTTTCAAGGGATTTTGTTTCCTGATCACATATAAGATATATAACCTTTTTTAATAAGTCATTATGCATGTGTGACGTCAAGAGGTTATTAAATTTACATATCAAACAAATCTTGATATATCAAGAAGGAAGCAAACTATGGAAAAGTTATGAACGGCAATCTTCATACTTCCACATAAGACAATTTATTTCTAGCTGAGTTTTTAGTTTCATAGGCACTTTAAGACTATGCGTATCTTTGCTGTTACGGCAAGCCTTAAACACTAAAATGGCAGTTCTTCTTTTGAGAACTCCGTTTCAGTGTAGCCGATGGCAAAAATAGAGAGATAAGAATGCTAAATTGTATTTGTGCAGACAACAAAAACAACAAACTAAATCTGATATCAACAGAACACAAAACGTACCACCTCATCATAAGACATTAGCATAAATATTTCATTTTCTGAAATGCAGTCGTAAACTACGGGGTTACTGAATAGTGATATATGAAATAGGAGCTCTTCCGTTTCCTTTACTGAATTATTAGAAGATCTGAAGCGCTACTTTCTATGTTGGACTAATTAAACAACTTTCCAAGTTTTTTTTAGCAGAGAATAAAACGAAAATTATTGAGTGTTCTTGTTGGCTGATTAACATTAACCGCTCTATAAGAATCGAAACTAAGTTGACATTAATTTGCAAATTTAACATCAACAAAACATGTCTTGGTGGTAAAATGAAATTAATCAATCATGTATACAGACGAACAACTCATTATGGAAGTGTATACTAGGTTCTATAACGTAGGGCTGAGCTTCCTGCTAGGGCCTAGACAAAACTGTTCGCATAAACTCAACATGAACAAAAGTTGAGAGAACATAAATTCTTCGTATAGTGCTATCGCTCAGTACGGCCCGTTCATCATTAAATAATCAGTAAAGAATAAATACCTTATTATAGGAAATTAACGCTCCATAAGATTAACGCGAATTTCCAAATTTCGTTTTATGTTAATTTCCATATTATTTATTTAATTGAGCATTAATTAAACATGAATTTCTAGCTAACAATTTATAGCCTGCATAGCTGGCGGTTTAAGGGGAGAGGGGAGGGGGACTGGGGAGGGGGAGAAGAAGGGAGCGGAGGAGGAGAAAAGAAACCGCCTGCCCGAAGACTATGTATTTTTGAGATGTTCCTGGCAGCTGAAGGACGGAGTATTCTGATTGGTCAAAAATCGATTTATCTGATTAACGGACTACATGCTGACGGCAGAAGACAGCAACAAATGCCAGCCATGAGGATAAGTGCTACAAATACTAGAAAAATCGCATCTTTCTCACCAAAATACAAAGATTATGAAAATTGTACCTTTCCCTTGCTGTCTGTTAAGTAGGTGATGTTTATTAGCCATTTTTCCAATAGATTTCCTTGATGGAGTCAGATAGCAGAGATCAAATTCCAACTTTACAAGCCGTTAACGAAATGAAATTTGATTCAAGCAGATTTTTAGTACTTAATTCATCACCGAAGCTCAAATTGATAACATAAATATTTTTTTTGATAAGTGTTTGATTTTGCAACAGGATGATAAAGTTTTTTAAAGAAAATTCGTCTTCGAGATCTATAAATATAGCGTCGAAGGTGACCAAAGGTCACCTTGTATGAGGTGTTATAAGAAGGGGCGGATCTGAAAAACACTAGTCTTCGGGCAGGCGGTTTCTCCTCTCCCTTTTCCTTTCTTCTCCCCCTCCCCCCTAAACCGCCAGCTACGCAGGCTAAACAATTTAAAGAAGATATACTGCTTAACCCAAGCAAATGCCATCTTGAATTTTGATAGAGGATCAATAAAGCTAGAGTTTTCATTCCAAATATCTTCAATTTAGTATTTGTTCATTCTAATTGATTTCGTTCTCGATCAATTTCAAAATGTAATGCCCACTTTCAGCGGAAATGTCTTTCGAACCATAAATGTTCTCTTATTTTAAACTTGCTTTGTATTCATAAATGCTTATATTTGTCCTCATGGCATTATATATATTCATTTGAATAAACATTTTAGTCCTTCTTTCGCGTTAATTTTTTTCATCCGTAACAAAACTAAACCTGAAAATAGGAGGACAAGAAATGGACAAAACTTGCTTTGTAATATGTTAATATGGAGACACTTTTCAGCTAGTAGTATTCTTAATTTGTATTTCGCTCTTTCGCTTTGCATACATGACGTGAAACATTCTTCAAACATACTTCCTCTTTTCAAACTAGTCCTTTTCAGTTTTTCTGTTCAACATACTAGATAAGCTTCTGTCAATTCACTTGAAATAAAATTAATCCTGCCTAAACCCGCGCGCGTCGTGTATAGAACGGTATTTAAGGTGACTCGGCGATCAGTGGAGTTTTTCAGTGGTACTATCTCTGTTTTGTTTGGATTGAAATCACCTGTTTATGAGCTTCGATGTAAACTAAGTATAAATGCCTCATTAGACATGTACAAAGATCAAATATGTTATATATGTTTTATGAAGTCGACGATATTACATATGGCAACATGTCAGTTGTCAGTAAGACACTTTAAACTTTATGCATTCTTCGTATTAGAGATAAACTAATTGTCAAGTCAGGATCGCTGTCAGGATCACAGTCAGGATCACAGTTAGGATCGCAGTTAGGATCGCATTTAGAATGATGCAGTATCATGGATCTTATGTAAAGAGCCAGTGTGTTAGTACACTTCAAAACCCTGCTAATTTAAACTTAGCCAAACTCAATTTTGGTGCATTTTGTCGTAGATACATATCATTTCAGTAAACATGCCAGGAAATAAGAATAGATGTTTCTAACTTTAAACCGGCTTTATTTAGTTGTTAACAACCAGATTACTACTAAACCGTGCCGTAGGCTAGGGAGAACATTCTGTACTATGCGCTATGTATTTCTTAATGTCCGACAGGTTATGGGGAAGCTAGTTTGGTTTTGGATGGACAAATAACTTCGAAAGCGTTTCACTGGTCCAAACTCGTATGCCGTGTATGCCTTGTATCTCTGTATCCCCTGTATCCCGTCTGCCCT
Organism: Telmatactis stephensoni; assembly: GCA_029948255.1. Classification (NCBI taxonomy): domain Eukaryota; kingdom Metazoa; phylum Cnidaria; class Anthozoa; order Actiniaria; family Isophelliidae; genus Telmatactis; species Telmatactis stephensoni. The sequence goes on from JALIZF010001549.1 coordinate 59,924, forward strand.
GTATTGCCATCTACCCTGTATGTATTTCCATCATGCCATATAACGTCATACTAACGGCCCCTCAAATACATATACCTGTTACGAAAAACGTAGATACATACATACAAACTTTATTGTGCTCCTTAAAAAGGCTTTTCAGCAACAATATACTAATATACTAAATATACTGTACAGTTCTTAAAAATTTCGAATATAGTCAATTGAAGAAACGTTGTCGGGTCTAAAAACATAGAACATACAAGCTGAGACCGAAATGGTGCTTGGGATGTCAATAATAATATTCTGATTTATTCATTTATGCTTTGCCTTCGATGCAAAATGCCAAAAGTGTGTTCAGAACCTGGGTTGACGGGCCGTTTGGCTTCGATTTTTTATCGGTTGCAGCTTAAATGAATAAATCAGAATATAATTATTGACATCCCATGCACCATTTCGGTCTCAGCTTCTATGTTCTATGTTTTTAGACCCGACAACGTTTCTTCAATTGACATTATGATATTATTAATCAGATTTTTTTTAATTTTTTAATAACTCAAGCTAAAATTAAAAAACTTTGTAAACTCTTTTGTCCGGAATTTAACTTAAAACTTGTTTTCACGTCCTACAAACTTCAAAGAATCTTTTCAGTTTTAAAGATCCAATTCCTTTATCTCTTAAATCACTTGTTGTCTATGAATTTACTTGTGCGGGATGTAATTCCCGTTACATGGGTGAAACTAGTCGCCATTTTTCTACAAGGATTAAGGAACACACAGTGAGCGATAAAAACTCGCATATCTTTAAACATCTCAAACAATCTAAAAAGTGCCGTGATAAATACTCTCTTGCTTGTTTTAAAATTCTAGACACTGCTCAATCTCTTATCTATCTTAAATTAAAAGAAGCTTTCTTTATTGAAACGTTAAAACCTGAACTTAACGTCCAGGTTAAACACATGAAAACCTTCTTTAAACCATAAACTTTATGTCTAGATTTAGTTTATCTTATATACCACTTCCTTTCTTTTCTGTTATTTGATTAGTTATTAGCTTATCTAAAAACTTCATTATTGTATTATATTACTTGTCAATCAATTGTAACCATTAGTTTATATAGCATTTATAACGAACTTTGTATTCATTCTTCTGATGATGGCATAAGGATGCCGAAACATGTCAAGATTAAAATCATTTATCGTATGTTTGAAAGTTATTTAGACTTTAATTCATTTGGCAATGAATTCCATATTTTAGCTCCTCTGTATGTGAATGCTCGTTGGCCCGTTGCTAATCTGCAAACTGGTAGATCGAGGTCTTGGTTTTGCCTGGTATTTCTTTTGTGTATCTTGTTCCTTCGTACAAACTTGTTGGATAAGTATCGCGGTGCATTTCCATAGACACATTTGTGTAACATAATGCAATCATTTAGATACAGTTTTTCTTGGATGTTTAGCCATTTAAGTGATTTGAGTCCTTCAGAGATGTGGTCATACTTCCTTAGACCAAGGACGATTCTTGCTGCGTAATTTTGTACTAATTGTAGCTTGTTTTTGTTTGCTTTCGTAGTGTTACTCCATACGGTAGAACAATAAAATAATGAAGAGAATATAAATGAACTAATTAACAGTATCAAAGTCTTAGTGTCTAATAGAATTCTATTGATTCTACTAAGTTTGTAGAAACAGCTTGATGCGGTTTTAGTTACATGTTCGTTGTAGTTCAGACATTTGTCGATGATAACTCCAAGATCTTTAGCTGCTGGGACAACTTCGATGTCTTTACCAAGTAGTGTTAATTAGAATGGAGGCAGGGATTTCAGGCGCTGTGGTACTCCAACGGCCAAAACCTTTGTTTTGTCTGGGTTGATGAGGAGCGAGTTCGCGCAACACCATTGTGCGATAACTCTCAGATCATCATTTAGTAATGGAATGGCTTCGGGCACGTCTTTCTGGGGAAGCGCTAGAAAAAGCTTTGTATCGTCAACGTATCCCATTGCTTTACAGTGCCTGGGGATAGATAACAAATCATTAATATACAATGTAAATAGTACAGGGGAGAGGATTGTTCCTTGCGGGACACCAAACGTAAGGGGGAGTGGCTCAGATGTTGTATTCTCTACTTGTACAACTTGGTTGCGATTGGACAAGTAACTCTCGAACCATGGGATGGATGCTGCTGAAATGCCATATCTTTGCAATTTTGATAGAAGGATATCGTGCTTAATGCTATCAAAAGCTTTGGACATGTCTAACAGGATAACGATGGTAATGTTCCTTTGGTCCATGTTCTTTAAGAGTTCGTCGGTAAAATAGAGGAGCGCTGTTTCAGTTGAATGTTGTTTTCTATTACCACTTTGGAATTCTGAAATGATATTATTTTCTTCAAGGAATGACGTTAATTGTGAGTGGGCTGCTCTTTCACAGACTTTAGACATGATAGGCAGTAATGAAAGTGGGCGAGTGTCACATGGTTCTTCTGAGTCCTTAGTCTTGGGACAAGGGATTACTTTGGCCATTTTCCACGAAAGTGGAAAAGAGTTTGTGCGAAAAGAGTTGTTTACTATATAAGTGATAGCAGGTAGTGTTGTAGGTAGGCTGTCTTTCAGCGCTCTCGCAGAGATTTGATCAATTCCTGGGGCTTTGTTCGTTGACAAGCTTTGGATTATTTTGCGAGTATCCTCTTCTGTGATCGACTTGAGGGTAAAGGATTGGCTTTCGGCGACAAGCGGTGAGATGTTCACGGCCGGAGGTGTATTTAACTTGAATTGCTCAGCTAGAGCTTTTGCCTTTTCTGCCGTGATCTGACCTACTGAGGTGTAATATTCATTAAATCTGTTGGCTTGTAGAACTGGGTCTTCCACTGGCGCTAGAGGAGATCTTTCCTTGGGTAGGCATCGATTTATAACTTTCCAGATCGAGTTAGTATTTCCGTGGCTGTTCTTGAGTTCGGTTCGTATATGTTGTTTTTCTTCGATTCGAATTTCTCGTTTAACTTCCTGTCTGAAGAAACGATATGCATTCCAATGTAAACGATCATTTGTTTTGATTGCGCTTTTATGCCATTTATCTCTTGTTTTCATTAGAGCTTTTATCTCTTGCGTAATGTAGATGATCTGATACTCTGAATCTGAATTTGAATCTGAGCGAGTAGGAAGGAAATTATTGGTACGGATTTGAAATGAATTACAATATAAAGTGATAAGACTATGAATGGATGATATTGTGCTTATTTAAAGATAAATTCTATTTGGTCACCGTTAATGTTTTTCGTAACAGGTATATACTTCAACGCGTTAACACAAAGTAGAAATATGTTCCTTTCGAGGGTGTTAAGGCTTAGCATTTTTCATGTTCTCAAAAATTTTGATTTTAATGTTTAATTTAAACATGAAGGTAATACTTAGAGATCCTTGGGTCACGTGGCCGGAAATTAATTAAAACAGAAATTTGCAAATGGGCTAGCGAAATTTCTAGATTGGAAATACATTTTCATTAATTTAAAATTATTTAGTTAGTCAGGCTAAACAAAAATCAGTCCCGAATTGTCGACTTTTTTTGGTTTCAAGGAACATAGTACGTATATTTTTAGAGGATCCCAACTTTGATCCTAACTGCGATCCTAACTGCGATCCTAACTGCGATCCTGACTGCGATCCTGACTGTAAAAATAGCAGGACTCTTCGTATTAAGCTCTTATTCATTTCTTTATGGATACTAATGTTTCATTTCTTTATTGAACTAGTAATACTTTGGGTGCAATCTTGACGTTTTTTGACCATGATTTTCATTTTCGTTATTTAACTTATACAGAGAGAGAGAGAGAGAGAGAGAGAGAGAGAGAGGGAACTCTCTCTTTTTACAAATATACAACCATTCGTTTTATGGGTGTCTTCGGGTGTAGCGAAATAAATGAAATTTTGCGAGAGGTTACGTTAGGTTCAACTTAATTAGAATTTGGATTTACAAGGTATAATCAAATAAAATACGTTATGCATTTAGAACAAAAATATCGTAAACGGATATATCGAACTGAGATCTAATTGGAGATTATTGTAAATACAGGATAACAGGATAAAAAGGATATTTGTAGACACAGGAGAGCTGAAAAAACTCAAAGACTTCCAAGCCAGCTCCCCGTTTTCGAGATATATATATCCTCGATGATTTATTTTCTTAAATTGTGATAAGGATATCATACTTTTCGTCTAAACGAACCGAGAGAAATTGATTGGTTTCATATCGAGAAAAAGTGCCTATAATGAGTGTACCTTGTAGAAGTAATGAAAAGTATTATATCGATTTTGGCACCTTTGTCACTGATCATTCAACAAAATAGAAGTTAAAAACTGTTTATTTAAGTGTCCAAGTCTTATAGCGCTCGCGCACTAATTGGGGAACACTATACTCTCACACTCACTACCTCTACCTTGAATCTTTGCAAATATTCACCGGACTCACCAGTTCGTTTTTTGATGGATCTCAAACGTATCAAAAATTTAGTGCTTGATCAGCGTAAATAAATGCTTTGTTTTTAGACGCATAACTGCGCGAGTGCACTCAGACGCACTTTATGGACAAAATTAGACTCTATACTTTAACTTTAATATCCCTTGATGAATCCTCCTAGATACAAAACATTTAAGCAAAAGCCTATCTTTGTGTGATGCAATTTTTTTTTTGTATTCTTTGTTTCTTTGTACTAAATTCAATTTTTGGAACTTTTCTAACTATCACATAACAATGCACTTTAGACGATTTAGGTATATTTGAACGAATGTTTTCGTAGACAACTCTCTAAGCTTTCTGCTCTTGTTGTACAGATTTTTCAGAGTTTGTGTTGTGCTGTCCTCAATGGGGGGTCACTCAAATTGCCACTACTCCAGTACCCTATACCAACCTCACATGCATGAATGCTCCTACACAAAGACCTAAGATTACAACAATTACATAATGCCTCTCAGTAGATAAGGCTCAAATAAATACAGCCAAGAGAAAACATAAACATCCTATTTGCGCGCAAATATTCAATTACTTTTGTTTGTTATAAACTACTACAAACTAGGTAGTCATTTTTCTTTCACGGTCAAGTAGTAGTAGTAGTAGTAGTAGTAGTAGTAGTAGTAGTAGTAGTAGTAGTAGTAGTAGTAGTAGTAGTAGTAGTAGTAGTAGTAGTAGTAGTAGTAGTAGTAGTAAAAATACATAAAAGAATATATAATCAAAACCATCACAAATATAGCAATTAGGTCATCATATTATATCTTTTGCTGTAGAACAAAGCTTGGAATGATCCAGATCTGATGAAGTTCTAGTATTATCAAAGAAGATTATTTAACAATTATTCCACGAAATCGAGTGAGCTCATAGCCGACGAGGCGTGCAGCGCCGAGTCGGCTATTAGCCATGGACGACGAGATTGAGTGGAATAATTGTTTTATTATATCTACATCCACTGGATTCTGGAAAAAATATAATTTTAATTATTTCCAAGTTTAGTGGAAAAATAATTGTTAAAGATTACGGGGCATAAAATAGTTTCAGCTGCAAGCAGCTATTTAACTCAGTTTTGGACATCTCGGTGATATATTTGTCAAATTTATATGAGCTCTGGAACCAGTCTACAATAAAAAAAGGTCGCAAAAGATCACAAAAAGTGTGGAGTTTTGTTTGGAGTTTTGTTTTCTAGTAAAGATTTTATTTCGTCCCGAGTTAGTTCGGCAAAACGATCCGCCATTTTGATTTTCTCTACTCACGGGATATGAGCTGATAGCCTAGAAGTAGAGGAACCAATCAGAGCGCGCGATAGCTCATATCCAGTGGATGTGGATATAATAATGTATAATAGCTATAGTTAGATATTAGTATAGGATTCAAGTAACCAATTGTAAATTACCTACATGTAGCGAGATTTCCAATTGAAGAGTTAGGCGAAAAATGTAAGTTTAGAAAACATACATAAATGGAAGATATGATATACTTTAGCGTATATCAGATCTTCCATGGAATGCTCAAAATGTGCATATCCCCATCCATCATGACTACAGTTGGCAATGGACATTTCTCTTCCAGTACAGACCACAAACCACAGCCATATTATCCCTTTGACGGGTGTAAAGTTGGTGGTTATGTATTCCTGTACTCCAGAGTAACCAAGCATACGACAAACCACCTCTGCGTCGTTCTTGTCCCATCCTGCATTACATACAGTACCCCACACACCATGGTACCTGACTTCAAGTCGACCAGAATTGAGTGACGTTCCTCCAGCTAAACGAACTTGAACCGGTGGAGGAGCTGTTGAGTGAATTAGTAAACTTCATTTGACCGTTATCAAACATTTCATTTTACTTATTGACACCTTACCTTTATCCACTTAACAAACCACACCAGCATGTTCAGTATTCTTACAGTTATGTACTGACCATCCATCGTGAGCACATTGTGCAATCGATGTTTCCTTTCCAGAACATCCAACACTATCCAAGAGGATTGGAAGTGATGCCTTTCCTTCGATGACCAAAATTCGATTTTCAGCTACCTTGTAACCAAGCATTCGACAGATCACGTGAGCATCTTCTATATCCCACCAATCATCACAGACTGCTCCCCAGATCCCTTTGTACTGGATTTTAACTTGACCAACATGACTTACATTTGTTCCCGTCAGATAGACGAACGTGCTGTGAAGAAACGATTCAACCTTTTTCCTTTTTACAGTTTTTATAAAGTCGTAATTAATGCAATACAACTTTAACATTAGTTTGTAAATTTAATCACTTTTACCGATTTGGTGCCTCATCTGTATTCATTTGTAGTTTTGTTCTCACAAACATTAAAAGTGTCAATCAGCACTCAATCAGTCAAATCTTGTCATATCGTGGGATGAGGTTGCCCTACAATCCGAGCCAGAGGCTCATGTATAAAACGTATGACAAAATAAAAACGTATGACTGTGCTCACAGGTTACAACATTTTGATAGAGTGGTTTTCATTCGTCCGTGAAAGAAAAATGACTATTTAATGTGTAGTAGTTGATAAAGAACAAAATTAATCAGTGGGTTTACTACGATCTATTAGTTTCCCAATTCTTTCACGGCCAATTGAAAATCACTCTAGCATTGTTCAATAGATATTTCATAACAATAATAATCAAGATATTTAGTATATTATTCTCACTTGGCTTGGTGCCCTCGCTAACAATCACCTGGGGTACATTAAGATATAGGAACACCTTCTCCTACGACGGCCACTCCCCTAGGGCTTGTCTCAAATTCACCTTGTTCACTGTCAAGTGAGATGCCGGCCTGACATTCTTCGACAGATTTAACAAACAGAATGACAGCGATGATGATGTAACGATAATAATTATAATCCCACTATAATCCTTGAAACGTGCCCTCATGAGCATCAAATGGTCGTGAGGGCTAAAAGACCTCATGGCCTTCATGGCGGGTCATTTCGTCCGCACATACACATTTCTACCAAAACGCATAAAAAAGGCAAGTGCAACAACCGCGCCTGCATAAAACTGCGGCTACATTAGTGGTGTTTTTTTTTTTTTTTTTGCTTACACAGGCGACGCGATTTTTTAAATCACCAACGTGATAGCTACATGAGCGACAAATTCTGGCAACAAATGCTGGCAATAAAGCTTGTGTGACATGAAGGACTGTATTGTGCACGAAATTGTAACGTTAGTGCATGTAAAATATAATGTCGCTTGTGCGGGCAAAAAATCGCTCGTGTAGCCACAGCTAAAAGCAAGAGAGCTGCAATTTAATTAAAGTGTGTAGTTTATTGCCCATGTAGTCCCTTGTCTAGAGCTGCTCGAGTTCGAGAGATATTTTAGAAAAATTGATTTCAGCCATCTTTGTTTACCGTCGTTATGGCAACACAAATACAAGTAAAATAAACAAAAATCAAAACTTTGATTCAAGTCCAATAGCTATTGTAAAAATCGTTTTGGTTGGTCAAGAGTAAGTTGCTCATTTGTGAAATGAAAAACGGAAGCATTGTCAATAAAAAACTGTATCGAGCCACCTGAAATGACGCAGCAGACAAATTCTTGCGTGACAGTCCTTTCCGCACAGATCACAAGCAAACTCGGAGGGCGGGATTGGGGCTGGGGGTTGCTGTCTTTGCTTTCTACGCTGTCTTCTTTCCTCTGACTGTTGGTTAAGCTTTTCCTCGCCCCTTTTGAGGCCTTTATAAACGCCAGCAACTGCGGTCTTTGGCAAGTGATTCCCAGTTATCTGGATCAATTTCAGTACTACTGGACGGCGTCCTGTCTCCAACTTTCCATAGATGATGTCGTTTGGGATGCAGCTATATATCCTGAATACGGTACACGTGCCCCAGTCAACGTAAGCGTCACTGGCTCAGAGGAAGATGCATTCTGTGGGAGCCAGCTTGCTTCAGCACAGTGGTGTTGGTAATTTTGTCTCGCCATGTTATGCCGAGAATCTGACGTAGGCAACGAAGGTAGAAGCTTTCAAGACGCTTCTTCTGTCTGGCGTAAGTAGTCCAGGTTTCGCTGCCATAGAGCAGAGTACTTAAGATACACGCCTGGTAAACCCTGATTTTGGTGTTTAAGGATAGCTGGTTGTTTTCCCACACTCTCTTGCTCAGTCTAGCCAACACTTCTGCAGCTTTTGCAATTTGTTTGTCATTTTTTTCTATCGAGAAACACGTTACTGATGATAATAGAGCCCAGGCAGGTGAAGTGGTCAGTAACTTCAAGCACCATGTTATCAATTCTGATTGATGGAGGTGCAGAGACATTAATTCTGACCCATGACATTGGTCTTCTTAATACTGATGGTTATCAAAACTGAGTTCAGGCATGAGAAAACTGGTTAACCAGGGCTTGGAGGCCCTCTTCTGTGTGTGAGATCAGGGCAGCGTCATCAGCGAACAGCACTTCTCTGATGAGCACTCTGCACACTTTTGTCTTCGGTCGAGCCAAGTTGAATAGTTTACCATCACTTCTAGTAAGTAGATTGACTCGCTGTAGTGAATGTCTGAATGAAAAGTCGAGCAGCATCGAGAAGAAAATACCAAAAAGAGTTGGTGCAAGTACACAGCCTTGTTTTACGCCTCTCTGAATTGCAAAGGGCTCAGAAACTTCACCGCCATAGCTGACTACGCCCTGTGTACTTTAATTGAAGGAGATGATAATCTTGAGTAACTGGGGGGGGGGGGGGGGGCTGCCGATCTTCTTTAGTAACTGGAACAGACCTTTCCTACTTACGAGGTCGAAAGCCTTTGTGAGATCGATGAAGGCAATGTATAATGGCATTTGCTGTTCTCGGCATTTCTCCTGAAGTTGACGGACAGAGAAGATCGATCATATCTACGGTTGATGCCTGAGCTCTGTATCCGCACTGAAATTCTGGGTAGATGTATTTGGCAAGGACTTGGAGACGCGTCAAGATTACTCGAGCAAAGGCTTTCCCAACTATACTCAGCAGGAAGATACCACAATAGTTGTTGCAGTCACTGCGGTCACCCTCGTTCTTATACAGGGTGACTATTTTTGCACTGCGCATGTCTTGAGGTACCTTTTCTTCGCTCCAACAGAGACGCAAGAGCTCGTAAAGTGGTTTCAGTAAGACTGATTTTCCACTTATGATAATCTCAGGAGGTATGGCATCCATCGGCCCGGTGCTTTTCCTCTTGGTAGGGCATCAATAGCCTTTCTGATGTTCTTCAGCTTTGGGAAGCTGAGTCCAATTCTTCCAAGATACGAAAGTCCACGAAGCTGTCGGGCGCTTCCTGAGAGACTGAGGTTTCATTGAAGTAAAGATCTAGGTAATGTTCGACCCACCGGTCCATTTGCTTGTTTCTGTCGGTAATGACCTCGCCTGATTTGGTCTTCAGGGGCGCAGTCTTTATAATCGTCTTGCCTGTTGCTTGCTTTATACCCTCATACATACTCCTAATATTACCAGAGTCTGAGGCACGTTGGATATTATCTGCAAGTTGAAGCCAGTTGGTATTAGCACAGTGCAGCGACGAGCAGTACGTTGAGCTGTGTTTCGAGCAGCTTTCAGTGTCTGTAGGTTTTGCTGACTGGGGTTGCGTATGTAGCTGATCAGTGCACTACGTTTGCGTCTATGACAGGTTTTAACTCGGAGATGTGGGCTTCAAACCAGTCGACATTCTTACGCTCTTTTTCACCATATGTCTTGACAGCAGTGTTGTAGATAGTGTTCCGAAGAAACCTCCATCTATCCTTCAGACCGGGTGGTCGGTCACCCGTCACAGTTAATTTCTTGTTGAGCAGTCTTGCTGATTTGCCTTTGACACAATCAGAGAGTGGTCGGTGTCGCAGTCAGCACTGTGGTAAGCTCTGGTATTGCAGACAATGTTTCAGGGACTTGCGTCCTGGTAATAATCAAGTCCAACTGGTGCCAATGTTTCGACCTTGAATGCCTCCAAGATGCTTTGTGGGCATGCCTTGTTCTGGAAGTAGGTATTTGTCACGTACAGCTTGTGGTAACAGCATAGTTTCAGGAGCCTCTGGCCGTTCTCCGTTCATTTTCCTATGCTATGCCATGGTGGTCTAACACGTTCGGCCAGTATTCATGATCAGTACCCACCCACGCAATGAAGTCCCCCAGAAGAAAGAAATGTTCTGATTCTGAGATTGTTTTGATGACACTGTCTAGATGTTCGTAGAACTTGGTCTAGATGAACTAGAACTGATTTTTGGCTTCAGACGAGGATGTTAGTGTTGGTGCATAAGTACAAACGAGATTTACCATACCCTCTAGTGTGTAGAGGCGTAGAAGTGAGGATTCTCTCGGTGCCACCCGTTGGGGTTTCCATCATACAAAGCAGGGTGATTCTAATGGTGAAACCAACACCAGTGCTCCCTGGCTTACTTTTCACTTTTTCCTTGCCAAAAGAAGGTATAGTTTTTCTCTCTCAATGATCCAGTGTCAGGGAGTCTCGAGTCTCTTGCAGGGCTGCAATGTCGATATTTAATCTATACAGCTCGCTGTCAATCACTGCGGTTTTGCGAGCATCATCTATTTGTTGGAGGTCGTCCGACAATCCAGTGCGCATTATGCGCACATTCCAGCTTGCTATACGAAGAGCTGGAGTCTTATTTTTCTGATTTTTGCCTGGTGCGTTGTTTAGCGATATGTCTGTCGAACAGGAAATTCTAAGCTCAAGGCACCCACCGAAGCAGGCAAATCGAAGCGGGTCAACACCTTACTGACTGGGGGCTGCCCAGCTTAAGACGAGCGGTAGCTGACCAGTGGGACACGATCATCCCTCCTACCGACGAAGACAACCCGTGGCGCCCGGCTCATACGCCAATCGAGCATGGACTTATAACTCGTAAACTGCTGTCTTCCGTGTTGTGCTCTACACTGAACATGAGACTCGGTTGACCTCTCCATGGTGCAAGCTTGTGCAAAGTGTATGGAGGCCTAGTGTTGTCCATTCATCAGGGCCCCCTCTCGGTCTTGCCGGCAAAATCCAATGGAATGCAGAGCATTACGAATGGGGCTGTAGGAGCTGCAGGAGCTGCCGGATGGGAGCCTAACTGACTACCAACCACCTACGGCACTCCGCTCCGAATTTTCTGTCTGGATTATTTTTCCATAGCCTTTTCCAGGTGGGATATGGCCGCAAGTCAGCGGAGGTTTGAAATCAGGGTTTTCCTTCCCCTAGACCGACTGCCCTCCCAGGCTACCGAGCCCTGTCTGCCCAAAATAATCAAATGATCTAACCACATTTTTCCTTCAAACGTTTTATGGAGAAAGAACACCATCATAAAATTTAAGCAAACAAATAATAGTTGGAGTCACCGACTTCACAGGAGAGTAATGTGTTATTAGTTTTGGATAAGTGCCAACAGGTGCTATTTTTCGCCATTATTGTAACCATGGTCGGATTCGATTTGCAACGTTTTCTGACTTTAGTTTGATAAAACTTGTGTGATTTTGATTTTTTCTTTGGATTTTGAACAATAAAAGCCGGTTTACTTGTCAAAGCTTAAGTAATCGCTATAATCCATTAACAAAATGTCGATACGGTTTGTGCTTCAAGGATGAAAGTTATAATAATTTTGTATGATCCTTAATTTGCTTCTCTAGCTCGTATTTTGTTCGCTTACCCCGCTTTTAAGACTCTGTGTTGAAACAATCTGTTATAATTGCCAAGTTACTTATGCACTAAAATCCTGGCGAAGTTATGTTTGAGATAATGGTAAGTTATTAAAACACATGAATGGTATGAAAATAGTTAATTAATCACGCTTTCTTTAGAACATACCCATCTTGCACGTGACACCAACGTCTTCCCAATGGTTACAGTTTGTCCATCCCCATCCTGAATAGCTACAGTCAGCAATCGACCTTTCTCTTCCTTTACAATCGACACTTTCAAGCCATATTATCCCCTTGACGGGTGTAAAGTTGGTGGTTATGTATTCCTGTACTCCAGGGTAATCAAGCATACGACACACCACCTCAGCGTCTTCCTTGCCCCATCCATCATCACATACAGTACCCCACACACCATGGTACCTGACTTCAAGTCGACCAGAATTGAGTGACGTTCCTCCAGCTAAACGAACTTGAACCGGTGGAGGAGCTGTTGAGTGAATTAGTAAACTTCATTTGACCGTTATCAAACATTTAAATTTACTTCTTGACACCTCACCTTTATTCACTTAACAAACCACACCAGCATGTTCATCATTATCACAGTCATGTTTGGACCATCCATTATGAGCACATTGTGCAATCGACGTTTCTTTTCCAGAACATGCAACATTCCTTGTAACCAAGCATTCGACAGATCACGTGAGCATCGTTTATATCCCATCTATCATTACAGACTGCTCCCCAGGTCCCTTTGTAATGGATTTCTAATTGACCAACATGTTTTACATTGGTTCCTGGCAGACGAACGTTAATTCTTATTTCGGTATCTAGCCTACGCGACTCACCCGAAAGGGAGTATGGGAAGAAATGACTAAAGTTATAAAATCACAAAAATCCCACATGATAACTCAAATTTTAGCTTGCTCTGACGTTATTCAAAAAACAACTTTCACTTACTGATGTTGAAGTCAATGCAAAAGCGGAAATTAAGAAAGTGAAGTTTTGCTACTACCCATACTCCTTTTCGGTCTAGTCGTGTGTGATTGAGAGCGCTCATACGACAACCTTTTATGAAATAGTTGTATATGGATACTCTAAACGTCACAGTTGATAATTTCTTCCCAAAACACACCCTTATCATGTTTAGAACTGTTTTATTTCAAGTTATTATCTGATGTCTGCAGGCTATTCCCTTGTGATACCAGCGGAGGCATCAGTCTAGACGCTGATCACGTACGCTTTTGTTTTGTTTTTGGTTTGTTTAATTTGTTACTTTGTCTGAACTTTCTTTTTCGTTTCTTTTCTTTTTTCTTTCTTTCTTACTTTCTTTTTTTTTCCCCTTCTTCTTCTTCTTCTTCTTCTTCTTCTTTTTCTTTTTATTGATCTTACGGATGACGGCAGTGAATTCCAAAGTTCAGGTCCAGCAACAGAAAAAGAGCGAAAACCATATGTTTTAAGATGGTAGGGTAGGGTCTTGAGGCGAACAGCATCTCAGACGAAGAACGAAGAACGAAGGTTTCGAGTTGGTAAACTTATATCTGGAAATCATGAAGTCGAATGTGTATAAGTCCCAACTACATTATTTGGTAATAGATAATGTAAAAAAACCTTCGATGAATAATTTTACATGAACCAGTGACCAAGTGTGTGTTTAGAGCTTTCTCTTTGATTTCAACTTTAGTCAAACATTATGCCATGTCAAATAATTACCAATGCTTTATAAAATCTAACACAACATATAGGTATTTATAGGGGCTAACCTTCTAGTCTAAAAACGTTCCCCGACGATTAGATATAGAAAGGCAAACAAATACTTCGAAGTTAGACTAGAAGTATTTGAATCTTTTGGCAAAAATGTTATGGCATCACCGCAATTCTGTAACTTAACAGCTTCCAATATAGTGCTTTCAACTTCTGTGCGCAGATTGTCATAAACTGTTAAACTATCGTCAATTGTCAATGACTAGCACCCCGCATGTAACGTCATCAATGATGTAATTAGTGATAATCAGTTGTTGTTCTCCCAATAAATCACGTACCGCGACCGCTCTGTGTGACGTCTCCTAAACTGGTGCCGAAACCCGACTAAAGATGTCAAAACAACCAGGATTAGCACAAAACAGAGCAGTGAGAGGGTCCTATAAAGGACATTGCACACAAGACATCGAGCGCGCGGATCGAATAATGTCGGACACAGAACCAAATATCACAGAATTGAACGCTATTGTCGATCGCTTATCAAGACGCATGGAAGAAATCACGAACCTGGATAACAATATTCTCAACGATTTGGAGGAAGAAGAGGCCATTACAAAGGAAACAGATCAAGCGCTAACCTTTCAAGACAACGTCCACTTCAGCCTAATGAAGATAAATGATTTCATCGGAAGCAAAATACAACCAACGATGAGCCCGTTCTGCTTTAGTAACAATGTCAAATCACTCAAAACACATATTAACCTTCCAAAATTACACATTCAACCCTTTGACGGCAACCCATTGGAATGGTTAACATTCTGGGACAGCTTCAGCAACGCTGTACACGGACACGACGACTTAAGCGCCACTGACAAGATGAACTATCTGAAAGGGCTTATAACGGGCGACGCAGCGCGCGCAATCTCGGGGCTGCCGACTACGTCACAAAACTACGAAAAGGCCATTGAAATGCTGACCCAACGCTTCGAAAGAAAACAAGTCCTGATCAACGCGCAAATGGAATCAAAATCATAAAATCAACAATCCCACTACAGATACAACACGCTTACGAAAATTCTATGATCAATGCGAAAGCAACATCCGCGCCTTGGAAACGCTTGACGTAAAAACAGATTCATACGGAAGCCTATTGATTCCGATCTTACTCAAAAAACTACCCGAAGAATTGCGTTGCGTGATCTTAAGAGCAAACACGGAAGCATTCAGCTCACTAAACGAACTAAGAACAGCCTTGCGCAAAGAAATCGAGACAAGAGAAAACAGTCAGATCATAAACGAAAACGTTACACTTGAAGAAACGGACGACGTGATGGTCCCAGCAGCCAGTACACTACTCGCGAAATCACACCAACACAAAGTAGAACGACTACACAATCAAACGACCTCACAGCGTCCCCAACAGACCAGGCCTTGCATCTACTGCGACGAAAACCATCGCCCAGGCAAATGCACTACTGCAAAAACAGCGGAGCAAAGAAGACGAATCTTAAGTCAGAAACGAAGATGCTTTAACTGCCTGAGATCAGGACACAACAAATACCAATGTCGGTCTAAAGGACGCTGCCTAAACTGCGAACCAAACGCAACCAAGAAAGAATCGGCGAGTCAACAGAAAAGAAACAAGAAACACGCATGGACAATGCTAAACAATCAAATGCCTTGGACAATGCTAAACAATCAAATGCCTTGTCAGCAACGACACACACAAACGCACCATTACAAACCACAATGGCCACAGCAATAGGACCAACAAGACATTACCAAGCACGCATACTCGTAGACACCGGGTCACAGAGAACATTCATAACACAACATTTACAGGAGATACTTCATCTCAAAGCTACTGAACACCCAGTGCTCGACATAAACACATTCGGGACAACAGAAAGCACAACGAAAACTTACGAAGTCGTCACACTCTCACTCAAGGCAGGAAACCAAGTACTCAAAATGTCAGCTCTAGTCACGCCGATTATTTGCCCTCCCCTTCCAGACAACAGGCATCAAGCCAACATCCTTCAAGAATTCAAAATGCTTAAAATCGCAGACTCAGCTCAAGATACAGATAATGACAACGTAGACATCCTCGTAGGAAATGACAATTACGCCCAAATCATTATCGGAAATACAATTAAGTCAAAAGACGAACGATGGATGGCCACAGAAAGCAAATGTGGATGATTATTGTCCGGGCCAACACCCAACACCTCTCTCGACAAGACACTGAGTACCATATGTCAGGAAACAGACGATAAAACACTTAAAGACGACGAGCTCAACGAAACACTTAAGAAGTTCTGGGAAATAAGCAAAATTCCTGAAGAATGCAGAGAAAACGCAATAGACGTCCAAAAGCATTTTGAAGAAACAATCACATTCAACCCAGAGACTAAGCGATACAACGTAAGACTTCCATGGAAAGACAACAGACATGATCTCCCAACGAACTACACACTAGCCAGAAAGAGACTAAACAACTTGCAACACACTCTAGGAAAAAGAGACCCAGGCCTTATACACAAGTACAAGAAACAACTCCTGGACCAGCTGAGGAAAGGATTTATCGAACAACTGCACGACCCAAGCAAACACCTAGGAATCGTTCACTACATACCACATTTTCCAGTCTTCAAAGAAAGCACGACCATAGCCATGAGAATTGTGTACGACGCTTCAGCACAAACATCACGTCTTCACACCGGACCCAACCTGATGCAACAACTCGAAGGGATATGGCTGAGATTCCGACTACACAAAATAGCATTCATAGCGGACATCGAGAAAGCTTTTCTTCAAATAGAGCTCAATACCGAAGATTGAGACGCGACCAGATTTCTCTGGCTCAAGGACATAAACCGATCGGCAAACAGCCCTGGCAACCTTATCACTTACAGATTCTGTCGTATCCTTTTTGGAGCCGCCCCATCACCCTACCTGCTAAACGCCACCATCCAATACCACCTCACTAAGGAAGGAGGCTGGGTATCAAAAAACTTATAACGATCGATATACATGGACAACGTAGTAACTGGGTCAAATAGCGAAGCTGAAGCCATGCAATACTACAAAACATCGAGAAACGCAGTCAAAAAAGCTAACATGAATCTACGTCAATGGACAAGTAACTCTACCATTCTCAACAACAAGGCTCGATCAGACAAAGTAGACGCAGACCTGAAAGTCAAAGTTAAACGAAACGAAAACCACATTTGTTATGTCAAAACGCAAAGTAGCGCCCACCAAACAGCAATCCTTACCCCGACTAGAGCTACTTGGAACACTTCGTGGAGCCAAAATAGCTAACTACCTCTCTAAGAGCGTCCTACAACACCTCCATCCGTTTCAAACAATAATGTGGAGTGACTCTCAAATCGCCCTCTCTTGGATATCAAGCACAAAAATACTACGCCAAGCATTTATCCGAAGCAGAGTTCAACTCATTAAAGACTATGTACCACAAGCTATATGGAGACACTGTCTATCGACACAAAATCCTGCCGACCTTATCACCAGAGGCTTGACGGCCGAAACTTCATGGAAAAGAAAAAGGAATGGCTTGAAGGGCCATCCTGGCTCACGCAACCTCCAGAGAAATGGCCAACCACACCCACAACTGAAAAAAGTACAACCTCAGAAAATGGAGACAGCACTGAAGGAACCAATACAAACGTCCTCAACACTCAAGAAACATTCAGCATACTCAAAGTTATCGATATTGATAACTACAACGACTTTACGAAATTTCTCAGGGTCACCGCCCTCGATAAAGGCTTCCTCAGACCTACAACAGAACAACATAAAGCAAAAGGAATTATCACTGCAATGGACATCAAAAACCCACACGACCACATAGTGAAGTCTGTCCAACAGAAATGTTTTCGAGACCTCATCACTTATCTTGAACGAAAGAGCAAAGTTAAAACTAAACACCCAGCAATAATCTCACAACTTGGCCTCTATCTAGACGACGACAATATACTACGTTGCAGAGGTAGACGTCAATACGCAAACCTACCTTACGATACAAGATTTCCTGTACTCATCCCAAAGCAACACCAATAGCAACACTTATCGCACGAGATGTGCATAAAATAGTGATGCACAGCGGAGTACGCGAAACGCTTACACAACTTAGACAGTCATACTGGATTCCCCAAGGACGTCAACTTGTGAAAAAGGCGATCAAAACATGTGTAAAATGCCGAAATGTAGAAGGTCCACCATTCCGCTCAGCCGCTCCTCCACCTCTTCCAAAGCTAAGAGTTGACGCATAACAGCCATTTCAAGTTACCGGAATAGACTACGCAGGCCCATTATATGTGAACAATATTAAGAAAGAAAACGTCAAGGTATTCGTATGTCTTTTCACTTGCGCTGCAACACGCGCTATTCACTTCGAGTTAGTAGAAGACCAAACAAGCCGTGCCTTCAAACGCGCTTTCACAAGGTTTATAAGCAGACGTGGAATGCCAGCTACTATTATATCTGATAATGCCAAGACATTCAAAGCAGGCTCTCAAGAACTTATGCGCCTTACGACGAAAATACTTGAAACGGACGAAACTCAAAGATTTCTTTCAAACAATGGAATAGAGTGGAAATTTATAACGGAACGAGCCCCATGGTGGGGTGGTTTGTATGAGAGACTCATCGGCCCGGTTAAAAGAAGACTGGAAAAAAAACATTAGGAAAGGCATCACTTAATGCCATTGAGCTGCAAACAATACTTGCAGAGGTTGAAGCAACTCTCAACAGTCGCCCACTTACCTTTCCATACACGACAACGACGGACCGCCTCTCACCCCGTCCCACTTCTTGTGCGGTCATAGACTGCTGGACCTGCCACACATTGAGAACTCAGAAGAAGACCCAGAATACGAGCCCGGGTCGTCGTCTAAAGACTTAACAAAAAGAGAAAATTACCACCGTCTTATGATGCAAAATTTCTGGAGAAGTGTGGAGGAGAGAATACCTAACCAGCCTCAGAGAGCATCACTCTTCTCTCAAAAGCTAAAGCCATATCAGGAGAAACAGTGGCCGAGGGAAACGTCGTCCTCATACACGACGATACGCCACGTAATAAATGGAAACTCGGTATTATCACCAATTACATCGTGGCAAGGACGGTTTCGTACGTGCTGTGACCTTAAAGACTAAAGGAAGCGACATCTCAAGACCAGTAGAAAAACTATACCCAATAGAGGTATCAACGGATGCCTACCAACGGAACGATGAACGTCCTAAAAACGTTGCGGAGGACACTTCGGTGGAGGAAGACACTTCAAAGTCCGAACGACCTGTCCGAGCTGCGGCAAAAAGAGCTGCAGATAGGATAAAGGAACTTTCACAGCTTTAATAACCTTTTTTTTCACTACCATTAATAATGACTGTACCTTTTCGTAACAATTATAAAACTGTAAATAAGAAAAATGACACTTCATCGCCCGTCCGGGAGAGTGTCATAGATCAATATTATCCTAGATCGCTTACGTCATCAATGATGTAATTAGTGATTAATCAGTTGTTGTTCTCCCAATGAATCACGTACCGCGACCGCTCTGTGTGACGTCTCCTAATCAGATGGAGCATCCTGAAAAGTAATATGAGACTCAACATTTTTACAACCATTGGGCCATTGTTTTTTTATAAAAAAGGTATTTGGGTATGATAGGGTTTTGTAAATAGTTGTCCAGAAATTTTCATGTACCCTTACCGATCGACAGTAGTTATCATTAACATCAATCACTGCTCATGTGCATCTATACAACTGCTGGCCTTTACAGCAACTTTCTTTCTAAGCTCATAAACGGGGGGTGCCAAACTGCTCTGGAAATATATGGTGTAGACGGAATTAAAGAAAACTCTTTGACTAGACAACCGCAATTGTAAGAAGCAAAAGGTTCAAATAAGAAGTTCCAATTCATGTACGAGACATTGTAATGGTCTCTGGGTTTCTCGTGTCAAGTTGTTAGTGGTCAAAGTTAAAGAGGTGCACCCAAGAAAGGATTGTTCGTACAGGTACCGTCAGAACACAGCGAGGCCTTCGCAACAGACCACTACAGCGTTAAGATGATTTATAAGGTAAAAAAAGGTAAAGCTCTGTATTTAACGTCGGAAGTTCCTTTAGCTACAAGCAACGCTATAAGCTAGTCTCCCAGGAAGCCGACGGTGCGCTCATTCTACCCCCCTCTTTCCATCAGTGCTCCGTTTTAAGGGTATTTAAAGCTAATTAAAGCTACACGGAAAGGAAAGAAGTCGAAACAAGGATGTGAGATCTGGGGATCGAACTAGGGACCTCTCGCACCGAAGGCCGCGCACTAACCAACTGTGCCATCCTTGTATCTAAAATACTGTAAGGTACTGAAAGGTGGATCGAGGACTTTTCCCCGAATGGTGGGAAAAGGCATCTATCAATCAAAACTGAACAGCGTAACGTTGTAATCCATGTATGAGTGAATCTGATGTTGTACCCCAGAGTAGGGGGGGGGGGGGGGGGGGGAGAGAATGTTCCGGCCCAGTATCAAAGTAGAAGTGGAAGAACAACCACAAGCCCAAAGAGACTAGACTTATGGTATCGCACTACCACACCCCCCCACACCCCCCAGTTGAGAAATATTTTGTAGTCCCTTCGATCGATTTTCATTCTACCATTGCTTTACCGGCAAATACACCCACGCGCTGGCTATAGAACGAACTCGAAATTCTTCATACAACACTCAGTTATGGCCTCGTGCTGTATTTGATTGTCATGTTATGTAATCCACCAAAATCCTGGCGAAGTAATATGTTTGGGAAATTAGTAATTCCCTAGAACACACGAATGGTATGAAAACTCACCCACTTGCACGTAACACCAACGTCATTGCTATGGTAACGACAGCCAATTCCCCATCAATTATGACTACAGTAATTAATGGACATTTATGCCTTTGACAGGACTAAAGTTTGAGTGTTCGACAACTTGAACTCCAGGATATCCAAGCATACGACAAACCCCCTCAGCGTCGTTCTTGTCCCATCCACTATTGCATACATTACCCCACGCACCACGGTACCTGACTTCAAATCGACCAGAATTGGGTGACGTTCCTCCAGCTAATCGAACTTGAACTGGCAGAGGAGCTGTAAATGGAATAAGTAAACCTCAATTGACCGTTATCAAGTATTTCAATTTACTTCTAAACGGCTTCTCACCTTTTTTCACTTGGCAAACCACACCGGCATGTTCGCGACTGCCACAGTACTAGTTATGTACTGACCATCCCCTGTGTGCACATTTTGCAATCGAACTTTCTTTTCTCACGATGGTGCGTCAAAAAGGTTTGATTTCCTCCCACTTGGTTCACAAAGTTTTGTAGAACTGTCTGATTGTAACGAAACGTGTCATCAAGGTAGATTGAGTAAATCCACATTTAACAAACTTGATGGCTCACTTGCGACTGTCATGGTGACATCATAATGACATACAAATTTGGAGCCAAAATTAAGAATTTTGAAATTGATTTTTACTTATTATCCAAAAATGTTCTTTGGTCAAAATGATGCATCCCAGTGAAAACCCCATGTAAATCCGATAAATGGTTCAAAAGATATGATTGATTAAAGAAATTTGAAATTCCCGCCACTCTAACAATTTATAATCAAAGTCAGATGGAAACAAAGTGAATAATGCATTAAAACAAATTTGTAGCTTTTTGACTTGGGAATTTTTGTGTCACGTGGAGTATTACGTCATTTCCTTATACATGTGACGTCATATATGGTGAATTATCGGATTTACATGGGGTTTTCACTGAAATGCATCATTTTGACCAAAGAATATTTTTGGATAGTTAGTCAAATCAATTTCAAAATTCTTAATTTTGGCGCTAGATTTGTACGTCATTTATGACGTCACCCTGACAGTCCCAAGTGAGATATAGAGTTTGTTAAATGTGGACTACCTCAAACTACCTTGACAAGTTTTGTTGCATACAAGTCATTCTTGCGCATTCTACAAATTTTTGTTGACCCGGAAAACATTATATCCCATTCATCATCACAGACTACTGCTTCCCATAGAGGACCCTTTGTACTTGATTTCCACTTAAACTGCAGAATTACTTTGACTTCCAGACAAACGGATCGGCAGGACTTCATGGATTTCTGCTCCGAAAGACACAATTAGTGATTTAAAATTTAAATTTACTACGGCTACGCTTGCTAGTAATTACTTCACTTGCTACGTTAACTACAGTTACCACGCTTGCAACAGTTACTACAATTGCTACGCTTGCTACCGTAGTAGTCAGTAATCGTTAGTAATCATTTTTACTCGTGCCCAGGCCGCAAGGCCGGCACGAGTCTAGGTTTACCTTTTCTATCTATCGTCTAGGTCGCAAATGTGCAAACCGAGCAGAGACTGGGGAAGAGGCCTAGCACGTTTTGGAAATCATGCGACAACGTGACTTGCCTCGACTCCGAAGGTACTTATTGCTGGGTTTTGAACTTCTGTCGTCTTTGATTTACGATTATGGTGAATTTCTTGACTTTTCGTTTCAAAGATACAAGCGTTGAAATATGCTGACATTTTAGTAAGAAATGTATTGGCCGCCATGTTGGCGTACCACGACTCGGTACACCATGAAATAACAAGAGTCAAAATCATGCCCTAACTGCATCTAATTCACATATTCTGATAACTATGTTTACAAAATACAATTTACTTCAATGGACCAAGCCAAATACATATTATTTTCTGTCGATTTGCTTGTTTTAAGTGTCCATCTGTGAGTGTGACAGTATTGCGTGACAGAAGAAACTAACAATCAGCCCAAATTTTCAGGAGCAAGTTCTTTCTTTGATGTATACAAAAAATACTAAGGAGCCAGGTTTTAGCAATATATAGTTTACATTCTAGCCTTTTGATGACGTCATGTGCCCACAAAGAATACGAATGAATACCACGCCAGGCTCAATTCTACCTGGGCACGAGTAAACGCACCATTGTGCGTCTAGTTTTAAAGTAGTTCGTCATGTCAAAACTGAAACTGCTACTTGCAATTGGCGGATATACTATATATATACTCTCAAATACAGCTCCATAGATTTGGAGACGCACCGCTTAAACTGATCGGAGCAGCAATCTACATTCATATTACAGATGTATGTGAACACGCCACTACACAACTAGTAATGTCAAAGTCAAAATTGACTCCAATAAAGACAGTATCATTGCCTCCACTCGAAACATTAGCAGCAGTAGTAAATTCAAAACTTATCACGTACGTTTCAGATAAATAGAAAGTCAGTCCTAATCTTGGCTAAATATTTCTGATTAACAATTGTTTGATAGACTTCCAATTGTTTCCAATGTTTGATAAGTTGCATTCATCTTGGTAGACTACCTGTTGAATCCAACGATAACACTGCAGCTTGACTAGGTATCTTTTTTTCGAGTTACGATTTTGGAGTTACGAGATTTTCGGGTAACGCGTGTGACCACACCCATTTTGCTGAGGCAACGCCCACTTTGACACAATTGACTAAATTCAATAGATCTAAAAACTAAACAGAACTTACAAAAGTAACAGTCCCTAATTTTACTTAGGACTTTCAAAACAATCAAATTTATAGTATGACGCGCCTAACCCAACTTTTAGAATCGAGTTGCAGAATAAGCGCGTAACTAGAAAATACAGTTTCACCATGTCGTGTTCGAGTTACATAAATTAACTTCCATTTCCATATCAAACAATTTGAGTCCATATGGGGCTTCCTGTTTTTTTTTTTTTTTTACTACTATGACTCCTGTTTATCGAAATGCGAGGTTTTTAAGACATTTTAAAGATGGTGGACAATGTGATGTGTTTCATCGTTACAATATCTGCAAGTTTTTCACCGTAATTGGACTGTAAGACTGTAAATTCGACTTTCAAATAAGTAATGCCTGCCCAAATATGGAATAGAGTTGATATCGTGCGAATAACACTTTTTTATTTAACAATTATTCCACGAAATCGAGTCGTACATGAGCTCATAGCCGATGAGGCGCTGTAAAATGTTTGCTTAGTGATCATGAATGTTAAATATATTTTTGTCGTTTTGGATTCGTGAAGGGCTCAATTTACCAGTGTATGGTATGGCGAGATTAAAATCCCGCCAACGTTCTTCCTAGTTCTGGTCGTTTCGCTAATTTCGCGCCGTCGGTTGACAATATTGTTCAAGATCAAATCAGCAACGTATAGCCAACGTTCGAAAGAAAATTAGTGGAAAGTTTCAAAAAGAAAATTTCTATGTTTGTGTGGACTAGTTTGACGGCAAACACGGCCGCGTGAGTCATAACCCTGCTAAAGTATAACTTTGTCAGTTGGAATTGCCTCGAAAACACATTCACGTTCGAGTCCTAAATCACATAAAAAGATTTTGTTTGCTGCTCCGGGTACGAGATATATAATCGGGGGCCATGATAACAAATAATTGAATTTGAATTACGGCCGTGCCGGTGGTGAAACTTGTATGAACGTAGGGTCACCTTTCCGGTATTTTACGTTCTCATCAATGAACGAGTTCTATAATTTTTAAACTCCACGCTAACAAGAGCCAAAATGGCTTCTCACTCTGGCCGCTTTTTGGAATAAAATGTTTGAGTTTTTCTGTGAAGTTATTTCTCTCACCGGCGTTTGAGCCTTTGGGTTTCGAGAAGTGAAACTACTTAGCTCAGTTGTGTGACATGGACCTGGGAGTGACGTGTTCACCGTACATACATCAGCCCATAAGTCATAAAAGTCCATACGTAAGTGGATTATTTTGTGTTTTTAAAGGAGATTCTATTTGATATACTTATGCTAAGGTATTTTGTTGATTTGAGGCACAAGGATATATTTGCGTGACACTGATAAACAAAATGTTAGGCAAAGGTCAAATTAAATTAAATATTCTCATTGTTAATGTCGTCGGTCACAGTGAAGTTTACTATTTTTGGTATCGATGCAAACAATTTTGAGAGGTAACCGAGAATAAGAAAACATCATTATAAACAAATGCGTTAGTAAAATGCATTGGGAAAACGCTTTTTAGTTCAATGATGGGCGTTTTCGGCGATCGCCTGTCTACTACTGATACCCCGGTATTGATTACTAATTTCTAAATTTAATCTAAAAAGCTTGCCTATAAAGCTAGTTCAGCTTAGAAGCGAATTACACAGAGAGTGGGCGACAAATCTCAGAAGCAAATGGACAAATTGTTCGACGTGAATCACACAAGTGTATGGCGTCACGAAAAGATGTCACATTAAACAAAAAGTCCTAAGACAGCTTTTGCAGACAACAGTTGAACACAATATGCAGAAAATAACTTGCCTTTCTAAGCTACTTTATTCAATCAACATCTTCAGAGCTGATGAACGGGTACAACGGCCTAGCATTGTCATCATGCACTGTATTTCTGGCGTTTAACTGCGGGAAAGGATCTAAGAACACATCGAACATGTGCCTGTTTTCCCGATGGCATATGGAAAAACGAAATCGGTAGTGATCGCGGCAGTTCGGAGAGATTTCGATTTTCCGGACAATAGGCGTAGATGTGCCGATACTACTTCGTACGTCTTCGAGTGTCTTCGTCTTATCACGTTTATTCATGAGGGTGCGCAGTAAAGGGAAAATCATTTTCTGACCTTCCGAACGATCGGTTTGCAATCCTCAGCTCTGGGCCCTTCGGGCCAGAGCAAAAAGCAGTTAGAAGTAGCTAGTCCAAAACCGGCGTAGATGAAGAGTATATTTTCCCAAGACACAAGATCTCTATAGTTAAATAGTCGATAGTTTTCATTGGATCTAATTTCATGTAGTTGATAATGACAACCCGATGATACATTTTTGACAGGTGTTTAAAAAAGGGGCGGTAATTTAAGACTAGTCTTAGTGTATTGTCTGCAGTCCTTCCTTTTCCTCTCCCTTCTCCCCTTCCCTACTCGCCCCCATTCTTTGCTCGTCCAGGTATTCTTGGCGTTCGCTTTTACTGATTCTGGAGGGAAAAGGAGGATATGCTCGCAGTCTATGTGACAATGGCGATGACTTTGGTCTCACGTGCAAGATGGGTGAGTTTATCAACAATTTTTAATACCATTCATTTGTCCCACTAACGCACCGATATCTCAAAGGTCCTCAAATATAACTTCATCAGGATTTCAGTGGATTACGCAACAAGACAATAATTATAGCAGTCTTAGCTTTTGGTTTTTTTTTATAAATTGTTAAAGTTTCACTTGACTTCAAGCCGAAAACTTTGAGCGACACGGCAAAAATTTCTTTTCTGTTTTTTTTTTTTTTAGCTATCGATAAAGTATTGTTTTGCCATTAAAAGTTTTAATACTTTGTTTGAAACTTTCTTGCATTTCTCAGTATATCGTTTGTTATTGTGGTCTTCGGGAGTTCTGAAATGCTGTCTTTTGTGGCAACGTTTCGGCGCACTTAGTGCGTCTTCTTCAGGCTTCGTGTATTACTGATCAAATATTTTCTTTAGAGTTGTCTTCCAGAAGAAAAATATTGACTTCTGGAAGACAACTCTAAAGAAAATATTTGATCAGTAATACACGAAGCCTGAAGAAGACGCACTAAGTGCGCCGAAACGTCGCCAAAAAAGACAGCATTTCAGAACTCCCGAAGACCACAATAACAAACCATTAAAAGTTTTCCTTGAATGTCTTCTGGATTTGTAAATGTTTTCTGAGACAGTTTTCGATTCCTTTAAAATGTCATTCTTTCCATCTAACTTCTTTGGAAAAAATGTCTGTATTTGTCCTGACATTTCTTTTCTTTCGCTGGATGGGGGATATCACTAGTCAAAACTGGGAACTATCGCCTCATATCCATCTAGAATGATCACACGACCGTTTTAGCCAACGTAAACAAATTATTAATTGGTGGGTTATAATGTGCTATAAAATGGTAAAGGTTATGAAGCTCTATTTATCTTATCATGCATTTGACAAAAGTAAAGTTTAATTGAGGAACAGACCGGCCAGAACCTAAAGGCCGGGACCAATGAATAGGGAGTGTCCATTAGAACGCATGACTTGATAGATATATAACAGCTTGTGGATTTTCTTGCTTGTACAAAAAATGAATTTTTTGCATTTATATAGCGCAAATATTTATATGAATATAATCAAATGCGCTTAGAGTTTGTTAATAGTAAAGACAGAATGTTGTAATATTATAGATATTGCCCTAGGCCAAAGCATGTAAACAATTTGTCTGCGCATGTCTGTTTTTGTTTGTTTGTTTGTTAGTTTGTTTGTTTGGTGTTGTTGTTGTTTTGGGTGTTGCTGTTGTTGTTGTTTTTTTTTTTTTTTGGTTTGAAATTCATTTCAGATCGAATGCAAGAAATGTTTTGTTTGCATGGAACATTTTGTTGGCGATTTCGTTCTTTGAAATAATTGTGGGTCTTGTTTTTGAGTTTTTTTTTTTTTTTTTTAATTATTAGGATGTCATTTATTTGTATAACTCTGTATGTACGAAGCATTTTCTTGTAGGTGGAGCCAGGTCTCTCCCATTCTCATATCGCGCACAGTGGGACCACAGAGAATAGGTTACTATTGGTGACGATATGGATTTCCTGTGTTACATAAGACCGAAAGGCCTAGGCCATTTGCGGGCTTGCAATCTGGAAATTTTGTCATGTAGGCATGTAGAGTGAACAATGATTCGTGGCGTCATCAAAATATGCTTGGAATGATCGAAATTTATAGTCAGCAGTGAATCACTTAAAACTATGGCAAGATGACAACTACGGTGACAAGGCGATTTCACGATCAAGTTTGTAATGAGTTGGTCTTCAGATTTATCATGCCCCGGGAATCCACTGTACCACTGCTTTATGTTCGTGGAAGTATTCAACAAGGCCACGAACTGTTTATATAGTGATATTTCTCAGGGAAGTCAATGTCCTTTTATGAGTTTTTCATCGCCGTTCTATGCTCGATTGAAGCACTAGAAGACGATATATAAAATTGCATTCAAATGTTCTCCTCTTCAAAGAGGTAAAATCTCTTTAGAAAGCCACATGATATCGCTAAAATTTCTGGTGAATCGAAATTTTGCTTTCTTTACGCAGACTACGTACTATCAGTAGTTCAGTTAAATCCACATATATTTATGCATTCTCTATACATTACAATGCCAATTGTGTGTCAGATATTTATTAAGCACTCTTTTAGCTGCCGGAAAGCGATAGACATCCTTTACTAAACAAACTTTAATCAGTTAGTTTTATAATCATTGCTAACACTAAAAACTAATTTGAAATAACTCTGTTTTCCTCTGACTTTTTTGTTTTACATAATTAAGACGTTTCGACTCTCATTCGAGTCTTCATCAGTTAACCGTTAGTTGCGCGACAATCGACAATTGCAAGACAAAACATCAGTCCGAGCTCGTGCTCGTGCCCTGTAGCGTTCTGTATAGTTCGGGAAGAGTCATTCGGTCGTTGCCAGCGTTGGCGTCCAAGTTGGAATGCCAGAATTCTAGGAACAGTCGTTGGTGGTATTTGGCTTGTGTATCAACAATGCTCGCATTGTCGAAGTCAAAGGTATGCCCAGTTTCGTTGGCATGTTGGGCTACCTTCGACGTTCGTACATTGTTGCAAGCCGATCTTTTATGTTCCGCAAGTCTCGTTTTCAGTGATCTCTCCGAACACATACAATTCACTATCGAAAAAGAGAACGAGACGGGCCTTCCCTTTCTTGATACTAATACTGCCCGTGATACCGAAGGGAACATTGTAATCGATATATACCGTAAACCGACCCACACAGATAAGTACTTGGATTTCAATTCACACCATCCTATTGGACACAAGAAGTCAGTCGTGAACACACTGATCCAAAGAGCAGTCAATATTCCATCCACTGCTGCTGGAAGACAAAGAGAATTGGAAACAGTACGTAATGTGCTCCTAGACAACAACTATCCAGAAAGACTCATCCACCAGTGCAAACAGAGAATAGTAAACGATCAACCGGCATCAGGGGAAGTTCAGCATCAGAACAAACAAAACACCAATGACAAAGGAATGGTTGTTCTGCCATACATCAAAGAAACATCAGAAAGGTTGGCAAGAATTTTACGCAAAGATGGACTAAGGGTAGCGTTTAAACCATTAAACAAGATCAATATGTTGTTCCCACGTCACCAGAAACGTACAGAAATCCAATCACGTACAGGAGTTGTTTATAAAATCAAATGTCTGGAGTGTGATTTTGTCTACTACGGACAAACGGAGAGATCACTGAAAACGAGACTTGCGGAACATAAAAGATCGGTTTGCAACAATGTACGAACGTCGAAGGTAGCCCAACATGCCAACGAAACTGGGGATACCTTTGACTTCGACAATGCGAGCATTGTTGACACAGAAGCCAAATACCACCAACGACTGTGCATGTTCCTAGAATTCTGGCATTCCAACTTGGACGCCAACGCTGGCAACGACCGAATGACTCTTCCCGAACTATACAGAACGCTACAGGGCACGAGCACGAGCTCGGACTGATGTTTTGTCTTTCAATTGTCGCGCAATTGTCGATTGTCGCGCAACTAACGGTTAACTGATGCAGACTCGAGTGAGAGTCGAAACGTCCACAGGCAGCCCAGCCACTTCTCCTGACGATGTTTATTTGAATAATTTATTTACTATTTTATTGCTACGCTAAAAAGACAGAAAAATGAGCGCGCTTGTTTTAATTTGCTTGGCGCGCGCGCGCTCTTGTTATGCATGGGTTTTCTGTGGTAATATCCTCCCGATATCCCACGGGACGAACGCGCGCTTGTTGTGAATGGGTTTCCTGTGGCGATCCCGCGGGACAAAGCTACTTTGTGAGAAGGTATGAAACACGGTCACGTGACAAAATACATTTTCGCTTGTATTTCACCAGCTAAGAAAGAAAATATCGATTTTTCTTTGAATATGTAAACAAAGTATTTATGTCTAAACAACTTAATATTTTTGAGCGTTCAAAGTTTGTTATTTGACGAGAATTTCACCTGGGAAGCTCTGACTCGCGATGGGCGTATGTGTGCCCCAGGTTGATGGGACACATTTCCGTGAAGCGCTCGGGATTTTTCACTCGTTAAGTTGTCGAGGGACATCGGATAGCTATCGTGAGTACACGAGAGTTTTCCAAAATCTAAAAAAGTTTTCGGAATTTCATTCATACCATGAAAAACGCTCACAAGTTTACTTGAAACGGTGCTGGTTTCGGACTACAAAATTACTTCTTGGAAGAAGTTTTTGAAAATTTCAAAAGAAGCTTTTATGTTCATACAAGACTTCGAAGCAATTCTTCACTGTAAATCAGCAGACCTTCAAGGTATTTGAGATAGTCTTCTGAGTGATTTTTTGAAGTTTTGTTGTGTCGCTCACAGCTTCATGTACAATGCTAACAGTTTTGGACTATAAAAATTACTTTTTTGGAGTGTTTTAGGATGCTTCATAAGTTTTTATGTTCACATAAGATTTCGAAACAATTATATATGAAATGAGCTGATTTTTAAAATTATTAAGCTAATGTTAGGCATACAATTTTGATTTTTTGTTGTGCATTTTCATTCTGACTCATAGAGAACAAAAACTTACTCCAGCTGAGAATTTGCAGACAATATATACAAGAAGATTGTAAGCAGTTCAGTTATAAACAGAAATAAAGTAAGTTTTGAAACGGTTATGTCTTTTTTGTTTTCTTGGGATTGAATTTGTTGGGCTTGTATGTTGATTGATTTATCTGGCTTCGGCGGTGTATGCACATCTACTATTTCAACCCATATCAATGAGGATGGTTCCTTTACTCTTTTAATATTCTTGTAAACCCAATATCTTCTCATTCCAGATTCAGTGGCTGGTGTTTCTTTTCCTTTTTTTGTGTACGGGAATGTCCACTTCACGGTACGTCCTAGCTGTAGTTAAAACAGTTGTTGAATCTTTCTTTATATCCTCTACCGAAACGGATTTTCCTTCGCATCTTCTATAAGTTTTCCATAACCTACAAGCCGAAATAACCAATTAAACTTAAGTAAGTTAATACTTTACTTAGCTAATACTTAGCTTATTTTCAGGTGTCGATGTCCATAAGCTTATAATTAAGTTAGATTATTACAAGGTCCAAACCTAACTTACCATATACAACGACTAACTGCTTCGGTATCTCCACTACAACTTGTTGACATGACTTTTTCTTATAGTTAAGTAGAATTCATAAACAAATAAATTTGTTTATGCAACGCAACTAACGAAACTTGACAGATGTTTCAGCTTTTGAGCTTCGGAGACTGTTCGACTTACTTTACGATACTTCAACGAGTGAAAAATCCCGAGCGCTTCACGGAAATGTGTCCCATCAACCTGGGGCACACATGACTCGTGTTTCATACCTTCTCACAAACTACGCTTTGACCCGCGAGATCGCCACAGGAAACCCATTTACAACAAGCGCGCGATATTACCACAGGAAACCCATGCATAACAAGCGCGCGCGCCATGCAAATTAAAACAAGCGCGCGCATTTTTTGTCTTTTTAATAAATTATCAAAATAAACATCCATTGTCAGGAGAAGTGGCTGGGCTGCCTGTGAAACGTCTTAAGGTAGTTCCGGACCCTTGCTACTGTGCATTTCCCGCGCGCATTCGAGCGCGCGCACTTTTATTAGAGAGCATTGGTATTACCGTGGGGAGTCTGGGCACTAGTAAGCGAGCGATTGAAAACGTAGAAACTGAAACTTTAGTAGAGAAAAAAATATATTTTGTCATCCAAATATCGGAAAAATTTTAATCAAGAAATCTTGTACACTATGTAATGTAGGTATTTAACCTGAAACTTTTAAATTTAGTTAATCTTATCCATCGAAAAAGCCGTCGAGAAAATTGCTAAAATGGGTGATATTTGGTGTCCGTTTTCGGTGTGTTTTCTCTTTTGTGCTTTTCTAACTCTTGAAATAATACGGTGATCCCCTGTTTTTCTTTTTTATTGAAGACGGCACTTATCACTTTTTTGATTTAAAAAATAAAAATAAAACTTCATTGATTGGATTTTCGTAAATTTTCCACATTTTTACAGTACGTACACCATTTCGGAGTGCGTAATTGAGTAGGAATTTGATTCTGGAATGCCCTTTTAATCATGTTTGCAACTCATCAAACAATACATACGATTAAAACTGCTAGATAATCCTCACATCTATCTTTGAGACGGTCAAGGCGTTTCTTGGAAAAATTTTGTTTGCATTCTTCAGACCATGTGGGTTAAGTACATTTTGCAAAAAATCGCGGATAATCATTGAAAATACCACCTTTTACGACATCTTTTAGCTCAGAAACCAATACGGTGACCCCATCATTTTTTCTCGGTTTTTGAATTGCCAAACAATTATCTTTAAATGACAGGATTTTAAAGGAAATTCATTGATGAAATCTAAGGCTCCGGACCTACCTTAATTATGTAAAACAAAAAAGTCAGATGAAAACAGAGTTATTTCAAATTAGTTATGAGGTCTTATGAGTACAACTGACTGCAGCAGAATCTTCATTGCTAACGCTGTTTGTGGTTGTTTGAATAAGTAATATATTTGAATAAAATGTACTTGTACATTTCTAAAACTAGTGTTGTTGTATCAAGCGCTAGTCATGATCAGCCCGTTTGTAAACATTTTTTGATCGCTCGCAGCACTTCCCTTTCTGTTAGAAACGGCTAGTTTAATATGTTTTTTAGAGGCGAAAGCTAATAAAGCTCGTTTATCTGGAAGTCTGAGTAATTTTGCTGGTGAAGTTGAAATCCGGTAAAGATAGAAGGGATCTTGGGAGAAGACTGTGATGATAGTTGGGATAGTTAAACGATGCCCAAGTGATCTGCTTTATTACAGAGCGACTGAAAAATTGGGAAATTGAAGAAAAGACAAGAACACAAATCCTCTTGGATGAGGTAAGATGTACTTGAAAGGAAACGTCTATTGCGCAATGTGCTCACAGGGGATGGTCACTACATAACTGTGGCAATACTGAACATGGTATCTCGAGTAGGTTCTTTGTAGATGATCAGATGATTGCAGACTTCTTGATGGTGCGTAGGGAAGTCGACGTCGTATAGAATATCCGTTACATGTTGAGGAGCTAGACCATTAACTAAAGGGCCTTGAACGTGATTAAAAGTGTCTTGCATGCAAAACGTTTGTTGAGGTGCAACCAATGCAATTGTCACGGAATGCATACGTACTCTTGATAATTAATAAAGAATCAATAGCTTGTTTTTCCAACTGGGACCTATGTAATATGTAAATCATTAAGTTTTTATACGCCTCAAGCGCCTTACTCGTCACTCGACAGAAAAGAGTAAAGATCGCAAGAACAGTTCTATCGCTTTGGGAGCCGGTTTCGTATTTAACCTGAAGGATTAAGTTCAAAGGAGCACACTAATATAGTTTAGATTTAAGGTGGCACGACCCAATATTTTTGCATGAACACCTTCCAACTTTGAAACTCCTATGCCTAAACAGATTGACTTCATTTTCATATCGATTATAACAAAATTGATTACATATGGACTGACAAACAATATTAATATGTTGTGTAGAAGAAGCCGCGAGCAAACTCACAAAGAGTTCAGGCAACGTAATTTCACGGAAAGCAAACTCACTCCCAGTCAAGCTACAATCGGCGCCTTTTTGAATGACACATTTGTGGAAGAAAATGACCTATCTTACTAAATTTTTCCTCACTGGTAACTAAGTTTGTTTAATTCAGTCATTTCCCCCTCCCCATATTCAATGTTGAGTTGAGAAAAGTCTCCCACCCTAGAATCTGACCAGTGGACAACATTGCTTAGGGGGCGAGAGGGGGTGGGGGAAGTCACAATTCATAAACGTAGAATTTTGACCATTTTTTGGAAAGTGTGCCAATTGAAATCGGCGCGGATTGTAGATTGTTTTAGCAAACCGAAGTTAGACCAATGTCTTCCAGCTACTGAAGTTAGTGTGGAGCTAAGGACAGAACAGAGAGAAAATAGAAGAAGACAAGGAACCTTATACTTACAAAAGAAAGACTTGCACAAAATTAAATGCTAGAAGTTGAAGAGAAGCCATCAAGAGACAACAAACACGAGGCCAAAAATTGAGGCTAG
Organism: Telmatactis stephensoni; assembly: GCA_029948255.1. NCBI lineage: Eukaryota > Metazoa > Cnidaria > Anthozoa > Actiniaria > Isophelliidae > Telmatactis > Telmatactis stephensoni. The sequence goes on from JALIZF010001549.1 coordinate 93,879, forward strand.
TAACTTACGAAAAGACTGAACTTTCGAATTCTTTTGTTAAAAAAATTGAACACTGTGAAACTTTTCTTAGGGACAATTGCAATATTAATTTAGTGAATCTAGCTATAGTTAGTTATCTAAGTTTAGAATAAGTCATTTGATTAAGAATATAAGTCATTTTTAGGTGAATTCCGTAATTAATTTCCAATAAGGACAGGAAAGTAATTAAGTACTGGAGTAATATAATTATGTATTTTTTCTTTAAGTATTGTAACATTCTCTTCTTAAGAATCGTCAAAGTTAGAATAAATGTGCTTTTTTTTACAAGTGGACTGCGTCATTGCATGGAAGGTCCATTGGCTGGGGAGGGGACTGAGGTGGACGGACCAGGTCGGTGACAGCAACTGCTTGAGAATTGGAGTGATGTGTAGGAATTCCTTTTTTCTCCTTACCAACCTGGCTGCCGAACATTCTGGAGGCGGTCAATGAGGAACTTTGGCAGTCCATATATATATATAGTAAAGAGCTGTAGCTGTCAAGTGTTGTTATAATAAATGCATTGACCAGGGTTTCAGTATCTGATTTGACAGGCAATCCCAGACAATCCATGCTTGCGACATGTTGTTCAAGGAGACATGTACTGATCAAAAATCACGCCAGTGTTTCTTGCTGAAGCAGATGGATGGATAATCTCGGTATTCAATCGATGGACGTGGACGGCGGTGGGCGCTCAGCATCAAAAATTCCGTTTTTTCTCCATATAGCTTTAGCTCATTACATAACACCCATGAGCCAATCTCTTTTACACAAGGTATAGCTTTGTGTCATCCGCATAGAGATGAAAACCAAGACCATGGCGCCTGATAATATAGGCGACTGGTGCGGAGTCAGCACATACAGTATTGGGCAAAGGACTGACCCTTGAGACACTGCAGATGGTATTAACAGCGGATTTGACTCCATCGACTATTATTACCTCCTTTCGATCTAACAGTAGGAGCACGTCACATTTGTGGCTGTCTTTAGCACGTAGGATATCGTCTTGTACATTCAAGAGAGAGCAGTCTCTGTGCTATGGAAGCGTTTGTACACTAACTGGAACATTTCATTGAGATGGTTTTCTGTGAGACAGTCATTCATTTGGCAGGCATCAGCTATCTCTATTATCTTGGAAACGACCTTAAGGTTTCGAAATGGGTCTGAAATTTGAATAATCATTTGGGTCTTTCTTTAGTTTCGGTTTCACCATTGTTTGTTTATAAGTTGAGCCTGTATCCTGATTGAAGAGACATATTGATGATGTTTATTACTAAGGATAGGCCATTTGCACTAGCAGGTCATGTGACCTTATCTCCCATAAACCAAGCATAAAGTTTCTTGCTTCATCTTTGAAAGAAGAATAAACTTTGGGCAAAACCCATATTCAAGTGCTTTTTAAACGATTGTGATTGGCTCTCACACATTTTATCTGTCTCTGATTGGTTGTTTGGCTGATAAGCTCTGCCGTTGTCATGAGTACAGTGAAGCAACTGATTGCATGCAGAAAGTAGAGGCGAGCACAACATTTTTGGAGAGAAAAATACATCAAAAATGCATCAAAATTCCCTCGGATAAGCTGGAAAATCATATGATTATACTAAGAGACACAATTTGATAGTCATTGAAAGTAAAAATTGTAGTTTATAAAAGCCGGAAAAAAAAAGCGTATTTCGAGATGGAGGATGACTTGCAAACTGACGGCTGACTTCAAAGACCACGCCTGCGAGGAGCTGTTTTCACAGTTTTGTTGGCTAAGTTATCTTCCGTATTGGATAGCCAAGGGCTATTTCTGAATTCTCTGTCCCAACCGAATGCTGAAGTTAGCCGCTTTGGCGGAAATCCATCGCTGTTGAAGCAGTTGAAGCTAAAGTTTACAAGTCGATTTTCAGTTCCGCGCGCGTCTCATTCGCCGATAAACATAATGCTCGTGTTCTATATGTTGACTGAAAGCTAACTAGGTGAGAATTTTGAGTGAGAAATGTAGGTACAAACTTTTCAGCGTTTTGCATAAATTGCTAAACTTTTATTATTCAACTTAACCCAAAAGCTTTGGAGACACTCCGAAAACATATCTGTCTGCATGTTACTGAACGGGAGAAAAGCTTTGTTTTGCCATTAAAATTTGTCCTTGAATGTCTTTTGGATTTGTTAATTTGAGTTTTTGGGGCAATTTTTCTTTAAAAATAATGTTCTCCCGGCCTTAATTTAAAGGAAAAATCCCTATATTTTTGTCCTCTCATTTCTATTTTTCGCTGAGCGGACGGATATCACCTCGGACGGGGGATATCGCAAGATAACTGTCCGCTGAAATTGTACCACGTGACCTGCATGTTTCAGCCAATAGGTGCACGTAAAAATTAATCGGCGGGATATAAAAACTATATCTATGACATCTCGTTATTGCAGATCGCATATAAACTTGTCACTGCATGATACCGATTCATTCAGTATCATGAATAAACCCGCACAGTTATATAGGTTGATGACAAAAAATAAGGATATGACAAGGATGAATCAGCCTAGATCTCTTTTAAACTCACAAAACTTACACGTGAAACCAAGGTCTCTACTATGGCCTGTACATCCACCTCCCCATCCATTATGACTGCAGTTGGCAATGGAAATTTCTGTACCAGAACAACCAAGCCATTTAAGCCATACTATGCCTTTGACAGGACTAAAGTTTGTGTGTTTCACAACTTGTACTTCAGGGTACCCAAACATACGACAAACCACCTCAGCGTCGTTCTTGTCCCATCCTGCATTACATACAGTACCCCACACACCATGATATCTGACTTCAAGTCGACCAGAATTGGATGACGTTCCTCCAGCTAAACGAACTTGAACCGGTGGAGGAGCTGTAGATGGAATTAATACACTTCAACTGACCGTTATCAAGTATTTTAACTTACTCTTCAACTCCTCACCTTTATTCACTTGACAAACCACACCAGCATGTTCAATATTTTTGCAGTCGTGTTTTGACCATCCACTATGAGTACATTGTGCAATAGACGTTTCATTTCCAGTACATCCAACCTCATCCAAGTGGATTGGAAATGATGCCTTTCCTTCAATGTACTCAATGTAATTTAAAGCTGCTTTGTAACCAAGCATTCGACAGATCACATGAGCATCCTTTATATCCCAATTATCATCACAGATTGCTCCCCAGGTCCCTTTGTACAGGATTTCTACTTGACCAACATGGCTTACATTGGTTCCCGTCAGACGAACTTGAATGGCGTTGTTCTCTGAGAGAAAGAAGTTAACTTTATTTGATTTCTTTAATATTGAATGGAATAGAATTTCGACATTGTCTTGTGAATTGAACCGCTTTTGCCAAATTTTGTGCTACATTTTTTTTGTTAGTTTGTGGTTGTTGTTGTTGTTTTATATTTGTTCTCACTTCTACACGACGTCGACTATCATGCGGTGTTTCACCGTCAAATAAGCGAAGTTAAAAAACAACTTAATTTTCTGTGAGAATTCGAAATTCAATTGATTTATTTGTATATTTTGAAGATGTTTCTTTCGGTTCTAGGGATGCTACTAATATTGTCATTGGAAGTTTATGTAAATATTGATGATGTCTCATATGCATGCATAAAATGATGACTCTACACAATCAGTTGACTCCGAAATTATCAAGATCGGATACTTAAAGGGTGCTTGGACGTATTTCGTTACTAAACAACGTGGTTGCTATACTTAAATGTAGAAGCGAGTGCCAGAGCTCATTAAAGTCCTCGATTTTACGATTTTTTGAGGAAGTGTCACTTTTGGAAATGCCCCGATTCTTTGGATCTTAAAAGTTCGCATTTCTATCAAGAGAGCGGGAAATTTATTTTTTCTTTCAACTTAATTCAACAAGATATGCTACAAATTTCTCAAATTATTAGTCCGCTGAAGCTAAGACGTATTCTACAATCTTATACGTGTAAATGACGTATTTTTGTAAATTGCTACAGTCATTTCATACTAACGCTTTTTCATGTAATTCCAAAAGTTCCCAAACTTAAAAACAATTACCATAGCTGGAAAGAGCACATGAAAATCAGTAAAACTGTGAAGTTTGAAGGATATAAGTTGAAAAATCAAGGAGATACGGATTTTCAAAAACCGAAATTTTGTATGAAAACACTTACAGTTATGCAAGAGATACAAACAAATTTCGATTTCTGAAAATTCGTATCTCCTTGATTTTTCAACTTATGTCCTTCGAACTTCAGATTTTAGATGTTCAACACTTTATAGTTCGGCTGTGAACAGCTTCAATAATTATGTTTATATTTGGTTACATTGGAGACTTTCACTTACAATGTTTTGACCCATAATTTTGCTTGGTAACAGTCATATTCGCATTCAGCATGAAAAATCAGTTTAGAATAGTTATGTTACCAGCCTCTACCCCAAAATGCCTCCAGGTATCTGATTTTTCGAAAATGCGCCTAGTCTACGAGACGAATTTTAAAGATGAACCGCGCATAGAACACAAGCATGGCATAATATACAAAGTCACCTGCCCAAGTCGAGAATGTTTATCTTCGTACATCGAAGACTGTACGTAAACTCCGAGAGCGTAAAATAGACCACAAGGAAAGAGAAACAAAATCACCGATTTTCAGACATAGCAAAAACAAAAAACATGACCGAGTTGACATGGTGGAATAATAATAATTAATAATAATAATTGTTATTTCATATAGCGCTAATTCCCCAAGGTTCAACAGCGCTTTACAGATGTGTCAAATAGATATAAAATCATCAATAAAATTGATTAAATATAAAAGAAAAATCGCCAAAGCGCTGCTTTTTGAAGAACAAAACCGAGGCCTCAATGAGCAAGGACAATCAGTTCCTTTCAAACTACTATATTAACAAACTGGGATTTTCTATTTTATGTATTTTTACTTAAAAAAACTCAGTTTCATTTTTTTGGCAAATTTCCAATTAAAAAGTCTGATGGTAAATGATCTGTTTATCCACCAGCAGCACGATTTATCTAAGAAAACGTTTACTTCGTAGAATTTTCTAAAATGGAATAATCCCATTTACTTTGGAACGCCTTTAAATTCCTATTCTAATTTTCCTCTAGCTGCTAACATCAGTAAGTCTATACATTTTCTTTCATCAATACCGAAACTTGTCGTTATTTTATTTCTCAACAAATTATGACCTATAAAAATGTTTTCAAACTTTAATCTTGTCAAAGACATAGTATGGCTTAGATACCTCGCTTGTATTGGTACAGAAATGTCCATTGCCAACTGTAGTCATAGTGGATGGGGATATGCATACAACTGTCTCCATAGCCATGACGTTGGTGTCACGTGCACGATGGGTGAGTTTAAAAAAATACGTGGTTTATCAATTTTTTTCATACCATTCCTGTGTTCCTCTAACTTACCAATATCTCAAACATAACTTCGTCAGGATTTTAGTAAATTGCGTAACATGACAATTATTATAACAGCTTGTTGCATGTACATGTCTTGCTTTTGCAGTCGCTGTTCCTCATGTTACAGTAAATAGTACATCATCAGTGTCACTTGTCAGGCAAGGAAATATAGCAAAAGGCCATCAATTTCTTTTTAACAGTTACACGTAAGAGACCACACAATCATTTTTATGCGCCTCGTCCTGTGGAAACTAGAGTAGATTTCATATGACTGTGAAAAATTTCAAATGTTTCTATAAACATCACAGCACTGACACGTTCACAGCACGGCGCGGTCCGTTTCAGCTTTGATGTTGTTGGTCGATAGGGAATCCAGTACAAAGGCATCCGAGGTCGGGAGCTGCAGTGACGTTGTTGAATTTCTGTGTGTGTATGGAGCTCAAACAAATAAATATCTGCAACTAATGTGGATACGAAACATCTATTGGACAGTGCACACAATCTTCCTTGTTAATTGTGATTACAAGAAAGCAAGATCGAGACCTTAGGCCGCGGTATGATAAGTAAAATCAAGTCCAACCAATTTGTACTTCTTACTCTAAATTGAAGAGCTGCGATTAGGAAAAAATCCAAAAAGCTTTTTTAGACATTGCAATATTACGTAGCAGACTAAAACTGAAACAATGAAAGTTTATATGAAAGTTGATTAAACAACAAATTATAGTCTTTGAAAAAAAAAAACACACACACTAAAAACACGTTTTCGTTCAAACTTGCACGTGACACCGACATCGTAGCTATGGACACAGCTAATTCCCCATCCAACATGACTACAGTTGGCTATGGACATTTCTGTACCAGTACAACCAAGCCGGTCAAGCCATACTATGCCTTTGGCAGGACTAAAGTTTGTGTGTTTCACAACTTGTACTCCAGGGTACCCTAGCATACGACAAACCACCTCAGCGTCGTTCTTGTCCCACCAAGGTATATTAGGTATATTAGGATGATTAGGTATATCTCGAATTAAAAGCTCCAAATTACATTGTTCTACTGTATGAAAAGCCTGTCTCTGAAAGCTATTTTCTTTGAAGTCGGCCATCTTGCATTCCTAAAGTTCCTGGCTTGCCTTCACTACGAAGAGTTTGCACGCGCTCAAAGGTGAAGAATGAAGGGCATTGTTTCTTACGCTCTTAACCAATCAGGAGTGCAACGTCACCGATTGCGCAAGAATGCCGCATTCCGAACCCCAACATAGACCCAAAAAATTCGGTTTGCATTTTATAACTCGTTCCCGGCCTACGGCCTGGGCACGAGTAAAAAGGCAACACTAATAATCCTGCAAATGTTCGCCCCATTACTTTAGAATCCATACCTTTAAAAGTGTTTACCTCGCGTCTCTTAACTCGATCTTCCGTTTTCTCACTGTCAACAATTTAATTGAACATAACATCCAAAAAGGTTTTACCCCTGGTTTATCAGGAACCTTGGAACACACCTCACAGATGGCAAATATCATCAACAAAGCTCGCGCGCGCATTAAACAACGCTCCTTGGTCATAACTCTATTAGATCTTAGAAATGCTTTCGGTGAAGTCCATCATAATTTGATCCAATCTGTCCTCGCTTATCACCACATTCCTGAACACATTAAAACCCTTATCAAAAGCTTGTACACTGACTTTAAAACATCCATGATCACTCATGATTTTAATACTCCATTTATCACTGTTGGTCGTGGTGTCCTCCAAGTTACTGCCTTAGTCCTTTACTGTTTAATCTGTTTTAATACCTTCATCCAGCATATTGAAGAAGATAAATATCGTCAGTTTGGATTCTCCTTTATAGATATTGGCCTATTTTTAAACCCTATTCATTGGTTTCAATTCGCCGATGCTGCTGCTGTGATAACTAGTCTGAAATCTGAAAACCAACATCTCTTAAATCGTTTTAGTATATGTTGTAAGTGGGCTGACATGATTGTTAGGGTGGATAAATGTAGCACTTTTGGAATAAAGAAATACGTCACTAAATCAGTTCAACACCTCCCGAAATTTATTATTAACAATGCCCTCGTCCCTTAGGCCTACTCCGGGCCCAAAAGACGTCTTAAGCTGCCGCGGCTAAGGGCGGCTTAAGGCGGCTTAAGGATTTTTGAGGGAAAATTTACCCGCGTCTTAGTGTGGCTTAGGGCGGCTTAAGCCAGCCTAAGGCATCTTAAGGCGGCTTAAGACAATTAAATGCAATCAAGAACATCATTACATTGTACTCACAATGATAAAAAAATGTAGTACTAGTCTACATTACACCTTATTTAAGCCTGTTACACATTAAAATGGAAAGTTATTACTGTATGTCAGTAATTCAATAAGAAAGTAAGCTTGTACCCTATCGTAGAAGTTTGGCATACAATATGGTATTGTATGCCAAACTGTATGTTGGTAAGTCAATAAATATGCAAGTCAATTATCAGTAAGCTTTTACCTTAACTTAGCAGTTTGACATTTAATAAAGTATTGAAATTGTTTATAAATATAGTCCTTTAACCTGTTAAACTATTATAATTGTTATTAAAACTGTTATTAACACAATTTTAGGTTTTCTGTTTTTATTCAATTGACGTGTAAGCCATTAAGATTTTGATTGGAAATCTAAATTATGAGTAAAACTGGTCAGAGAATCATCCTGATTATGAATTCTATGGTATATGCATAACTTATCACACATGTCATCCTTCAATGCAGTGTTGAACATCTTGTTTGTGTACTGTATGAAAAAGGCAAATATTAAAATGCAATGTAGACCTATAGAAATATATAAAATAATTTTGTAATAAACAATTTTAATATAATTATTAAATAATTATTTACTTTATAAGATAAGAGCATTTTGATTTAAGGGGAAGCATTTTCCTCATGGACATATATTAGTTTATTTGCTTTTAAAATATGTGATTCCTTTTTACAGTGCTGGATTTATGATTTAGTAGGTCACTGCTAAGTTTAATGTTTCACACAACATTCAATAGAAATGTCGATTCTTTCAAATGTTTCAGTCAATTTTTTTGACGATGCCTTGTTCAAGCTTACTTGCAAATTTGGATTTTCCATCAATTTTTCCACTCTGTTGAACAGGACTTTATCCTTCTCTGGAATCCACCTTCTCTGGAATCTTAACTTGTATTAATCCATCGGCGAACAAACTAAGCACTGCAATATCATACTTTGACCCGCAAACCAAAGTCTTTCGGATGCAAAAATGGCGATTAATGGCCACTAGTTATCAGCTTTGCTTCTGGAAGTTAACTTCACAATAATTCTTGTACTTTGGTTTTCATTCTCGGCTTCTCCCCTTGCCTTCGGGACTTCGATCCATAGTTCTTTGTTGGATCGCTACTATGACCAGACTTCCTTGGTATTTGTGTCTAACATTATTTTAAAAAACAGTCTTGCAACAGCTAAAATCACTTCGGTAGCCGCCATCTTACATTTTACCCAGCATCCCCTGCAATACGACTGTTACTGATTGCAGAGTTGGGCTTCCTGTGGGTTACGTAGACTGGGAACGAGTTGTACTAAAAATGGCGGATGACATGAGTCGAATGCAAGTAGAGTTAGATGAAGCTATGGATTTCCTTTCGCTGCCTGCACTTTTCAATAAAAGAAAGAAAAATGAATGGGGAATGAATCCGTGAACAGGAGTTGGTAAGCTTGAATGCCATACATTTCTAACATCCATGAAACTTACTGAAACAAGAACTGCTTAATTATATGTGTATAATTTTCACACCAAGCTTGACTGTGCAAATAAACGAAGTTATAAGTCATATTTGTAAAGATAAACTCCATTAAGATTCAATTTACGAGAAAGAGTAATTGTAAACTGAAAAATACCTTAAGAACCACGGTTCAATGTGAATATAATTTAAGAATACAATTTTATAATTTATATTTGAGCAGTGATATTTTTTAGAATCGTATAGCAAACTGCTAAATCACGTGCTGATTGGTCGAGAAGGATGGTGATATTTTGTGGAATCGAGGGGCTTCCATTTACGTCCGCATATAAATGATTATCAATTTCTTTCTAGTCAAATTTGGCTAATCCTTTCTATACAAAAGTGTTTTACTCCTTCATTGCACTTTTAGAATAAATTTAGAATATTTTCATCTCCAATCATACAATCTTTCGAAAAATATTAAAACAAATACAAACAAAAACTAAATTAAAAGGAAAACGATCATAAACAGCTGCACCGTCGACAGACATGTTCAGCCCGGTTTTCAACTTACTTTCAAAAATGTTCTTGCCCTAAAAGATTTGCTTACACATCCAAAGAAGAAAAGGTAAACATGAGTGAATACTTCAGTCTTTCTAGAGTACTGTATAAGCCTATTTATTATATTTCTGATGAGCAGGAGAAACAACATGCCGAAAATCAGTTCAAAGACAAGACAACAATTGATTTTTAGAAAATCTTAACAAAATTAATTGTTCAAAACAGTATTTTCCTTAAGGAAAGTTCATTTTTGAGTTTGTTTTAAGCCAAAATCTAGCGAAGTACTAGTCCTAGCGACTTCAACTCATGCAACTCTCCGTGTCTAGCGTCTCTTCACTGATCGAACCTGTGACCTAAAAACTCCGACAAAGTGTTAAACTAGTTTTTCAAACATCAAAAGATAAAAAGCTTGATATGAGAGCTATTAAAATTAGATAACTTAAATGCTTACCGTTTTTCTGTTCAACGGTACTAGTGACTAACAGAGTCAGTGATCCAAACGAAATTTTCCCGGTTCTAGCTAGAACGTCTTGTTTTGCCGCTCATGAGACAACTTAGACAACTGTTCCTCCAGGAGAATTCCCACCGGTGATTCTTCATTTCCATTGCAGTAAAAGAAAGTTTGTTTCGACGTAATTTGATCAGAAATTTGCTCCTCACGACGAAGCCCGGTTTGCAAAGGTGGTTTTCATTCATGCTTTATACAGCTTCAACCTGATTCGTCAGTTAGTTTTGTTTGCTGGTTATGAAATGGCTTCCCGTGCGCTCGCAGCAAAATTGTGAAAAACTAGTATTATTTAACTTTTTTTCTTGTCTGCTATACGATTCAAGGAAAATTCATTGGCTCGACTCGTGAATTCCACGTTGAATTCACTCGAAAAGGCGATATCGCACTCGTCGCTTCGCGACTCGTGCGATATCGCTTTTCTCATGAATTCAACGTGGAATTCCCTCGTCAGCCAATGAATTTACCTATAATATAATACAGTATTAAAGTTTAATATTGCCAGTAGAAATCCTTGTAATACGTGATTGGGAAATGATAAAATTTACTGATCGACTTAAAGAAAAAGAAACTATTGATTTTCCTCAAATGTTGGACTTTGAATGTCCAAGTGTCTAAGTCTCAACTGAATATTATATGGACCTTCAATTTTTATTCTTGTATTTGTCTCATAATTTGAATTATTATTTTTCCTTGCTTTGATCTGTATATTTTGTAAACTTCCAGCATCCACAATCCTTATCTTAAAACAATATAATAAGTTTCCATGTTGTCATAGACATGAAGTAATTCAATCTCAGACAATTTGAAATTGATTTTTGAATGAAAGGAAATTAGGAAATTATGAATTAGATTCAGAGTTAAGAACTGTAACAAGTAAGTAAGTACTTATCTGGTGCGTAAACATGGCCGACGGCCACGTTTTTCTTCGCTCCCTACTTCTGTACCTGTTTCTAGCCTATGGCTCAAATTTTCTTAATGGAACCTATTCGTTTATAGGTTCTAATGATATTCCAAGTACACTCAAGGGTTTTTTCTGCATGTTCTCGTGTTACTTCGTGGGACAATGCTGGCCTTTTTGGTACCTCGGCGTTGTCAACTTCTGCCGTTCGAGTGTGGCAAAGAAAGTTTCTTCCACGGAAGGTTTCCTACTATTCAAACTCAGTGGCAGTCCATGGGATTCTACTATTAATCGCTGGTGATGTCGAGAGGAATCCTGGGGATAATAAGCGAGCGAAATGCTCCGAATGTTCAAGAACTATTGCAGTTAATCATCGAGTGACATGCTGCATTTCATGCGGATTGAAATACCATATTAAATGTGGAGGTGTAACTCCTAAGCAATACGATACTATGGTCTCGACGCCATCTGTTTCATGGTACTGTAACTCGTGTTTATTAGATATCATGCCATTTAATTCATTGAAAGATGAATCGTTCGCCGAATTAATTTCTACTTCCACGGAATTATATTTTGAAGATGAAAACCAAGTCTATGCAAATGAGGATACGTTACCTGGTATTATTAAGCAGAGAACAAAGGATTCGCGACAAACATTGATGATGCATTTGAATGTGAATAGTCTTCAGAACAAAAAAGAAGAGGTTGAATTGTTAATTCATCAGTTCAAAGCACAAGTAATATTCTTAACCGAGACAAAGATCGATGCATCTTATCCAAATAGTCAATTCAGAATCAATAACTATCAAATTTACAGGAACGATCGTGCCAAGGGAGGCGGAGGTGTAATGGAAGATATTTCTCATCTACATTACCCTCTAAAAAATTGAAACTACCGAGAAACTACAAGACCATTGAGCCACTGGTAATACAGACATCTTTTGGTGGAAAGCATGTGATTGTAATGGGTTTATATCGACCACCGAAAGTAATTGGCAAGGATTATTACCTACGCTTGGAAGATGAACTCAATGATATCTGCTCTTGGATGTCATTACAAAAACAGTTCATAGTTATAATGGGTGATTTAAACCTTGACAGGCTGAGACGAGACCAAAGAGAAGGAAAACTTTTGCATGATATAGAAGAGATACATGGCCTTGAATGTCTGATAACTGAACCGACTAGAGTTACGGATAACTGCAGAACTCTCCTGGATGTGATTTTGAGGAACAAACCAGAACTGTTTAGAGAGAGCGGAGTGTATAACCCTGTGATCAGTGACCACTGTATGGTTTATGCAGTGGTAAATGAAAGAGCAATACAGCACAAGAACAAAATTGTTAAGGTTCGCAGTTATAAAAATTTGGATGAAGAGAAATTTAAAGAGGATTTGAGTGTTGCACCCTGGCACGTTGGAGAAATCTTTGATTCTCTTGATGACAGGTATGGATACTGGGATACCCTCCTTAACGACATTGTGAACGAGCATGTGCCTGCAAAAGATATCAGAACTAGAACAAAGGACGTGCCCTACATGACTAGGGAGTGGAAGAATGCAATAAAAGCCAAGAGGCGATTCTCCAAGAGATTTAGCAAGAACCCTACACAAGAGAACTATGAGCTAAAAAGGAAATGGCGACATGAAGCCACCAAACAAAGAAGAGTAGCCATTAAAGCTTATTGGAAGAAAGTATCTGACAATATTAAGTCGGACCCGAGGAAGTTCTTCAAGACCTTCACACCGTTTCTTGATGTGAAAAACAAGCAAGGTGATAGAGGAGATATTTGTTTAAAAATTAATGACAAATTGGAAGTGGATCAAGTAAAAGTAGCAGGACATTTAGCTCATTATTTTTCAACAATTGTAGATGGAATTGGCGGAGACAATGCCCAGAGTTTTGTGGAGGAGGACTTTAAAAATCATAAATCCGTTAAAGATATCTCAAGGACTTTGAGAGTCAATAATAATGATCAATTTCAATTCACGGCGTTAAGTAACAAGGAAATACAGGATGTATTGGAGAAGCTTAATCCTACTAAAGCTACAGGCTATGATAAGATTGACCCAAGAATACTTAAGATTGGAGCCAAAGAACTGACACCATCATTAGCTCAGATTTTTAACCAGAGTATTAGCAGTGGACTATGGATAACACAGTGGAAACGAGGAGAATGGGTGCCTGTCTACAAAAAAGATGATAGACAGGAGGATAAGAACTATAGGCCTATAACTGTGTTACCCTGTGTAAATAAAGTATATGAGAAGTTGATGGGTGGACAGATCTCTGAGTTTATGGATGGACACTTTAATGAAGCTATCACTGCCTATCGTCCTCAGAATAGCTGTGAAACCACTTTGCTGAGACTAGTCGAGAATTGGAAAGAAGAGCTTGACTGTAAGAAGTCCGTTGGAGTTTTATCCTCGGACATGAGTAAGGCGTTCGATTCATTGTGTCCGCTCTTATTGATCAACAAGCTTCAAGCTTATAATTTCTCTGGAAATGCTATCAACTTGATCAGATCATACTTTGATCATAGAGAGAACAGAGTAAAGATTGGGACTGCAACAAGTGATTGGAAGAGTATGACAAAGGGTTGCCCGCAGGGCTCTACATTTGGACCACTCATGTGGAACATTTTTCAGAATGATCTGCCAAGGCAAGTTGTTGAGGCAAGTATATCTATGTATGCCGATGATCACCAAATCTACGTGGCCAGTGAATCGAGCAAGGTGGTGGAGGAAAAGCTCATTGAAAATGGACAGAGGATGACTAAGTGGTATGAGGACAGTATGTTACAAGTGAACTATGATAAATATCATTGTATGCTATTAGGAAATAGGAATAAGGAAACAACAATTGATATAAGTATAGAAGGGGAAAAAATACAACAATCCCAGTCAATTAAAATATTAGGTGTTCACTTGGACGAGCAATTAAATTTTAGTTATCATGTAAGTGAGATATGCAAAAGGGTTAGTAAGCAAGTGGGGGTACTGTATAGATTGAGAAATCTTATACCATCTAATGCCAAGCTGTATCTGTATAAATCATCAATTATGCCTCATCTAACGTATTGCCACCTTGTGTGGCATTTTTCTCGTGTATCTGATAGGCGTAAATTAGAAAGATTACAAGAGAGGGCATTACGAGCAGTTTTTAATAATACCTCTGATAGTTATGGTACATTACTTAAGAAGGCTAAGTTAACTACATTATATGATAGGAGGTTACAGGATATTCTTATATTAATGTTTAAGGTGAAAAATGGATTAACTCCAAAGTATATTAGAGATTTATTTCAAATTAATAATGAGATAAATAATAGATACAATTTAAGAAATTCAGACTTTTGTCTGCCTCGATATAATACTGTAGCTTATGGAAGACACTCCACTAAATTTTTAGGTCCATTATTATGGGCTAAATTAACCAAAGAAGAAAGAAATATAAAAACTTTGTCAGCTTTTAAGACTGCAATTAGAAAAAAGGATATATCAGCTGTGATTGAAGGATGTGGTAGGGATTGCTATTTATGTCAGAATTAAGTAATTTTATAATTTTATATTTTATATTTTAAGTAAATAATTTTTAATGATCATAGATTAGGAATAGGATAGAGATATAAATAATATATTTTTAGTAGTTTTATAATTTATATTATTTTCTTATATTGTATTTCTTTTTACTATTTATTGTATTTTTAATTTGTGTCCCCAATTAGTGCCACCTCGGCGCTAGAACGACTAGACACCTTAATAAAGATTATGTATGTATGTATTTATGTAAGTGTTTATTGCAGGTCTTCAGTGAGAATATTTATGGCTCATTACCTCATGCCATGCATCTTTAAACAAATGTTATAATTTCTTATTATAAGTAATACCATGACCCTGAGGGATATTAGTGATTAAATGTCCCCGAAGCCGAGGGAGGTTTAGTGGAAGTCCCGAGGCCGTAGGCCGAGGGACTTTTACTAAACCTCCCGAGGCTGAGGGGACATTTAATCACTAATATCCCGAAGAAGTCATGGTATTACTTTGTAATACCATGATCACCGAGGAAATAAACGAAAATATACTTCGCTGTTTGTTCATCCAAAACTTGAACATATTATACAATTCTTTTGCGTAACCCTGTTCTCTGGGGACTTTCGAAAATAGATTTCTTTGTTATATACTTACAATGAACAAGTATTTATAGGTTGTTAATCAATTCGAAAGCTAAATGCTTTCTTTGTGTCGTTATGCTCATGCGCAAAATAGAATGCATAGATCCCACACGCGTAAGAGTGTGCAGTGGTAAGAGGTATCGGTGCGTTAGAAAGTTATAGAGTTTCGGGACAGCGTGCAAAGTTGTCCCGATCGTCCCGATGATTGCGTTAAATGAGGGACAACCACTCATGAATAACATGAGGGACGATTAGTTCTAATCGTCTTTCTATTCATGAGGGAGGGATGTTAGCGATTAAACGTCCCTCCAAAAACAATGGATCCCGATCAGGTGATCATGGTATTACATCAAATATATCAGATATCCATAATATATCTTCGCTACATCTTCGTGTAGGGGACACAGTCTACATGATTCCACAAAAACATAAATACTAAGGGTCCAACTTAAACAATAGAGTGCAGTATACAATAGATTTCAATACAGCAAGAAATCGTACCATGTATATGTTCAGTAAACATTTCTGTAAAAACCCCTGCATCGTGATCAACATTTTCAAACTTTCAGTTGGATTTAGTTTTTCTGAGCCATCCATCATGTGTAAGGAAGGAAGCAGGCTTTCGCAGACCTTCCTTGTCCCAGAAGTGGACAAATGTTGTTGCTCATTGCCCCTTTGCATGATTGGTGGATCAGAAAAGCCCAAAAACTGAAATTGTCGGTTGGGATAAAGTAGTTTTGTAGTAGTATTTTAATTTAATCATTCAATATCAAAAAAACTTTTACATCTACTTACATGTAAGAGTGATTTTTGACTTCTATACTTAAAGTGGCTTATGGCGGCTTGAAGCGGCTTAAGCCAACTTAAGGCGGCTTAGGGCGGCTTAAGGCGGCTTAAGCCGTCTTTTGGACCCGGAGTAGGCCTTCCCTTGTGTTAAAATTGGAGAGTCTTTTAAATATACCTTGGACGATATTTTGATTTTGATATGTCTAACCAAATGTACAAGTCTGAATTAACTACTCTTATTGATGACCTGATGTCTGATATTGACCTCAAGCAACTTCATCCCAAGAATAAAATACTTCTATATAATCGCTATGTGCTCTCTAAAATATCTTGGCATTTCACCGTCGCTGATCTGTCTAAAACATGGATCGTTGAAAACCTCGACTCAGTGGTTCTTCAATATATTCGTAAATGGCTAGATGTACCTATATCTGGAACACTCAGTAACGTTTTTCTTCCACATAACAAATTTGGTTTAAATATCTGCCGCCCTTCAATTAAATTCACCCAGTGTCAAACTGTTCTTCGTAAAGCTTTAAAAACATCCCCAAATGAAGGCATCAAAGTTCTTTGGAAGTCTTCCAGTACACACACCAATATCCAGTATGATGTTTTTAAATCTACTAAAGATGTAATAATAGATTTTCATGCCGATCAAGAACACAAATTATGTCATAAACTGGTTTCACAAGGCGTTTTCTTCTCACCTGTGATTAATGATTCCCTGCCAAAGCTTAATAGTATCTGGTCATCTACGCAATCTAAACTGCGAATTGTTCACAGCACGTGCGAGTGCATAGCATAGAGTTCCACGCTAGATGCATCAGGATCGGGGGTGGAAGCGGAATCATTTAAGTTCAATGATTCATGATTCATGATTCCCTTCAAATTTCAGCCCATGATTCATGATTCCTTATCAAATTTTTGTCGTAATTCATGATTCATTTTACAAAATTTCCAAATATTAACTATTTACATGATTTTCATTTTTTCACAACAAAGTGATATACTCTCGGTACTACAATGTCCAATGATAAAAATACTGAAATAATTAACATTTTTGTGGAATGTCAAGTGCTGTTTAACTCTTAAAAAATATCGGTCATTCACAGGAATTCATTAAAACCTGATAATATAAACTGGAACGATTTCATTGCTTACATGCAACAAAGGATAATGATATATTCAGATCTTTGTTCTAAATAATGTATATGGTTAAAAAAATTGTATATTGTTCAAAGACGAAATTATGTTTTATATATACAAAATCGTTCTACTAGATATAACTGCCGGTAGTTAGACCAATGAATATATATATATAATATTATATATACATATATAATATCTATAACATGTTTCTTACAAATATATATAATATAGTTTCATAGTAGGTCTACTAATTATGCATGGAAATTTTTATACATACTCACATGTGAGTTTTCAGTTTGTTAAAGTCCCTATCACCTCTTGTTAATACAACTTCCTTCTTAAAATATAGTATAACTAGATGCTAAATATTCAGGCAATAAAAAATATTTTCACTCCAAGAGGTGATAGGGCTTAAACGTTACAGTTGTCAGAAATCAGTTGCCTAGAGCAGCCTTATCCGAGTGGCGGATCTTCCGGTCCTTGTACTATATGCCACACGCTCTGGATGCATATCCTCATCGTCGTTGTCCGCGTCAATTGTTGGTGTACGTACCCTCGTCGTCACTCTCTATATCGCTGTCGTCTCCTCCTTGTAACAGTCTTTCTATGCGATCGACTTCCTTCTGTGGCAGAGAATAATTCTTTCTCCCATAGCTGTCTGTAGTAATGTCAACATCTACCTTGTCAACAATTGTGTATGGAGAGTTTTTGTTGTCAGGGAACGCTTCCTGGTATAGAAGTACGTCCTCGGAATTACTGTTGTCAAGCCATAGAAAGTGGGCGACATCTTCAAAAAACTCTAGATTTTTAGTAGTTTTACTTTTAACGAGCAGATCTTTTAACAGTACTGCCAGAAAAAAAGCTAAAGCGTTCCCTACGTCTAGCATGCTTAACAGAACAACATCTTGAGCATGAAAGAGCACTTCGTACTGGGACTGGTCAATCAATTGAGTGAAATAATTGAGTGACATCAAAAATAGGTATTCAAGCAGACATTGAAGAGTGAGTGCATGATTCACGTGAAAAAGAAATGGCTGATATTTTGATCAAGATAGTAAACTGCACCATAAAAAAATTTCCAAGAATGCAATATAAGAGTCACGATTGATATCGGCGAGGAGTTTCAGATAACCTGAGTATCGAGGGAGAGGGGAAAGGAGGAGGGCCTGAATGTATCATGTTCAACACCCAGAATCTAGATGTTACGCTGATTCATTCATCAAGTTGTATCAATTGTCGTTTATAGGTCGGGATATATAAAGCCTTTGATCCGATTTAATCAGTAGTTCGACAAGTTCGAAAAGTCATATCTGATTATTAACTTAGGTAATTTTTTTAAACTGATCGGTGATCTCAAACTTATAATGACAATAAATATGTATTAAAAATAAAAAGTATCGAAAATGCTTACCCTTTCCTCGTACCAACAGAATCAATAGTTAATTGCAACACTAATCTCGACGGGATTCCCGTTTACTCAATGGCCGTTGGAGGTCTGGGCATTTTATAATGGGACTCCGATCCTTGGTCAACTCTCAGTCAACTAACTAACTAGCGATGGATGATTTCGTTCCCATGAGCCATCTCGGCCGGCTCCAATTCAAAATGGCGGTAGTAGGTGCAGTGCAAATGATGCATGTCTCGGTGACTTACCGAGCACATGGGCTTACATTCTCGTATTCATTGTAAGAAAGAAGTTCTAGTTCTAGCTCGCTTTTGAGGTAAGATCAAACAATCTCTCAAGAGCAAACAGAGACGCTGTCCCTTAGATCGAGTCCATTGGAGCACTGAGAGAGAACTGATCTAAACCAATCGACTTATCGTCCATGCCATTCAGCCAAACGGACCAAAACCACTGCCCATTGTGGCAAACAAACCGAATCAATTGTTCATTGAGGCAAACAAAACAAATCAAAACAATCGTTCATTGTCAGAGAGTATCGAGGCAAACCAACCAAAGCAATCGCTCATTGAGGCAAATAAACCGAATGTTAAATTACTATTACCTTTTATTATAATTGACAAATAGTGCTACGCATGTATGATTTTAGTTACTACTGTTTCTTATTATTTAGGCTTTTTCGTTTAAGCTTAAAATGTACAAGCATATTATTTCCTGTTGTCGTTATAGCGGAGCTCCCGCGCGGGCCGAAGGCCCGCGCGAGCGGAGCACCATACCTAAGAAAAAATGGTAACCCATCGAGTTGATTTTTCATGGACACACAGGGAGCCCAACGGCTGTACGTCCGTCCGTACATACATACATACGTCCGTACGTCCGTGTACATCGCGATGCTGATTGGCTGATTGCTTTTTGGCGCCAACTTGACGCGCGCTGACACTTTGAAAACTGAAAATTTACAAGTTTCCTTGCAGTTTTAACTTGCAAAGCTTAAAAATAGTATTCTCGAAACCTCGTAAAAATTTAGCGATTTTGATGAACATTAATCTGTGCCAATCTTGACAGGTTAAAGCGAAAAAAACCGTACGTTTGAATTTTTTTCGAGCCTGGTGTCGTTTCAAAAACTGCTCGAAAGACGAAAGACACAGAGGATATTTTCAAAGTTGAACGACTTTTTAGTTGGATTCGTAGTTTAAAAAAATTCCTCATAATGAATAAGTCATTGAGGATCGTGTATTCTTCGTTTCGTGAAGATGCCTTCAGTAAAGCTGCTTAAAAATCTAGCCAAAGTTGGAAATAAATCAAGAATCGTCTGCATTGAGCGTGAAACAAGGACCAGTATGCTTTGAAAAGACAACAAGGAAAGCACTTCAAGGTAAAGACCCTGGCCAGAAAATGATATCAAAAAGTCTCTTGTACCTATATTTGATCTTTTATCTTTGATTTGGGATTGATGACTTAAAAAAAACCTTTTATGCACGTTGAACTGTGGCCAAGTTTAAAGAAACACTCGATCAAGCCTTACATGAAATGTACAACGACATTTTGTTTTACGGTGAACTTTTTGCACTAGTTCTAATAATAATAAAATTAGTAAAAAAAATTGATTTTGAACTTATTTCAACCCCACTAATGTGTAAATACAGCTCAAGTTTTGGTCTGGAATTTAATGAAACAATTGACAGGAAAAAAAGAAGGAATTTTGCCATGCAAACTAGAATTGTTTTACTTTATTCATCTGGATGAAGTTGCTCAGTGAGCCCTGTTAAGCCTTAAATACAGACTGAAAATGCTTAATTCCTTGTTTTCTTGTTATTTCAATTAGCTGTTTTTATAATCACTTTAAATTGTATTATCAGTGTAATCTGGAAGAGAAAAGTGGGAGACAAGTATTCGCCTAGCTAGTGTCATTCTTTTCTACTGTACATTAAATAACAAAACAAAATAACAACAACAACCACAAAAAACAAGATGTCACAAATATAGTGAAGACAGACAAATCAATATATGTTGTTCTGTAATATTCGGGATGTCGAAAAGGTTTAATTACTTGTATCAATTTAAAAAAATGTTTTGGAGATTTTGCTTTCTATTTCTGAAAATTATGAACCCTTACAAAGTCAGTTATGAAATCTGACAGTGAATCTGAATATTAAAATTTACTGTAACAAAGGTCACTGAGCATACAAGCCCATACAATATACAAACCAAAACCAAAACTTATTTTAAAAATGCTTTTTAAATAATCTTCATTTCAACTTTTTCAATTACCACAGGAAGCCCAATTCATTTGAATCAAGAACATAAAAAAATTAAAATTGAAATTGGAGCTTTGCTTTTAGGTAGTAGTTGTTTTGAGTTGTTTTACAATTTCATCTAAAGTCATGATTAGTGTAACCTGGAAGAGAGAATTCTTGTTTCATGTAAAGACAACTATTTATCAGTGTCATTCTACTCTACATAATACAAAAAAAACCCAAGATGCCACAATACTGTCAAGACAGAAAAATCTAAATATAATTTTCTGCAATGTCTAATTGTTGAATTGAAGGATGTTGAATTAAGTTCAGTATTTATGTGAATGAAATCAGTTTGAGGGATTTTTGCATCCTATTTCTGAGAATTATGAAGCACTACTACTAAGTCAATTATAAAATCTGACACAAATATCTGAATAAATATCACTATGGTCACTGAGTTGAAAGCCTTATAATTCTCAGGAGACTGAAGGGCAAGAAATAAAGCTTGATCTATAGTCTTTATTTCAACTTTTACAACAAAATGCAATCTTTGTTTGCCTATTACCACAGCAAGCCCAATTCATTTGAATCAAAAACGTCAAAATAAAACAAAGTATTTAAAATTATTATTATATTTAAATGGGAGCTCCGCTATTAGGTAGTACCTAATTTTTATATTATTTTATTGCATTTATGGTTTAGACCTTTGTACTTCCACTATTAAATAAATTTACTCGTTAAAGAAATATATTTCTTGTTGTTGTGTTGTGTTTTGTTTTGTTTTGTGTGTGTGTAAGGGGGGGGGGGGGGAAGGGTAAGGAGTGCGGTTGCAAATAAATATCAAGTACAACTACAATCTTCTGTTTCATCTCATTTGCATTGAACTTTGCACATGTGAGATTAGATGTTTGACCTAGGCCTAAGTAATCCAATGAAGGAATAAATATGGCGATAATATCTAACAGTGTACGTTCCTCACATCTTCAGATCAAAATTTACCAAACTCCAGACACAATCACATATACTAGCCGCTTTAATTTGCAAAGACAGCTCGCAGCACTTCACTTTCTATTAGAAACGGCTAGTTGTATATCATCTTCGTCCGAGCTGTATTTTCTTTTGCTATGTGAGGATTTGAACCGAAGCAAATCATCAGAATGACAATCGAAAGGTCATGGGGATCAACAAGATATGAACGAGATATTTACCTTTCATGTCTACTTTCGTGTCTTTCGTGTCTACTTTTGTGTTTATTATATATGCTTGTGTTTTTTTTTGTGCTTCCCCATATTAAATATCTAAAAACAATGACGATCGCGACAGAGGACGAGAATCACAGAACTACAAGAAGGCGTCCAGGAAAGCCACCGGAACGTTCGACAAACATTGGTCAACAGGAGTTCTAGGAGTTGATATCATGCCAAACTCTTTGATTGGCAGTTTAGTAGTTTATTGATTCATAAGTTAAGGATTACCAGGCAGAAATATAAAAATACCAGGGCAACTAGATAACCTTTGACAGTTTCTTTTGTCAGTGCAAATACAAGGACGATTTTCTGCCACGCCAGTGTCATTCTTTCACGTTAGTGACAATTTGTCTTTGAAACACGAACCCGATGAAGCAAAGAACCTGATCTGCATTGAAGAGTTTCAGTAAATAATTCATGATTCCTAATTCCAAATACACTGATTCATGATTCCTTAACTTAAAACGCAATGATTCATGATTCCTACAAATTTCAAAGCCGTGATTCATGATTCCTGATTCCGCTTCCACCCCCGAATCAGGAACCGGAAATAAAGAATTCGCTTTAGAAGAACTTTCACTTCTAATATTTGTATGTTTTAGGTAGGGGAGACATGATTTTTTTTTTTTTAAAGTGCAAGAATAATATTTGGGAAATAATATCAACTAATTAGCAGTAAACATCACCAAATAAATAAAAGAAAAGAATTTAATCTTATATTTCACGTTCCTGATGCATGTGGCGTGGAACTCGATGCAAATTTATGCTACGCACTTGCACGTGCTGTGAACAATTCGCGAGTGCAATATGCTAATTAGCGAGTCGAATGGTTGTCTCAATGCAAGTTTTGAGCTGGTGTTTGGGTCAACATCAGGTTTAAGTTTCGGGTTGTTTTAGTGCTTGTATTTGAATGAGCTGCTGCAATATTGCTGTGTATAGAACAAGTTATGCCCCACTTAAACGCCAAGCAAAAATAATCCTGCGTTTTTGAAATTTTCAAAAACAACTTCTGATGTAGAAGTTACGGAGAAAATGTCTCACAAGAGACTTGGAAAGAAAAAAATATATCTTGACATCGATGAAGAGTTGAAAGTCGGCTTTTTCACGTAAGGTTACAAGTGTATATTTTAGCAATATTTCCACAGTGTCCTCGTGGTGTTTTGCGTACTCTGAGTATTTTTTACGCTGTCGTTATGTCCAAGAATAGAAATACAGCATCTGTGGAAACTTTGGTGATTTGACGAAAATCAAACAGATTAAATCTCCTAAAATCACTTTGAAATGTTGTGCATTTGTCTGAATTCTTCTATGCAGTTTACCGCTTGACTGAAGCTCATCCATTTTGCGAGATATTAGAGGAAAACCATTTTTTGACGATGTTTGATTTTCGCTATTTTCAAAACGTTGATCGATTTAATTATAACACCATTTAAAACTTCAATCTTATTCTCATATTTGGTGTAGAAACCAAGTCCATTGGTGCGCATTAAGTTGTCCATTGCGCCAAATGAAAATGTACGGTGCGGTCTGAAAACAACTACTTCGAGTCACCTTAAGCCACGGAGAACTATTCAGTTCCTCATTGGTGGTTGTTTTAAATTAGTTAATCAATAGGTAGAATGGTGCATCGGTGTCTAATATGGACGAGGGACGCTTCTCTGAATAGATGTTATAAACATGTACTGGATCACGTGCGCTGGCAATTGGCTTCTTCGTTTTCATGCAACCTGGGCTTCACTTACGTCACAAGTGGCGGATCTTCGCCAGTTCTTGTCTTAGTTTGTCTTTTACAGAATTCAAGAAACTGCTTTCCTTCGCTCTTACTCTTCAATACTACGTCTCCCCATTGCAACTGCCGCTGTTCTTTATATCCTCGTAGACCAAAGTGCATCATATTGTTCAACCAAACTCTATTAAGAACAGCTTGAGGAGAACTTGTTCCCAATACTATTTTGTCAAAGAGGATATCGACCTCTTCATCTGTTAAGGCAAAGGTGGCTCTAGGCTTGTTTCCAAAACCTTTTAGTTCTCAGTTTTTGTTTTGCTTTCAAAGCATCTCTCATTTTCTTGAATTCAGGGTCAACGAAGAGTTTTTATTCCGTAATTCTGGCGCCCAAGACTGATAGCGATCAACACTGGTTAGAATTCCTCTTAGCGATGAGGGCTCATATTTTTTTCCTGGCTGAGATATGCATTCTGTTCATCGCACGGTATTTTCTCTAAATCTCGTTTCGTCGTTTTCTTGCCTTAGAAACTACCTTCAGGTCAAAAGCAGTTTTTCTCTTGGTATTTTGGTTGTCTTCCTGTGAAATTAGGTTTTCTACATCCTCCTCATCAGAAACTCTAGCTTGCAAATCTTCCGTTTGAGATTCGGGTAATTCTTCAATCTTAATTTCCCATGTAGGAAAATTTTCGTCGCCAAAACAAATATTAGCTGATATAACTGAGAAATGCAAGCGACAAAGGTGCCGTCACCGTGCAGCTCCCGAAAAACGTAACACAGAAAATGAAGCTGTTTTTGAGGTTCGTTTACTTGACGGTGAAACACCGCATTATGGTCGACGTCGTGTAGAAGTGAGAACAAATAAAAAAAGCAAACAAACATACATGTAGCACCAAAGTAGGCAAAAGTGGTTCATTTCAAAAGACAATGTTATCGAAAATCTATTACATTCGATCTTAAAGAAATCAAATTAAGTTAACCATTTTCTCTTAGGGAACAACGCCATTAAAGTTCGATTGTCTGGAAGTCAAAATAATTCTGCTGGTGAAGTAGAAATCCTGTACAAAGGGACCTGGGGTGCAATCTGTGATGATGATTGGGATATAAACGATGCTCACGTAATTTGTCGAATGCTCGGATACAGGGCGGCTGAAAAATATATTACTGACATTGATGGAAAGAAAATTCCAATCTTGTTGGATAATGTTGGATGTACTGGAAAAGAAAGTTCGATTGCACAATGTGGTCATAGTGGATGGTCGAAACATAACTGTGGTAATCATGAACATGCTGGTGTGATTTGTCAGGCGAACAAAGGTGAGAAGCCGTTGAGAAGTAAATTGAAATACTTGATAACAGTCAAATGAGGTTTACTTATTCCATCAACAGCTGTTCCACCAGTTCAAGTTCGTTTAGCCGGAGGAACTTCACCCAATTCTGGTCGAATTGACGTCAGGTACCATGGTGTGTGGGGTACTGTATGTAATGCAGGATGGGACAAGAACGACGCTGAGGTGGTTTGTTGTATGATTGGGTACTCTAGAGTACAGGTTGTTAAACACTAAAACTATAGTCCTGTCAAAGGCATAGTATGGCTTAAATGGCTTGGTTGTACTGGTTCAGAAATATCCATTGCCAACTGCAGTCATAATGGATGGGGTACTACGGACTGTGGCCATGGCGATGTCATTGGTTTCATGTGCAAGATGGGTGAGTTTAAAAGAAAACATGGTTTATTAACAATTTTAACTTTCTTTTTTGCATTTGAAAACCCTGATTAAATGTTCGCACATATTCGCAATTAAACGAAAGGGAAAATAATACGAAACTAAAGAAAAAGTAAATCGAATTGGGAGAATTTTTGTACATTTTCGCAAAGCGGTAGTTGTTTAATTATAAAAACAGACTCAGATGAACCACGCATTTTTCAATTCCGACAGAGAAAGATCAAATTAACCAATAACGTAGTTAACTCTTGGATTGAGGAAGTCTGAATAAAAAATCTCACTAGTATGGAAGCCTCAGTTCTTAAACTTCTTAACTAAGTGTGACTCTTGAGCTATCCTACAAAATGTTATAAATGCCTTGTTCCTGCATTTTTGTGGTTACTGGCTTTTTATAAAAGTTCAACCGAGTTTCAAGTCATTTTCAAATTTCATCATCGTCCCACTTTAAGAAATTAAACTAGCTGGCGTTTGTAGTGATTAGTTTTTAATATTTTATTGAAAATCACTCTTCGAGTGAAAAATAGAGCAAGTTTTATTTGATAAATGTGGTGTCTACGAATTCGAAGACATTCAGAATGAAACAGGAAACCCAAGCTTTACTGCAGAGTCTCCTGTCCACGTGCTCCATGTGATTGTTATCGTCTGGATATTCGGTAAGAAAGAACGATTTCTCTTTCTTTTGCTCATATAACAAGGCACAGATTTAACAGAATGTGTTAGGAATTTGTTTTTAAGGAATCGTTCAGGATTTGGGGTGGTTTGCGAAAGGTTTTAATTGAGCGGCAAGGCGATCGTAAACAGTGTTTGTTTTACAACGATCGAGCTGACTGCTGCTATGTCACTTTATGTCTTTACTTTCGCTTTGGATTTCTTTGGAAAAGTCTTTTTTATTCTCGACGTTATTGGTTAATTGTTGCATATTTGAGTCAGTGAAAATGAGCCGGATTTCTTGACAGAAAAGCACTCGAAGATTAATACGAGTTGGTCTCGATATTTACTTCTCATGGGATTCACTCATTATATACAAGATTTTTAAAACCACTTCAGATTGTAAGAAGCTATTTATGTTTTTCTGCCTATTGATTATTTTTGGTCTCTCGACAGCCCAAAATCGAATTATAGTTCATTTACTCATTAGAGATTTCGGTAAATTAGATTAATCATGGACTTCCAAAATATAAATTACTGTACTATTAGACCTTTTTGCCGTAATACTATTTTCCAACTTCGTGCATCTTGAAACAAAGAACTGTACCGTAGAATGTGCGGAATGCAAACTTTTTTTGTTTGAAATAAAACTTCCGTTTGTCTTCCAATCAAGAAGACATAATATGCCTACAAGTTCTGTTGCTCGAAGCCTTATTTTTATGCGTCCTTGATTGGAAGACAAAGGGAAGTTTCATTTCAAACAAAAGAAATGAGTCCTTTGTTTCAAGATGCACGAAGTTGGAAAATAGTGTTACGGCAAAAAGGTCTATTGACAAATGTTTTTTTCCCTAATTTTTGTTCCAGATTTTCCTGTTACCAAGACATTCCTAACGTAAAAATCACAACAATTCGTCTTTGTAAAGTTCTCTTGTGAATAAATGCTTGTTATGTATGTAGTGAAGTTGATTTGAATTCCCAACAGTAACCTATTTCAATTCACAACACTACAATAAAAGGCAACCAAAAGGTCGACGCTCTCCGCAAACTCAATTCACAGCATATGAAACGCGCATCAAACATTTTGGAAAACTAAGGAACCAAAATGGGAAAGAAAATAACGTTGAACGACAAGCTGAAACACTCATGACACTAGAACAGAAGACAAACCCAAATTTAGAGTTTTACAACTTCCTAAAGCTCCTACTTTGCTCGAAAAACTCGAGACAATGACACAAAAATTGTTTGAACACCAATAAAACTGCCATTGCGCCGCTCGAAAATTTAAGGCGAAAGGCTAACAACTGCCTCTATACCGCTCGAAAAACTCGAGGCGAGAGGCAACTGCCACTACGCCACTCGAAATCGAGGCCAAAGGCCAACACCATACTAAAACTAACAGAACTCAAACTGCCACTACGCCGCTCAAAAAACTCGAGGCGGAAGGCCAACTGCCACTGCGCCACTCGACGACTCGAGGTGAAAGGCAAAACAACTGACACTACGCGGTTGCTCGAAAACTCGAGGCAAAGGAAACACTACATTGGCTTACGTGAGTTAAACGTCCTCTGCAATTCTTCTGCAAGGCATTGAAGGCAAACTAGATTTCAAGAGCCAGTTGAGTTGATGAAACCAAATGGAGGGAGCGGCTGAGACCAGAGGACCCGAAAAGATGAGTCAAATGTGGACAACCACTGGCCAGTCTAAGAAAAATGACAAAAAAAATTAGTATAGTTACCAAAAGTTAGAAAAATCAAGCTAGAAATTGAACAGAGAGACGATCAAATGCTAAACCAGTGATACAAAAGTTAACGGCTTGAGGGTTAGATCTTCTCGACGTTCAATGAAGGATGAGAGAGCGAGAACTTGCCACGGCGCAGGTTGGCGATGAACTGATTATGCTAATGATATGTTCTCATATATGCACACTAGTGGGGCCACTGGGAATAGTTCGGTGCTTTTACTGCAATGAATCATCATTTTTGTAATTAGTAATCCTAGTGGGTTTCAGAATTAGAGGATGGTAAGAAAATGATCCTAGAGTATTAATAAAATTTTCTGTATCAGGGTGGGAGTCAAAATTCAAGATATTTAAATTAAAATCTCCCATTAGAATACAGTATTTATTCTCATTGCTAATTTTATCAATTATACCATGTATGTAATCTAGTGTTTTTGTCAATTCCTTATTAGGATGTCTATAAAGTATACCACAAACTAGATTACGTTGATGGGGTAGATCAAATTCAACCCATAAGTATTCAAATTCATCTTCAGAATGGCAAAATTCATTTCTGACATTAAATGGAATATTGTCTTTAATGAAAAAAACAACACCTCCTGCATCTGACAGAGTTGGTTGTGATAAGAACTGGAAACCAGGAAGTCTAGTATTTGCAATCGGTTCCATATCATTTTTAATTTTATTTTTTCCATTATGACTACAGTTGGCAATGGACATTTCTGTACCAGAACAACCAAGCCATTGAAGCCATACTATGCCTTGACAGGACTAAAGTTTGTGTGTTTGACAACTTGTACTCCAGGTACCCAAGCATACGACAAACTACCTCAGCGTCGTTCTTGTCCCATCCACTACTACATACAGTACCCCACACAAAATGATACCTAACTTCAAGTCGACCGGAATTGGATGACGTTCCTCCAGCTAAACGAACTTCAACCGGTGGAGGTGCTATAGATGCAGTTAATACACTTCAACTGACCGGCCCGTTATCAAGTATTTCAACTTACTCTTGAACTCCTCACCTTTATTCACTTGACAAACCACACCAGCATGTTCAATATTTTTACAGTCGTGTTTTGACCATCCACTGTGAGCACACTGTGCAATAGACGTTTCATTTCCAGTACATTCAACATTATCCAAGAGGATTGGAAGTGAAGTTTTTCCTTCAATCAACACAATTTGATTTTTAGCTGCTTTGTAACCAAGCATTCGACAGATCACGTGAGCGTCGTTTATATCCCATGAATCATCACAGACTGCTCCCCAGGTCCCATTGTACAGGATTTCTACTTGACCAACATGGCTTACATTGGTTCCCGTCAGACGAACTTGAATGGCGTTGTTCTCTGAGAGATAAAAGTTAGCTTAATTTGATTTCTTTAAGATTGAATGTAATAGAATTTCGACAACAATGTCTTGTGAATTGAACCACTTTTGCCTAATTTGGTGCTACATGTATGTTTTTGTATCTACGGGCTTCCTGTGGAAGTCGTAGATACTATGCCATGGGGTTTGTAAGTAACAATAGAAATGTTCGGATCGTCGTCGAAAAGTCCTATTTCTCACCGACTCCAGCGTTCGGTCAGGTTTCGGTACTTATCGGCAGATTATCGTTTCGGCGGTACTTTAGCGAAACACATCGTAAGCCATCGTCAGATTATCGTATTTATCTGTCATGTATCTAGGTGTACTTTCTAGTTGTAGCTTCTACGATATTTCATTTGATCATGACCTGGCAAGTTTGGTCACGCAATGTCTTTTATTACTTGAGGTATACCTAAATCCATTATAAGAGCGTTAGAATGGACAGCAATTTGAACTGGATCTCCAAAACTACGACCAAAGAGCCGAGTTCAAAACCAAGATGTTCAATAGATAGTTTTTAGTTTTAATTTCCAATATATTTTGACTCAAGCAGCTTCACGACGCGACAGCTTGTCTGGCTCCGTCTTTGATTTCAAAAGGAAATTTGAGAATTTCTTATCATTGACTGCCACGTCAGTTGTAGGATAAAAGGGAAGATTGAAAACATTATGTATTGCAATGATCTCTGTAATTTGGTATGGCTGAAATTTTGTGGCTGTACAGACTAAAATAAATACCATATAAAATTACACCCCTTCGTTTCATCGAACACTGCGGATTTCAATAGAAGCGCATGGAATAAAACACTTGTCAAAACTTGGAGAGATTCATTAATGCTTAAATGTCAAATAAATGCTGTTAACAATAGTCTCACATAACTTCAGATGAAATTTATGGTCGTTTAAGATGCGTTTCATATTTTTAGTATCCCTTTTCTCGCCACACACATATAGCGCATTTCGAGCGCTTTTCTTTGGCAATTTCGTCAAAATTGTACGGCTCATAGCTCGAAAATGAACACAGTACCCTTCTATTTTTTCTCGTTTATTCAAAGTATATATCATAAAGTATCTGTATGCAAAATTTTACTAAAATGACATCACAAATTCAATTGCCTGCGAACGTCATTAAGGGGCAAAAACCATAATGTACAAATCGATGACTTGAAAAAAATGTTGCTAACATCAGGGCTCCAGCGTATTATTGCAGAAAACTCAACACGTATTGTTTCACAGTTTTTAGCAGCTAAGTAACTTGTACAAACGTTTTTGGTTAAAACTTTAGTTATCGAATTTTTTTTTACTATGTATATCCAGCATCCAAAAATTTAGAGGAGCAAACCTGAATGTAAAATGCAAACAGTATATCCATGAAAAATTATTCACCAAATACTAAATGATACTATTTTGCCATTAAATCCTGTTAAAGAGTTACGCAGACCCGTAGATACATGCAGTCCTCGACTGCCTATTTTTTTAATTTGTTCTCACTTCCACACGACGTCGACAATCATGCGGTGTTTCACCGTCAGGTAAACGAACTTCAAAAACAACTTCATTTTCTGTGTGACTTCGAAATTCAGTTTGATTTAAGGTAGTTCGGGACTCATTAATTTTTACGATAAACTTTCCTTCAAAATTCCTACAAAGAAAGAGGCGCATAGGAGGAAATAAAATGTAAAATAAAAATGGTGGGTCACCGAGATCACGCTTGAGATATGAGGGGGGAGGTGTGGGGTGTTTGGTGATCTTTTTACGAAATATGGCCTCGCGATATCCGGTCAAATTATAAGAATTTTGGAACAACCAAATGCATTTAAAAGCAAACAAAATGATAGCCTAGGATGCAGAAAAACACTTGTTGTTACCGAACAATTTGCAAAGAAGCGAAAGATCAACAATAAAATGCGAAAAATGGCCTTCCAAAATACACGTTTTTGGAGGACCAGACAGAAAAAGGATAAATTTCCTCAAAATCGAAACTATAGAAGTATTCTTTTTTTATACGAAAAGTTTATTATTATTGTGAGCATAAATCATTCATAAAATCAGGGGGTCACCGTGTGGTTTAAAGAGTTAGAGGAGAACAAAGGGTAAAAATTTTCAAAAACGAACACACACAAAAATCAGCCATTATAGCGTTGTTCTCTGCTCCTTTTTGACTCATAATATTAATAATAATAATAATAATAATAATGATAATAATAATAATAATAATAATATTATTATTATTATTATTAATATTATGAGTCAAAATTCGCTAAATTTTATAGCTCGAACTTTTTCTACTACTTTACACGATGCACAACATGTTTTGATAAATTTGTTTGCAGAATCTGGTCGATAAAATACTATTTTTCTTCACCAAAAAACGAATAGACCTTTTCAGCTTGGTTGTTTGTTTTCCCATTTCAGACCATGTGATGTTACTCTTGGGATTTAATTATTTCATGTGTTAATATTTTATCATGTTCATCATAAAAGAACAATTCTCAAGGGAATGTCACGTGGTCTGAAATGGGCAATTTGCATACGAAGCTGAAAAGGTCTATTTCTTCGGTTTTCAGCTAGTGCCCAGTCTTCCCACGGACAAGCAAATGTTCTTTAATAAAAGTGCGCGCACTCGAATGCGCGCGCGAGATGCGCAGTAGCAAGTGTCCCGAACTACCTTAATTGTATTTTTTGAAGATGTTTCTTTCGGTTCTACGGATGCTACTAATATTGTCATTGGAAGTTTGTGTAAATATTAATGATGGCTCATAAAAATGAGACTCTACACAATCAATAGACCATTTCACGGATACCGTATATAGCTCAGCCCAGGAGGGAGGGAGCGTCTCCAAGGAAAACCGTGGTACAGTGATGTCTGCGATGTGACGTCACGGTGGCGTGGCATAGCTTCAACATGGCGGCAAAAGAAAGAGATTTCAATTCGCAAGTGTGCTTGCAGTTTTTACACCAAAAACTTCCAAGTATATTCCTGAAAACCTCACAGAAATTTGAAGATTTTCACGGACATTCATCTGTATGAACCTCAACGTTTTTGAGCGAAGAAATCGAACGTTTGAAATTTTTTTCGTAACCTGTGTCGTTTCAAAAACTGCTTGAAAGACGAAAAACTCAACGAACATTTTCAAGGCTGGTGGACTCTGTTGATGGATTTGTAGCTTCAAAAAAGTTCCCCGTTTAACTGAGTCATTGAAGATTATTTATGTCACGTTTCGTAAAGATGTCTTCGGTAGAACTGCTTAACAATCCCTCCAAAGTTGGAAAACAAGAGTCGTCTGCAAAATTTGAACGAAAATGACTTTTCTGCTATGAAAGACAACAAACGAAGAAAACCGTTTCAAGGTAAACGGCATGCACGATAGAAGAAAATGTGATGTCAAAAAGTCTTTTGTAACTATTAGATGATGTATTTTTCATTTAGAATTTATGACTGTTGAAAAATAACCATTTCTGTGGTAAAACCGCCCAATATAATTAAGTTTAGTCAGTACAAAAACTTCGAAAAGCTGAGTTTCTATTAAACACGTGTCATCGGATATATAGTTAGCCAATTTTAAAATGAACTTCTCTTTTTATCTAAAATTTATTTCAGTCTCTCTGTGTAATAACAGCTCAATCAAGTTTAGGTCTAGAATATTTTCAATAAAGAAATTGACAGCAAAAATGTGTTACTTGCATGGAAAGTAAAGTTGTTATACAGAAATCTGATCTTCAACCTAAATTGAAAATGCTGTATTCCTTGTGTTCTTTCTATTTTGTATGCCAAATATCTGATTTTCTATATCTATCTTCAGTTTGCATCAGTTAACAATTAAGAGAGAACTGTTGTTTTGCACTCAAAATAAACCAAGACAATACTTGCAAATAGTAAGCTTATAAGGAGTATTCAATACTGCCTACTGCCTAAATTCCACATGAAAACATACAAAACCATAACTATGAAGACTAAACAATCAAAATGTGATGTTCTGCAATATCTAGTCTGTTAGAAGGACAAAAATATATCGTTTACTTGTATGGATCAAAGCAGTTTTGGAGTGTTAGGACTGGGCTTCAATTTGCTTTCTATTCATTAGAATTGTAATTATAATTGTGTCAATACAATGACTGGATCTGAAAAACATACCAAGACTGACAGGAGATTATTAAAAGTATTAATATACACAAACCTTCAAACAAATTATTAAAAGTTTTATCCACAACCTTTATTTCATCTTTTTGAAATGCTCTTACAAAATGGAATATTTTTGTAAGCTATTTACCACAGGAAGCCCAATGTCTTTGATTGAGATTTATCGAAAATGTTTTTAATTGACATCATCCACTGATAGAGAGTGAAAAGAAGTTCAAAGCAATTCATATTGGTGCTTCTAGGTCTATATGTTTTGTATTTACTGAGCTGAGTCGTTCAGGAAAACCAAAATACAAATCTGATACGATATGTTAGGAGACACAAAGGGATTGTTAAGCAAAACTATAGAAAATGGAAGCTAATAGCACAGTTCAGGCAAAAGGCCTATTACTTACGAGTACGTGGAACTTTTTTCGGGATTCAAAATGCTCTAAAACCCCGAGAAAAAAATTTTTTTCCTCGCGCGTACTTCTCCTCGAAGAACGAAAAATGACGGTTACTGAACAAGACAAGCACTTCAACTTTCCTTTGTTTTGAGCCGTTTTTCTCGTCAGATTGGTGTCAAAGACAAGACTGATACAGATTGAAGGTAAAGCAATAGCAATATAGCAAAAGTGAAGGTAAATGTCTTACGGAATTTCTAAAAAGTACATTATCAACTACATTTTGGAATCTGTTTTTCGGAGCATTTTGAGAACTAAATTTTGGTTGCTATGTGCGCCATCCGTGACGTCACATCGCAGACATCACTGTACCAGCGCGCGCCTAATAAAAACCATTGGAGTCACCTCCTCCCTCCTGGCTCAACCTCAGCCTCGTCACAGTGTAATTATTCTTTAGAATATTATGTACATTCCACGGTAATTAAGGAATTTACACATCAACGGACAATGAAAGCACGTCAAAATTCCACGGGCTGTACTATATTTCAAAAGAATATATTGCACTGTGACGAGGCTGAGGTTGAGCTACGGCATCCGTGAAATGGTCTATTGACTCAGAAATTATCAAGATCGGATACTTAATAAACGTATTCCGTTACTAAGGAAAGTGGTTGCTATGTCAAATGTAAAAGAAAGTGCAAGAGCTCATTAAAGCTTTCGATTTTATGATTTTTTGAGGAAATGTCACTTTTGGAATGACCCCGTTTCTTTGGGTCTTAAAGGTTCGCATTTCTATCAAGAGAGCGGGAAATATATTTTTTCATTGAAAGTAATTCAACAAAATATGCTACAAATTTCTCAAATTATCAGTCGGCCGAAGCTAAGCAAAATAATGTGTCAAAACATTGTAAGTGTAAGACTTTTAAGTCTTTTAGTCTTTTAGTCTTTTAAGGTATCAGGGTACCCCTAGCGACCGGTGTGCGTTCAACTCTATATTGCGTCAAAACTTTTAGTCTAAACCCCATTAGTCTACATTTTTAGAAAACTGAATAAATGTAGAAACTATTTCTATTATTTTCATCGTAAAATATTTTTTTTTCCTTTTAGGTTAGAGCGAATTATTCAAATTTTCACCGAGGCGTCTTCGCGGAGTTCCCGGTCAATCAATATTGATCCGAAAACAATGTTTACTATCTTTCTGAGATCATGAGATATCACTTGTCAAAAGTGTGTCTCAGATTTTTGATTAGTTGCCCCGTTGTTCTGTTATACGTTCCTAAAGTTACAACACCGCTAAAATAGCTGTATCCGATACAAAACAGACGATAACTTTGGAATGGAGCAAAAAATCGAAAATCGAAGACATACTTTTAAAGAACAACTATCGAAGACGACTTCTGCCAAATTTCAGATGAATCCATTAAAATCCCTTTGACCGGGAACTCAAAATACACGGCTAATTGAACGTAAATTCACTTCCGAGAAAAACGCAAAAATGTATTTTGGAGCAAAGAAGCGGGTTTGTTGATACAAGGGGATTATAACACATAATAATCTTGCCCGATGACAGCTGAAGTAAAGGGCATCCAAAATCTTGTTACGTTTCCCACACAAATGGCGGGAAGTCAAGGCAATTTGATCCCATTGAACTTTGGCTCTTGTTGAATAATCTTTTTACAAAGGTTTCGATAGTTTAGACAAATATATTCTTCACCGACAAGCTCTCTTGATGGCAGGTCAATTGACAAGTGATGTCAACAGATAATTGCCAGGGATTAAGCTGGAAAAACGTTTTTCGTTTATAACTCGCTATTAATAATCGCTAGTGAAATATTTTTTTCACTAAATCATAGCTTATTGTGTATTCCATCAGAAAATGTAAAAAGTAAAAATCGACCCTTTTGAGAAACTTTGGGATACCCTGATACCTTAAGTTCTAAAAAAACAAATATAAGCATATTGAAGCAGTTCCTTATGATACAGCCGATCAATAAAGTGTTGAACATCTGAAATCTCCAGTGCGCATGTGCAAGCAGCTGGTTTTCGTTTTGAATTCTATAATCTTTGAGGAGTTTCCAGTCAAAATAATTATTTTTATATCTTTTATATCCCAATTATCATCACAGACTGCTCCCCAAGTCCCTTTGTACTAGATTTCCACTTGACCAACATGGCTTACATTAGTTCCAGCCAGACGAATTTTTAAGGATGAACCACGTATAGAACACAAGCATGGCATAATATACAAACTCACCTGTCCAAGTCAAGATTGATTATCTTCGTACATCGGATAAACTGTACGTAGACTCCGAGAGCGTACAATAGACCACAAGGAACGAGAAACAAAATCACCGAATTCTAGACATAGTAAAAGCAAAAAAAACATGACCGAATTGACAGTGGAATAAAAGAAAAATCGCCGAAGCGCTGCTTTTTGAAGAACAAAACCGAGGCCTCAATCAACAAGGACATTCAGTTCCTTTCAAACTTCTAAATTAACACATTGGCTTTTTTCCATTTTATGCATTTTTACTTAAAAAAAACTCAGTTTCTTTTTTTTTTTTTTTGGGGGGGGGGGGGGCAAATTTCTAATTAGAAAGTCTGATGGTCAATGATCTGCTTATCCACCAGCAGTACGATTTGTCTAAGAAAACGTTTACTTGGTAGAAATTCTCTAAAATTGAATAATCCAGTTTAGTTTGGAAAGCCTTTAAATTCCTATTCCAATTTCCCTCTAGCTGCTAACATCAGTGAGTCCATACAATTTGATGATGTAGGGTGGAGATCGTCCCGGATAACAAAAAGTACTTTCATCAATACCGACACTTTTGGTTATTTTATTTCACAACAAATTATTACCCATAAAAATTTTTCAAACTTTAATCTTGTTGAAGACATAGTATGGCTTAGATACCTCGCTTGTATTGGTGTGTAGGGTAAGGCCTACTCCGGGCCCTAAAATCGCCGTAATTTTGGGCGATCGTAGGCGATTTTAGACGATTTAAGCAAAATGATCCCCAAAGATGCTCAAAACTTAAGGCGATTTAGGGCGATTTTTGGGTGATTTTAGGCGATTTGGGGCGATTTTAGGGCCCGGAATAGGCGCCTACTCCGGGCCCTAAAATCGCCGTAATTTTGGGCGATCTTAGGCGATTTTAGGCGATTTAAGCAAAATATGCTCAAAACTTAAGGCAATTATAATTAGGGCGATTTGAGGCGATTTGAGGCGATTTTAGGGCCCGGAATAGGCCTGGGGTACTGTATGTAATAGTGGGTGGGACAAGAACGACGCTGAGGTGATTTGTCGTATGCTTGGATACCCTGGAGTACAAGTTGTTAAACACACAAATTTTAGTCCTGTCAAAGGCATAATATGGTTTAGTGGTCTTGCTTGTACTGGTACAGAAATGTCCATTGCCAACTGTAGTCATAGTGGATGGGGATATGCATACAGCTGTCTCCATAGTGATGACGTTGGTGTCACGTGCACGATGGGTGAGTTTAAAAGAAAACATGGTTTATCAATTATTTCCATACCATTCATGTGTTCCTCTAACTTACCAATATCTCAAACATAACTTTGTCAGCTGGAATTTAGTACAAATTGGAATTACGTAACATGACAATAATTATAACAGCTTGTTGCTTGTCTTACTTTTGTAGTCGCTGTTCTTCATTTTACAGTAAGTAGTGCATCATCTGGACTGTAAAAATAATAAGTGTCACTTGTCAGGCAAGGAAATATAGCAAAAAGGACATCAATTTATTTATATGATTAACTGCTACACGTAAGAGACCACACAATCATTTTTATGCGCCTCGCCCTGTGAAAACTAGAGTACATTTCATATGACTGTGAAAAATTTAAATGTTTCTATAAACACGGCACTGACACTAGCTTTACTAGTAGTAACAATTGAGATATGTTGAATGTGTGGTTCGAACTGCAATAGATGAGGGGAAATTAGTGTAAATTGATAATCTAGAGCCATAACTATATCTAAAGACCTTTAACTTTGATTCAATAGTTTCATTTAGTGCTTCCACTAGTGTACGCGTCATGCTAAGTTATTACAACATGTTTACATAATATACGATTAAGAATGAATCACTAGAACAATAAATTGTTAATATAATCATTTAAATAATTACCTGCTTTGGGATACATAGATTGCCTAGAATATTGAGTAGAATAGGTAGCGATACGATAGCGTAGCGTCACTCGTAATCAGTCGACAACAATCAGTAAACTAAGTGATATATATGCCCTTCACGTAGACTTATGCAACAATCAATGGGATAAAGTTTCCATAATAATTAGCTAACTAAACAATCAAGTAAGTACTAAATCAATAAATAGTAAGCTAAAGCTAACATTCCGTCTGAGATATTAGTAAGATGGTGCAAGAAATGAATGATATGAAAATAATCAACAAATCACATTTTCCCTAAAACTCACACATCTTGCACGTGACACCAACGTCAGCGCCATGGTTACAGCCTGTATTTCCCCATCCAACATGACTACAGTTGGCAATGGACATTTCTATACCAGAACAACCAAGCCAGTTAAGCCATATTATGCCTTTGACAGGACTAAAGTTTGTATGTTTGGCAACTTGTACAGTCCGGGGTATCCAAGCATACGACAAACCACCTCAGCGTCGTTCTTATCCCATCCACTATGACATACAGTACCCCACACACCATTGTACCTGACTTCAAATCGACCAGAATTAGATGACGTTCCTCCAGCTAAACGAACTTCAACCGGTGGAGAAGCTATAGATGGAATTAGCAAACTTCAATTGACTGTCATCAAGTATTTCAATTAACTTCTGAACTCCTCACCTTTATTCACTTGACAAACTACACCAGCATGTTCATAATTACCACAGTTATGTACTAACCATTCACTGTGAGCACATTTTGCTATCGAGCTTTCCTTTCCAGTACATCCAACACGATCCAATAGGATTGGAAGTGATGTCTTTCCTTCAATCTGCCAAATTGGTCTTTCAGCTGCTTTGTAGCCAAGCATTCGACAGATCACGTGAGCATCATTGGAATCCCAATCATCATCACAGATTGCTCCCCATGTTCCATTGTACTCGATTTCCACCTCACCAGCAGAATTGTGTTGACTTCCAGACAAACGAACTTTAACAGATTAATTCTCTTCTAAAACACAGAATTAGTAATTAATGGACGGCCTGTATTTTACATTCTTAGGAAAGAAAATTATCCGTCATGCAACTGAATTTGATTTTTAGTTTAACCTGGTGTCAAGCTATTCCCACAAACAACTGAGGCGTCTTGACTGTGATCACATCTAAAAGAACCTTGACTGCATTGTTCAACAGATGTTTCATATCCATTACAATTAATATTCAGATAGTTAGGATAAATAAAACCGTTATTTGTTCTTATTTCTACACGACTATCGTGTGGAGTCACAACATCCTCTACAGGCCTTCAACAACGCCTTTATTTTTAGTGTACAAACGTAAACTTACATCCACTATGCTCAAATTGATATAGAGAAAGCTTTTCAAAGATACCGCATCGCTACGTTTTACGTCTCCACAAAACGCTTATAAGTACGCCAGTACGTCATAATAGATAACAGAGTTTCATGCACGAGAAACAAACTAATAAAGTGACAATTTTTACGCGCGAAAAAAAAAAACGGTCAGCTGGCGTGCCCGTTCACTGCTTGCTGTTTTCTAACAGTTTCCCTTTCGCAGATGATGAAATTAAAAAAAAAAAGATTTAAATTCCTCCCTGGGGTTGTTTGTTTCAGATGTTTTCAAAACAGAAATATAATGTCCCTTAAAATTTCCGGATATTTCTATTCCCTCATTTGCTCTGTACAGTTATCAGTCATGCATAGATTATACTTGTAGCATGTATAGATTATACTTATGGCAGAACTAAAGTTTAACCAGTTCAAATTAGCAGTATTACTTTTAAGTAAAGCTTAAAAGCTTTTGGGTGTATGTTTAAGTGACAATCTGAATAATTGGGACCCCCTGTTCCGGCAAATTGCTTATGCATAAGGCAAACAGTAGAATGTACAATTTAGGAATGTGTAAAAGTCATGGTTATGGTTCGGGAGACTACATACCCTCATTTACTCACTTATTATGTCATTGTTTTCTTATGCTATTCAAGTATGGGGACTAGGCTATTATAGCACATACCTAGTTAATATTGACCGTCTTAAAAATAGAGCTTTCAAATTTGGTTATATTAAGACCAATACACCAATTAAGGAACTGTTAGAAAAGAGTCACAAAGCTCTTTAAGATAAAGTTATAAGTAATAGCGTTGCGCAGCGATACTAAAAATAGCCCGCTTAATAGATGCATGACTCAGACAAACATTATGAATCTGAAATCGTACTGAATAGAACATGGAGAAACTTACATTTTATTATGAAAACGTTGCTTGTGTTTTAAAAAATGAGCATTAAAATCCAAAGTACCGAAATCGGGCTCAAGGAGATGAAAAATTTGGTTTGTTTGTCTGAGTTGTGACGTCACGGTTGCGCTTCGCTATTAAAATAATTTATTGCCAGGTTTCGTCCATTCCTTTGGGAATCAAAAGACAAAGAACCGGTAGCCATGTTGGATGAACAAATAACAGACGCTATATAATGAGAAATCTTTTGTTGAAGTTCATCCAAGATGGCTACCGTGATGTCACATGCAACCCAAGAATTGAACGATTCATTACTTCCAAAGAGAGAGAGATAATTTTATGGGCCGGACATAATTTTATCTTACCTATAGCAAATACCGAAAGGTTTAAGGTAGTTCGGGATTCATGAATTTTTACAATAAACTTGCATTCAAAATTCCTACAAAGAAAGAGGCGCATAGGAGGAAATAAAATGTAAAACAAAAATGGGGGGTCACCGAGTTCACTCTTGAGATACGAGGGGGGAGATGTGGGGTGTTTGGGGATCTTTTTACGAAAAATGGCCTCGCGATATCCGGTCAAATTATAAGAATTTTAGAAAAACTAAATGTATTTAAAAGCAAACAAAATGATAGCCTGGGATTCAGAAAAGCACTTGGAACTAAGTTGTTGCCGAACAATTTGCAAAGAAGCGAAAGATCAACAATAATATGCGAAAAATGGCCTTCCAGAATACACGTTTTTGGAGGATCAGACAGAAAAATGATAAATTTCCTCAAATTCGAAACGATAGAAGTATTCTTTTTTTTTTTCTTTATACGAAAGGTTTATAAAATTGTGAGCATAAATCATTCATAAAATCAGGGGGTCACCGTATTGTTTAAAGAGTGAGAAGAAGAACAAAGAGTAAAAATGTTCGAAAACGAACACTAAAATCAGCCATTTTAGCGTTGTTCTCTGCTCCTTTTCGACTCATGATATTCGCTAAATTTTATAGTTCGAGCTTTTTCTCCTACTTTACACGGTGAACAACATGTTTTGATAAATTTGTTTGCTAAATCTGGTCGATAAAATACTATTTTACTTCACCAAAAAACGAATTTCTTCGGTTTGCAATCGCTGACTCGCTAGTGCCCAGACCTCCCACGGACAAGCGAATGTTCTTTAATAAACGTGTGCGCGCTCGAATGCGCGCGCGAGATGCGCAGTAGCAAGGGTTCCGAACTACCTTAAGAATGTTTTATTAATAGCTGTCTTTCTCTTGTATTTATCAATCATTTATTTTGTGTTTATCAATGACGTTGAAAAGAAAAAGACGTTGAAAACGTTTTCGTTTTGAAATAAGAAGAATATTTGGCTGGGTCGAGAGACTTAATTTTTAAGTGCTTTATATGAACGTTAACTTACAACTTTCAAACCGACTTTCACATAACACCATCCATTATGACTACAGTTGGTAATGGAATTTTCTGTAAAATGCTTCAATGACCATGAATATTAATGCGAAGGATTACGAAACAACTTGATTAAAAAGCTGATACTGAAGTTAGAAAAAAAATAATAATCGAGAGGATATTAAGTTTTCTAGCTTTTTATAAAGATGAGTGAAATGATAAACAAAAGATGAAAAGGCGCACATCTATCAACTTGACCTCAATTCATATTTCTCCAAATCGTGAGACGCAATTTTGTTCTACTTTTCAAAACGAACAGTCATTGAACGTGTCAACAATGTGAGCTCAAAAAAAGCTTTTTCAGAGCCTAAAAGAAAGGTTAGATTTTACAAAAAGTCAATCAGATTCACTGAGGTATTTTGACCAAGTTACACAAGTTTCGTCTACGGCTATAATTAGCTGACTCGTCAAAGGTCACGGTGGATAAAATGAAACATGTTTGCAATTTGATCAAATATTAATACTATAAAGAACA
This sequence comes from Telmatactis stephensoni, assembly GCA_029948255.1. Classification (NCBI taxonomy): domain Eukaryota; kingdom Metazoa; phylum Cnidaria; class Anthozoa; order Actiniaria; family Isophelliidae; genus Telmatactis; species Telmatactis stephensoni. Next base: position 136,068 of record JALIZF010001549.1, read on the forward strand.
GTCGAGTCAAATTGCTGTTTTTCTGTTTATCTCAACATTCTCTCTTCCCCGCTGATAAAGTACAAACACAACTAGTAGTATATTCTCATTACTAACAATACCCGCGAGTATCCATAATAAGATATGGAATACGCGAAAATGGGGGCTGTCCATGGGGTGGACAGCGGATACTCGCAGGCAGGTGAATGAGTCTCGCAACGCGTCATGGACCGGGGCGGGAGGGCGGGGGCTCGCAACTCTCTGGACGGTGTCGTAGATGTGAATGACTCAAGGCATGTGCGCGAACTAATATACGGAGCACTGCATGATGGGATATCTATTGTTATGCTAATTCTCGCTATTATTGTTAGTACTTAGAATAGTAGTATATTCTCATTACTAACAATACCCGCGAGTATCCATAATAAGATATGGAATACGCGAAAATGGTCCCATATCCCGGCGCGGAAGGCTCAAACATCCCTAGACGTCACGCCTATCCTATCTCGAGCGGTGTACATTACTCCCATTCTACAAAGCTCAACAACCCATTAACTGTGGTAACATTCCTTTATTCGGTATTGGCTTTTAAATTTCAAAAGGACGAATAGACCATCTGGTATTACGGAGGGGGAAACGCGGAGGTGAAGTCTTTTAGCGAGTTTAAACGTTTATACGATTGGCCTGGATCAATTTGACTTGCTGACGCTTCCATTAAATGAGATGAGGCTGACGATGCGGACATAATCTTAGACAGCTGCATGTAGCGAGCAGCAGTGGCCTGGGATTTCCATCCGATGTGAGTCAAAATGTCTTTGATCTCCGCGCCGGATAACGCCAGCGTTATGGCGCAGCCTGAGCGAAAGCCGTGTAGGGTGTGTGATTCGTCAAGTTTGAACTCTTTAAGATACAACTTGAAGCGAGACTCCGCCGCTGATGATGAGAAACTTTTGTTCCGGATAGCCCGATCAGGGGTTAAAGGGCGAAAAAGGTAACCTGACGAGAGGTCGACTCCCATTGCCTTGGAGTGAGTTACATAAAGTTCAAACACGGGGCACGTGGTTTTATTTTGGCCACGCCGCACCCCAAATAGATTCTCGGAACCATCTCTCAGTGTTTTCCCCCATGTATGGTTAAACAAAAAACCATCATTACCGGGGAATCTTAGGATCTCTTCTGTTTTAACCTGACCCAGGTCTCCTGGTCTATCTCCACTAAAGAAGAGAAGTTTGAAGTAAGCTTGATCTCGCAACACACCGTAAGTTTCGATCGGTGATAGTGTCTGTGCTGCCAATTTCCCATTCAATCCAACACTAAGCCGCATTAGGTCGCTCAGAAAAAAGGGGATGGCTTTTGTTGGAAGAGTACGAGATTGTAACTGTTCGGCGGTGACAACCTTTTTATAGGTTTTTAGCGACAAGTCGGTGGCAGGGTTACCTACCAACAGTCTCGGGTCCCAGTTGCCTACCCGGCCGTTTTCGTTAAAAATGGCTCTAAGTTTTCCTATCAGGGAATCAACCGTACCGAATGCCAGCCTGACCGGACACTCACACTCCGGATACTCTCGGCCAAAACGAGAATGGCAACCATCTTTATGTACCTTTGTCTTACCATGCCTGTCTTTCCACACTAAGAAACGGCACAAATCTCTTGGGCAGGCTGTGGGGATGTCCTGTGGCTGAGGGAGAGACGACACAAAGGATTCGAGTTGCTTCTGAAGGGAAGACTTTTGCTTGGAATATTTTGAGTCAGCAGACATGACAGAGACTTCGGAAAGACGGGAATCCATTGCTTGGACGTCGAGTAATAGGGGCGGGCCGGGCTGCTTACTCGGGCCGAGAGCTTTCCGTTGATAACCACATTTTTGACAAAAGCGGAAGTCTGAGTCGTTGGCATGGCAACAGGATGGGCAAGCTACTGAGGGTGTGAACAATTTTGGAACAGGAGGGAGGGGCTGTAAACAAAGACGAAAATACAAAATACATCATTCAAGCTCGTTTCTTTCTTTTCCTTTTCTTTTATTATTATTATAATTATAATTCGACAATAAGTTAGTTGAAATACATGCATGTAGATGCGGGCTGTATTTTTAAAACAACTACAGGCTATATTTTGTAAGCCCATAAGTCCCATGGAAGCCTGAAATTACCATGATAACCCTCTTTGGAAGGCGGATAGATGGCACGTTGCTGCCCTTTCGGCGCTAGGTGAAGGGAGGCTCTGGACATTCGACTCAAAATGGGCCACCAGTATCGTCTGGGACGGACGTCTGGTACAACGATAGTACAGGATAAGGTGTTCTCCTTTATAAGACTCAGGATTGGGCCCATAAGGATGATGGGGGGGAACACATACGGGTTCGCTAAGCACGAGATGGTACTAGCACTGCTAAGGTCCTGTGCAAAAACGTCTACTCCTGCAGAACCTGGCGTTGGGTACGGGGTGAAATGTGGGAGAGGTCTTCCATCCTTTCCAGCTTGGGCATTCGAGTCGAGCGCCATCAGGAAGGGATGTAAGTTAATACCAGACGTGCGTTCAGGGAAAAGACTGTTGAGTAGAGCTCTTTGAGGGCGTCTGCCAAAGGGCTTGCCCTAGCGGCTTGGGACGTCCATGCGTTAACCAAGCACTGGTTGTCAACGTAGGCGTCGATTCTTGCATTTGACAGTGGCTCTCGGAAAGTCTGGATAGCGTTAGTAAGAGCTTTCGTCTCCTTTACTGCTATGTGCTGGGTGGTCATATCGGGGTTCCAATAGTCAGACACAGGAACTAAACTCCACTGGGGGAAAACAGCGCCCTAAGCGAACTTGGAAGCGTCAGAATAAATTACAAATTGGGTGTGTTTTTCCTGTCGCCATTTCCCCACTTTAGTTATTACTGTCGGCAAACGCCAATGCTCAATCTCTTTGCGGAGGGTCTGGGATATTCGGATAGGCTTGGAATTCTTCAAAGCTCTCCCAATGGCCATATTCATTTCGTTTACATACAGCCGGGCGTCCTGGATAGCAAGGTTGAACGAGATGCATTTTCCAACTAGGCGCTGGAGGGTGTGGGCTGAGACCTGGCGTTTTGTGAGTATCAGGTCAACAAGGGCGAGGAATTTTTCCTGTTTTGTAGAGGGGAGATAGAAGGCTTCCTGTTCTGTGTCGCAAACAAAGCCCAGGTACTGAATCTGTCTTCGTGGACTGAGGACACATTTTGCTAGACCGAGCGTATAACCAAGGTGCGTGAGCGTGTAGGCTACGATATAAACGGCGATTTCAGCCGCCTTAAGTTTTTTATCATGATCTACTAATAAAGGCGTGGTAGTTTTCAGGTTAATACTAGTTTGCAGTTCCCCCACGTGCCGATCATCGATGTACAGAGAGCAAGGGATCCCCAGGGAGCGAAAGAAATTGGTGGCGACTAAGCCAGTGGAGTGGTATATCCACGCGGAGAGTTTCCAACCGAAGGGAATTGTATTCGAGACAAAATACCACCCTCTCCATTTCATCCCAAAATAGGTTCGGCTTTTTTCGTCTAGCAAAATATGATCGTAACCTGATTTGTCGTCTAAAACAGACTGAAATGCGTCTTTGCCCAAATATCTAGGCAGTTGGGATAGATTGTCCAGTTTAAATGGCCTGTCTTCCATCCAGAGGTTTAAAAAGCGGTTGTCGTGGCATAAACGGGGTTTTGTGGGCTCGACAGTCAATGGCATAACCAGGAAAGGAGGCTCGACCTCCCCAACTTTCCCCACGACCGAGATTGCACCGTTGGCTACCCTATCTAGGATGGTATCGTCTATGAAGTTCTTAAAAATCTCACATGACTTGTTGTTCTCTAATACCATGTGGGGAGGCCTCCCACTGTCAAATTGATGGCCATTGAAACTGCCTTTGAAATGGCGGAAAAACTTATCAATGCAAACTTTGTTTTTTACCCAATCGAGCACTTCATAGGCCTCATCATACGGGCCTATGCTAATCATCTCTTCCCAGTCCCTCGCGTGCAGGTAAAGTTGACCAGGCACAAAACAATTGGGGTCACGGAAGGGTAAAGCTGAGATATCTGATGGCAAAAACTCATAGGCGACTCTTTTAATGAATTCGAAGTCGCAGGGTGGGGCTGCCATACCCTCTAGGGACTCCAGGGGGTTCAGGTCCGCAGTGATCCACTTAGGTGTCTTCCTACGGGGGTCAGCTCTTACGTAAGGGTCGAATGCGTACTGATCCTGAAGAGAAACAACAGACAAAAGCTGACCCTTTATAAAACACGAGTAGGCGTGTCACGTGACACGGTATGCGGAAACTATAACTTATGCAACCAATATTGCTGTATGGTTATACCCGGAAGGACCCGAACCTCCTGGAGGAGGGTATGGCAGCCTGACCCAGCAAAACCGGGGGGAGAGATTTTCCTCCTTTTTCAGGCTGACAACCGACCTACCAGTTGGCCAGTAAGGGAAAAAAAAAGGAAAAGAAATATGTGATGACTAGAGACTCAACTTATATGTCCACGTTTTATTAGTAATCATTTAACAATCATTGCCATAGCATACATAGTCTGGCTAACGCTTTTTGTGAGGACATTGTCTGAACAAGTGTTCAGTAGAATCACAAACGAAACACTTTAGCCGCCTATAGTTCGGGCGGCGCCCGTAGGGGTGGCTTTGCGCAAAACGCTGGCCGCCACGCCCGCCTCCTGCCTGACTTGAGTTCCATCCGGCTTGCCCATCCACAGGAACGTCCATAAGTGCGACCGGTCTCTCGTGTGAGGAGCCAGGGATCCCTGTGGCCATTTTGATATTTTTTAACACCTTGCTGGCCTTCTCGAGGACTTTCCCTTTGACTGGATCGCCCACCAAGGTGACGAACAGGTCTTTTAGGGCGGTGGGGGGGAGGAGCTTATACTTCTGCACTTCATCCAGAATACATTCGTACTCTCTCGCTTTCTGGTCACTGTTGACTTTCGCCACTCTAACTAGCGTTTCCAGATCCGCTATCGCATCATCAGGGTCAAACCTCGCTTTGTCGAGGGTACGGTGTAGAGCTTGTAGGGCCGTGGCAACAGAGTTACTCTTCCCCTGTTCTTCTAATATTTTAAGTCTCTCTTCTAGGGTAGGTGCACGCTGAAAAGGGCATAGACGGTTCGTGTTAGGATAAAAAGGGGTAAGGCATTCATTAGATCGAGCGGTAGACTCCAACATGGCCCAAAATGTCCTCTGCTAAACAGTTCAAATATTACAAAATCGAGCGGTAGACTCCAACCCGGCTCAACACGTACTGCCACACACAGTAAACATTCATTCAATTGAGCGGTAGACTCCAACCCGGCTCAAATACTCCTCTGTAACACAATTAAGATATCCACTAAATCGAGCGGTAGACTCCAACCCGGCTCGAATCCTCCTCCGTTACACAGTAAAAAATAACCACTAAAACGAGCGGTAGACTCCAACCTGGCTCGCCTCCCTTGACTTAAGGTCTTTTAGAAGGAACTTTTACGTAGTAACAATTTGCGCGTGAGTGAACAAGAAATATAAACTATGTTAGATTTGGGGCCACAAGGGAAAACAACTTAAGATTTTTGTAGAAATTTGCATACTGCCTAAGTTGGTACAATGTGCAACGGGGAAACTAGTAAAAAGTCTGCTAATCTTAGGCAAGAATGAGGGCAATAACACTGCTTGCGAAACCTTGTACATGGTAAAAGAAACTTGGGCGCCCCTGTTGGCCTGCCACAACACTTCATATGCACACAAAACAACCTATAACACACTCTAAATCTGGCCCATCGGAAAGAACTAAAACTATAGTACAAACGGCAATAATAAGCACTCGCAGTAAAACTAAGGAAAGCGAACATTAAAAGCTAACTCAATATATACCTCCAACGGTGGTAAAGCATTAACCAACGGTGGGTTCTGGCCGCCCTGGACTTACTCTTGGGGAACTTGCTGGGGAACTTGCTGGGGAATTTGCTGGGGAACTTGCTGGGGAACTTGCTGTGGCACCGCTGCGCCTTCATCGGCCGCCTGTGGTAAAGGGACGGCTCCAGCATCTACGGGACGTTGGTTAGCATCTGCCATGACGCGTTGCGAGCTTAAACTTTTTGCTGGTAACTCTCTGGACGGTGTCGTAGATGTGAATGACTCAAGGCATGTGCGCGAACTAATATACGGAGCACTGCATGATGGGATATCTATTGTTATGCTAATTCTCGCTATTATTGTTAGTACTTAGAATAGTTGTTTGAGTTGAATGGAAATCATTTCGGTACAATGTAAATAAGTCTTTAATATTGAAACTTTCATTGTTCTCTTTGAAAATTAAAGCTGTTTCTACAAAAAAAAAAACAATTAGATCTGCCGCTTGTACATATTATAATCATATAATATATATATGGCTGTCCGTCGTTATCGAAGACGACAGTCTTGAGTTGAGTTATTTTGGACAGGCTCTTATATGGGCTTTGAGACGAGCAAGGGATCTGCAAAATCGTTGACAGCCGCTGCACTGGAAAGAGCCTGACACAGCTACTGTGTGACGGCGGTCATGTGCACGTTGGTATTCTTCCTGACGAATATCTTCTATGGCTGCTGAGGCTTTCTTCAGTAGTCCACGCCATTTAACTTTCTGGCGAGCATCCTCTTCCCAGGTATTGTGTGAGATACCTGTTCTCTTCATGTGGCGCTTTAAAACATCTTTGTAACGCAGTTTTTGTCCTCCTTGGCTTCTTTTGCCTTGTTGTAGTTCTGAATAGAACACAGATTTTGGCAGTCTACTGTTGGGCATTCGACATACATGTCCTGCCCAGCGAAGCTGTGATACAGTTATAAGAGCTTCAACGCTGACTGTATGTGCACGTCGCAGTACCTCATTATTTGGAATGCGATCTTGCCATTTGATCTTGAGGATGGAGCACAGATGGCGAAGCTGAACTCTTGTCAGGGCCTTGATGTGTCTACGGTAAAGAGTCACACATTCCTTTGCAGCGCACCATATGCCTTCGATGCAGACAGAATCCTTCTTTCCACTTCCAGATCAGAGGAGTTTGTGTTGGTGACGGTACTGCCCAGGTAGGTAAAAGACTCGGTTGTCTTCAGTGGCTTATCATGTACTGTAATCATCTCTGGTAACACAGTGGACCTAGGAGGAGGTTGATATAGAGTGCCTCGGTTTTGGAGATGTTAATTTTCAGTCCAAACATATCAGCTGCAGAGGAGAAGCTATCCACAATCTCCTGCATATCAGCTGGATGACTAGCCACAAGAGCCGAGTCGTCAGCATAGAGCAGTTCCCTGACACACAACTCATCATCATAATCACTTATAGGAAGATCAATAGATCGAGAAAAGATGTAGTGCATTGTTTGTGGACCTTAAAATTGTTGTTGTTGTACTCAAAACGGCAACCTAATAAAAAAAACTTAAAACTTATCTGGACGAAGTCAAGCAAACATCAGAATTTCTGTTAAAGTTCGTTTACTTGACGGTGAAACACCACGTTATGGTCGACGTCGTGTAGAAGTGAGGACAAATAAAAAAGCAAACATGTAGCAGCATATTATATTGACAAAAATGGTTCAATTCGCAAGACAATGTTATCGAAATTCTATTGCATTCGATCTTAAAGAAATCAAATTAAGCTAATTTTTCTTTCTCAGAGAACAACGCTATTCAAGTTCGTCTGACGGGAACCAATGTAAGCCATGTTGGTCAAGTTGAAATCCTGTACAAAGGGACCTGGGGAGCAGTATGTAATGATGCATGGGATATAAAGGATGCTAACGTGATCTGTCGAATGCTTGGTTACAAAGTAGCTTTAAATTACATTTACGCCATTGAAGGAAAGGCATCGTTTCCAATCATCTTGGATGAGGTTGGATGTACTGGAAAGGAAACTTCGATTGCACAATGTGCTCACAGGGGATGGTCAGTACATAACTGTGACAATAGAGAACATGCTGGTGTTGTTTGTCAAGTGGATAAAGGTGAGAAGTTCAGAATTAAATTGAAATGCTCGAAAACGATCAACTGACGTTTAATTCTATCTACAGCTGTTCCACCAGTTCAAGTTCGTTTAGCTGGAGGGCCGTCACCCAATTCTGGTCGACTTGAAGTCAGGTACCATGGTGTGTGGGGCACTGTATGTCGTGGTGGATGGCACAAGAACGACGCTGAGGTGGTTTGCCGTATGCTTGGGTACAGTGGTGTACAAAACGGCTTAGAAAGTAAAACTTGATTTTTTCAAACTTTTTTATGATATGAGCATGATTTTTTGTAAAATTGCATGTCCTTTAGAAGTTTACAAGACTTTATCAAGAGCTACGTTCAAGCCATTTCAGTGATTATTGGACTTCTGGCCATTAACGGATGCTTTCATTTATTATCTTTTACTACGTAGTAGACATTTCTTGACATGTGCAAAATTTCTGGTCCTAATTTACTCGAATGAGCACTTATTCAGCTGCATTTTCTTGTTTTCATTATGCCTATTGAAAACGAAAGCATACTAACGCGACAGAGACGCAGCAGCGTTAGTTAAAAAATGTTTGACCGCATGCACACATTAATTCCATGCTTATGGTACGTCAATTTGCAACAACAATGAAGTGAAATGGCCGAGGGAGAGAAGTACGAACATGCTGGGAATGTCAGTGCAAGTGAACGGTTATCAATAGTATCTGTCCTGGACAAACATGCAATGTAAGCTAGTTTACATGCCAAGCTAGTAGGCAAGTCAGATTTCATGCCCGACATGTATCCCGCCCATCATACAAGAAAATAATAATTTACATGCCCAGCTATACTAAACAGATAAGGTAGCCGGAGAAAAATATTTGTTGAAACAAAAGTCGCTGAAATGCAAAAATGTTTGGAATAAAATTTCTAAAAGTAGAAAAGTTATTAACAGGTGTTGGTCGCACTGGGGCTGAGTCTTCTGCACTGTAGATACATGCCCATAATTTCTAGTTTTTATTTGGCTTCCATCATCTTTCCCAATGCAAGAGAAAATAGCTAAGAGGCTGATAGGATGGAAGGATGCTCTTGATTCGAACCACATTTTTCACTATTTAGCTGTCGACATGGCTACGTTGCCCTCAGCATCTTGGGAAATTCACGTGCAAAAATCCAGCTCTCACGAAAATCCGAACCTTTGTCCTTTCAAAATCGGAACAACATAGACAATAAAGGAAGCATAGTGCCAAGCAATCACAAAGGTTTGAACTTGACCTTTCAAGAACGGAACAATGTAGACAACAAAAGTAGCAAAGTGAAAAGCTATCTCAACATGAGTTGTACATTTACATTTACGAACTCACAGACGTCGACATTGAAATCAAAGAATACAGCGGCACATGGGTGAATAATCCTTCAAATAAGTAACCAACATTTGCAACAAGACAGTATACAAATGACAGCATGGTTTTGTGCAGGCTATATTAAAATGATTAATTGACTGCAAGTTATGAAAAAACTACGATACTTGCAGACTGAATCGAGTACAAGTCATGATTAACTACAATACTGGCAAACAGTAAACTTTAGCAGTCTATCCTCAGCTACTTGTACACTTAAATGAAGATATATGCATTTTCTGTCATTAAGAGATTTGTTGTTTATTTGGTTGGTCGGTTGATATATGGATTAGAGAAAAATATAAAATCAAGATCAAAGTCATTTCTTGCCGTTTATATCGTTAGTGGTTTACCGTAAACATCAATTTTAAGGTCTCTACGTACTGTTATTTCTTACCCATCACAAGTTCTTTCTTAGGTTTTCTAACGATAATATACCGTTGATATCCTACTCCTTTACTTTCATGTTCAAGATTCTATTCCTCAGCCAAAGATTGAACGAAAAACCTTTCCTGTGACGTCAACTCTGAGCTAAATACCAAATCATTCTTTAAGTAATATGAATTCACGAATTTGATCCTCAAATTGTACCCACATGTGCATTTTTGTTGTTATCTCCCCTTCGATGGGCCGAATTCGATTTTCAGCTGCTTTGTAACCAAGCATTCGACAGATCACATGAGCATCTTCTATGTGCCAGTAATTATCACAGACTGCTCCCCAGGTCCCTTTGTACTGGATTTCTACTTGACCAACACTTTTTTACATACTGTTCCCACCAGACGAACTTTAATCGTCTTCTTCTATGAAAACAAACATTGTTGAGAATTAGTCAGCCTCTGTGGTAAATATAAAAATAATTGTTTGTTTACACTTTGCTGTCAATTTTACTGTAACTCAATAAATGACAAGATTACTGGAGTGACTCTTTGAATCGAGCTGAAACAATGAGTCCTCCAATAAGCTAGAACATATCAGTTGTATTGGTGATAAAATATGTTAAAGATTCGCGTTAATCAAATAAAAGATAGGAAAATAAACTGCCGCCTTTAGCACTACTTTAATTGCTCGGGCTTTGTTTGTTTGTTTGTTTGTTTGTTTGTTTGTTTGTTTGTTTGTTTGTTTGTTTGTTTGTTTGTTTGTTTGTTTGTTTGTTTGTTTGTTTGTTTGTTTGTTTGTTTGTTTGTTTGTTTGTTTGTTTGTTTGTTTGTTTGTTTGTTTGTTTGTTTGTTTGTTTGTTTGTTTGTTTGTTTGTTTGTTTGTTTGTTTGTTTGTTTGTTTGTTTGTTTGTTTGTTTGTTTGTTTGTTTGTTTGTTTGTTTGTTTGTTTATTTGTTTGTTTGTTTTTCTCAAAGCTCTGTTTACGAAATCTTAGCAATTAATTAACTTGACATTTTAAGGAGAAAATGTGATTATCAACTGGATTATATCTAAATCTATATAAATAACTGTCTCAAGAGTGTCTTAATTTGAGAGACCTTGTTGTTGTTGCTGTTGTCCTGGTCGTGGTTGCTGTTGTTTGTAATTTTGCATCATCTGCTGCGCTGCTGTTTTTTGTTGTTGTTGTTGCAGTCGTTGTCGTTGTCGTCGTCACTGTTATTGCTTGACTGCTTATGATGACCGCGTATAATCACTTTAGATCTGTCTATATATTAATATGATTTTGTAAGTTCTTGGATTCCTTCAGAACAATACCTATCTTAAGTGTCAAACCAAAGTCTCCGGTATGGCAAAAGCCTGCATCTTACCCGCATATTCATTTTAATGATACAGCATCATCAATATTTGCACAAACTGCCAAGAACAAGGCGTAGAACAAAGATCTTCAATATATATATATAAAAAATATTCAAACCGACTTTCGAATTCACACAGAAAATGAAGCTGATGTTAAAGTTCGTTTAGTTAACGGTGAAACACCGCGTGATGGTTGACGTCGTGTAGAAGTGAGAAGAAATAAAAAAGCAAACAAATTAAACATACATGTAGCACCAAATGAGGCAAAAGTGGTTCAATTCACAAGACAGTGTTATCAAATTTCTATGACATTCGATTTTAAAGAAATCAAATGAAGTTACCTTTTTCTCTCTCAGAGAACAACGCCATTCAAGTTCGTCTGACGGGAACCAATGTAAGCCATGTTGGTCAAGTAGAAATCCTATACAAAGGGACCTGGGGAGCAGTATGTGATGATAATTGGGATATAAAGGATGCTCACGTGATCTGTCGAATGCTTGGTTATAAGGCAGCTGAAAATCGAATTTGGTACATTGAAGGAAAGGCATCATTTCCAATCCTCTTGAGTATCGCGATTCTCCTATCACTTTGATCTACAGAGAGACGGCGTTATTTTCCGGTAATACGTACCGTCTCAAAATTAGCGCTCGTGATTGTTCCAAACAGGACTGCATCGAAGTGGCTTTCTTCAAAATCACAAAAACATACTGAAAATCAATACAAAATTGAGCAGCAAATATAAAACAACTTTTTAGAGTAATATCCGTGATAAAATGACCGAAAAGAATGACATATTTTGATAAAAAATAGCCGCTAAGTTCGATTACAGCTACACATTATTGCGAAAAGTAAACTGAACTGGAATCTGTTGGTCTAAACTACCATTAGATAAAATAACTACATAATAATCACGAAAAGAAGTAAAAAGAAATCATCCTAAGTAAAAAAATCATGTCTGTTAAATAAAATCGGTAATATTAATTTCGTTTTCGTTTTTGGCTTCAATGACTTCAAAGTCACAGCAAAAGTGAATTTTTAGCAAAGCAAACAAATTATAGCAAACAAGTTATAGCGTAGCGGAGCACCATACCTAAGAAAAAATGGTAACCCATCGAGTTGATTTTTCATGGCTTGAGTATACGTCACTTCCGTCCGGTCCGTGCCCATCGCGATGCTGATTGCCTGATTGCTTTTTGGCGCCAACTTGACGCGCACTGATACTTTGAAAACTGAAAACTTGCAAAACTTAAATATATTTATCTGGAAACCTCGCAAAAATTTAGCGATTTTAATGGATATTAATCTGTGCCAAGTTTTTAAGTAAAAAAAGTCGTACGTTTGAATTTTTTCGGACCCGATGTCGTTTCAAAGACTGCTCGAAAGACGAAGGACATGAAGGACACAGAGAACATTTCCAAAGCTGGACGACTTTTTAGTTGTATTCGTAGCTTCAAAAACCGTCGCCTGATAACTGAGTTATTGAGGATTGTGTTTGCCTCGTTTCGTGTAGATGCCTTCAGTAGAACTGCTCAAAAATCTCGGTAACTGAGTGGGAAATCAAGAATCGTCTTCATTGAGTGTAAAAACTAGGACAATGCTTCGTAAGACAAACAAGGAAAACACTTCAAGGTAAAGACCCTTGGATACGAAAATGTGATGTCATCAAGTCTCGTTTACCTATTCAATAGATCTTACTCTTTATTTGGAATAGGTGGATTTGAAAAGAGAACGAACTTTTCTGTACGTGGAACTGTGCCAAAGTTTGGACAAACACTCAAATACTCAAGTACATGTTTGATGACATTACGTTTTACAGTGAACTTTTTGCACTACTTTTAAGCATAAAATTTTTAAAATATAAGAATTTGATTTTGAGCCGTTATTCAGCCCCACTAATGTGTAAAAACAACTCAAGTTTGAGTCTGGAATGTTTTAATAGAAAAATTGACAGCAAAAAAAAAAAAAGAATTTTGCATGCAGGCTAAAGTTATTTTGAATTTTGAGTCGGAAGTTGCTTTGAGACTCGATAGTGCTTCCATAAAAATTGAAAATAATTAATTCCTTGTTTTGTTTTGCCAGTACAAGAGAGAAAAATCAAAATATAATTTTCTGTTATAAAAATAGGCCTGCGCATCCTACATCCGACACATGAAGAATATCTAGCTGGGTCGAAAGGCTACATTTTTAGGTGCTTTATATGAAGATACCACTTACTCGACTTGCACGTAACACCAACGTCGACGTTATGGTCACAGCCTGCATTTCCCCATCCATTATGACTACAATTGGCAATGGACATTTCTGTACCAGTACAAGCAAGACCACTAAACCATATTATGCCTTTGACAGGACTAAAATTTGTGTGTTTAACAACTTGTACTCCAGGGTACCCAAGCATACGACAAACCACCTCAGCGTCGTTCTTGTCCCATCCAACATTACATACAGTACCCCACACACCATGGTACCTGACTTCAACGCGACCAGAATTGGGTGACGTTCCTCCAGCTAAACGAACTTGAACTGGTGGAGGAGCTGTAAATGGAATTAGCAAACTTTAATTGACTGTCATCAAATATTTCAATTTACTTCTAAACTTCTCACCTTTATTCACTTGACAAACCACACCAGCATGTTCAATATTGCCACAGTTATGTACTGACTATCCACTGTGAGGACATTGTGCAATCGAAGTTTCCTTTCCAGTACATCCAACATTATCCAACGGTATTGGAAGTGATGTCTTTCTTTCAACCCGCCAAATTGGTTTTTCAGCTGCTTTGTAACCAAGCATTCGACAAATCACGTGAGCATCGTTTTTATCTCAGATGTTATCACAGACCGCTCCCCAGGTCCATTTGTACTGGATTTCCACTTGACCGGTAGAATTATGTTCACTTCCCGTTTTTCGCACGTTACGTCATAAATGAGTCACTAGAGACCTTAAACAACCACGACGACGACGTCAGGAACGACGAGACGTCAAAAGAGGGTTTAAGTGAAATACTCAATGCTATTTTTTCACTTGTTCATTTTCAATTGCAATTTACCTCAGAGTTTTGAAATGAATTATAATAAAAGAGAACTTTCTGGCCGAACGGAAAATAAACTGGTTTACGTCCTCAAGTTCACGTCCTCTACAGAGCGTAAAATCTTGACTTTTCACGTTGTAGGTTTGCAGAATATGGTTGATTTCTTCACATCTCTGCTCACTTGCACGTGCAGTTATTGTACTTTGTAATTAAGTTCATTGTCTTATGCCGTCGTCGTCCTCGTTGCCGTCTTGGTTGCTTAAGGTCTCTACTAATAATTAACTAACTAAACAATCAAGTAAGTACTAAATCAGTAAATAGTAAGCTAAAGCTAACATTCGATCAGAGATATTAGTAAGATGGTGCAACAAATGAATGATATGAAAATAATTAACAAAATACATTTTCTTTAAAACTCACCCATCTTGCACGTGACACCAACGTCAGCGCCATGGCTACAGCCTGTATTTCCCCATCCATCATGACTGCAGTTGGCAATGGACATTTCTGAACCAGTATAAGCAAGTTCTCTCAGCCATACTATGCCTATGACGGGACTTAAGTTTGAGTGTTTGACAACTTGTACTCCAGGGTACCCAAGCATATGACAAACCACCTCAGCGTCGTTCTTATCCCATCCAACATTACATACAGTACCCCACGCACCATGGTACCTGACTTCAACTCGACCAGAATTGAGTGACGCTCCTCCAACTAAACGAACTTGAACCGGTGGAGGAGCTATAGATGGAATTAGCAAACTTCAATTTACTGTCATCATATATTCTATTTTACTTCTGAACTTCTCACCTTTATTCACTTGACAAACCACACCAGCATGTTCACCATTACCACAGTTATGTACTGACCATCCCCTGTGAGCACATTGTGCAATCGATGTTTCCTTTCCAGTACATCCAACATCATCCAACAGGATTGGAAATGATGCCTTTCCTTCAATGTGCTCAATTTGATTTTCAGCTGCCTTGTAACCAAGCATTCGACAGATCACATGAGCATCCTTTATATCCCATGCATCATTACATACTGCTCCCCAGGTCCCTTTGTACAGGATTTCAACTTGACCAACATGGCTTACATTGGTTCCCAACAGACGAACTTGAATAGCGTTGTTCTCTGAGAAAGAAAAATTAGCTTAATTTGATTTCTTTAAGATCGAATGCAATAGAATTTCGATAACATTGCAGAACTAGATGATACAGATCTGGACTATTT
Organism: Telmatactis stephensoni; assembly: GCA_029948255.1. Lineage (NCBI taxonomy): Eukaryota > Metazoa > Cnidaria > Anthozoa > Actiniaria > Isophelliidae > Telmatactis > Telmatactis stephensoni. The sequence goes on from JALIZF010001549.1 coordinate 151,390, forward strand.
CAACATACCACACACCACATAAGATATGCGTCTCGTAAGTCTCACGGCAGTTGCCATTACAGATAGTGTTTGATTCTATGAACAGTTATTTCTCATTTCTACACGGCTCTCATTTTGAGTTACAACAACCTCGAAACAACTTCCAATAACGGCTTTGTGTTTAGGGTACAAATGCATTTATACATACACCTATTTCAAAAAATGTTGTTGGGCGAAAAGCTTCAAGCCTACGCGACTAGACCGCAAAGGTGTATGGGTAGTTGAAAAAAAATACTCTCTTTTTGGCATTGGTCTATATTTAAGCATCAGTGAATAAAGGACTTTGTTGCAGAAGCTCAACACTAGATGGTTGAGAATTGTCGTGCTGATATTTATTTAGTTTCATAGCCTTTAGTAATCCCTACCCATACTCCATTTCGGGTGAGTCGCGTAGACTTGAGTCTAGTTGCCGACAACGTTAATTGAAATAGGTGAATACATAATCTTCATTTTAACACGATAACTTAAATATAAGCTAAAATAAGCCAAATGGGATGTCATTAGCACGGGAGAACTTTATTTTAACGTCTGAGTCCCTCGAAACAGCTTAATAAGTCCGCACTCCATCCAACAAGTATTGAAACTACATCGGTCCATATCAAATTTGGAAAGAATTTGCTTACTTTTATTTTAATCTTTTATCTTATCTCATCTCATCTCATCTCATCTCATCTCATCTCATCTCATCTCATCTCATCTCATCTCATCTCATCTCATCTCATCCCATCCCATCCCATCTCATCTCATCTCATCTCATCTCATCTCATCTCATCTCATCTCATCTCATCTCATCTCATCTCATCTCATCTCATCTCATCTCATCTCATCTCATCTCATCTCATCTCATCTCATCTCATCTCATCTCATCTCATCTCATCTCATCTCATCTCATCTCATCTCATCTCATCTCATCTCATCTCATCTCATCTCATCTCATCTCATCTCATCTCATCTCATCTTATCTTATCTTATCAATTTTGGAAAGAACTTGCTTTCTTTTATTTTAATCTTTTATCTTATCTTATCTTATCTTATCTTATCTTATCTTATCTTATCTCATCTCATCTCATCTCATCTCATTTCATCTCATCTTATTATATTTTATTTTTCATTCATTTTATTGTTCTTTTTTGACATCAAAATAATTAAACTGTAAAAGCTTTAAGTAGTAAGTTTTGTTTAGATTGGTTATAGACAAGGCGCAAAACTGTAAAAGTCGATCGTAAAAAGTGCAGAAGGCATTTTGAGGTAGAGGCTGGTAACATAACTATTCTAAACCGATCTTTCATGCTGAATGCGAATATGACTGTTGCCAAGACGTATTCTGCAATCTTATACGTGTAAATGACGTATTTTGTGAATTGCTACAGTTATTTCATACTAACGGCTTTTTCATGTAATTCCAAAAGTTCCCAAACTTAAAAACAATTACCATGGCTGGAAAGAGCATATCAAAATCAGTAAAACTGTGCAGTTTGAAGGATACCAGTTGAAAACTCAAGGAGGTACGAATTTTCAAAAATCGAAATTTGTTTGTATCTCTTGCATAACTGTAAGTGGTTTCATTCAAAATTTCGTTTTTTGAAATTTCGTATCTCCTTGACTTATCAACTGATATCCTTCAAACTTCACAGTTTTACTGATTTTGATGTGCTCTTTCCAGCTATGGTAATTGTTTTTAAGTTTGGGAACTTTTGGAATTACATGAAAAAGCCATTAGTATGAAATGACTGTAGCAATTCACAAAATACGTCATTTACACGTATAAGATTGCAGAATACGTCTTGGCAACAGTCATATTCGCATTCAGCATGAAAGATCGGTTTAGAATAGTTATGTTACCAGCCTCTACCTCAAAATGCCTTCTGCACTTTTTGCGATCGACTTTTTCAGTTTTGCGCCTTGTCTATTTCTGGTCTGCTTTGTAATCTGTCATCATGATTCTTATAGATAGTTTATGCGGGTCAAGAAGCCATGCAGCTAGCTACCAGCGTTTTGAGCAGTTTGCTAAAAAACTTGTTTTGAAACATTTCAAGATCATTTTTAGAATAATATTAAAGAAATAATTTTGATCTTCAACTTTAAAACCTCTCCAAAAGTAAAGGAACACTAAGGTCATTTGTTTCTGATCACCGTGACAAACCTTGCGCGTGACAGCTGTACATAGGATTTGCAAGTCAGTGAATTCCATCCATGCACAAATGCAATATTTTCCAGAGCCTACTTTTTATTTTAACGGGGAATTTTTTATTTCTCTTTTCTTTTTATATTGGTTGCATACACTCTTTCTTTATAAGTATTCCGACAACAAGACCATAGACGACAGGATAGATAAAGCCCCGGCCAGTAGAAGTTTCCGCGGGATACAGCCCGGGGGTGGGGGAGGGGGACTCCGATCGTAAATGGATGGGGATGCTCGTCGTACCTTTTATGGTGTCTTAGACTTAAGGACGTTCGCGGGCAAATGATCCTGTGTTTAGATTTTCTTTAAAATTGGCATGAAAGCACTTTATGGTATGCTGAATTAAAAAAGCTAATAAAAAAGGGTAAATATGTTTTCTAATACGCTCAAACTACATATAAATACACATGCTGTTCGCGGTAGGCCAACACTAAAAGATGTCGAGCGTTTTCGGAACGGGTCGGTCCGCGGACTTTATGAGAGTATCAATTTAGGAGCGAACGTTTCTGAGTGAACCTATCGAGAACCATGCTATATGAAATGAGTTAGATCTAATGTAAAGCGTATTCATAAGCATCGTCGAGTGATTTAAACCAAGTAGAATATCATTACGAACTATGGAACGTCTGAAGAATACGATCAGAAAGGTTAGAAAGTTTGTTTACGAACGTATTCGTTCAACTACACTTAAGTCATCCAAATTGTGATGTTTTTTGAAAGTTAAAACAACAAGAAAATATAGCAAAGTTTGTGCTTAAATTCAGTAGGAGAATTCATCATCGTATGATGAAGTTAAAACACAAAGCTAGTCAGTATTTGTCATTGTTTTCATGTAATAAACCTATGAATCTTTACAAGAGTCAGAGCCACGTAGCGAATCATTGTGAATTTAAATTGAGTGAAGATATAGAATAGAATCCTGGTACTCTGGTACCGGGGGGGGGGGGGGGGGGGGGGGGAGAAGGGACTTCGATTGTAAATGGACGGGGATGCTCGTCGTACCTTTTAGGGGTCAAAATCTGCCATCTGGTACCTTTTAGGGTGTCTCAGACTTAAGTAGACTACCAGAGACATAGCTGGTACCTTTTAGGAACTGTTTTGGGGTAAATAAACTACCTAAAATAAGCATGAAAGGGACGATTTCGATGATCTGAATTGAATCCTCAAAGCACATCGATAACAAAGTGTTTCATTACTTAAATTCTTTATTATTGTTTTTGAATTGGTACCTTTTAGGGGTAGAAATGAATTGTTGCCACTCCCACTCAGGTACCTTTTAGGGGCCATTTTCAAAATTTCCGACGAGCATCCCCGACCTCTTATATATAGGAGTCCCCCCCCCCCCCCCCCCCCCCCCCCCGGGCTCTGGTACTGCCTCAATGTATGTTAACCCTAGCAAGACAATTGCAGCGCCATATAGCCAAGGTTATGAGTTCAGGGCAGCAGTGTGTTGCAACAATGTATGACCTTTGAGGTCACCATATATCGTAACGCCGGAGCAAGGTTTTAGTTATTTAGTTATTTATTTATTCATGCATGTATTTATTGTTTTGATTATCCATTTATTTATATTTGCTATTGGCGAATCGGGCTTTTCTGGTCTGCAGTTTGCAGTCTGCATTTGTCGCACATGGCCCAGGGTAATATCGGTGCCAGAGGCTTGAGAAGTTTTACGATTTAGAGAAATTTTGTGGGACATTTTGTGTATATTTTAGTTAGTTTGGTATAGAATTCGCTTCGCGACTCCACCATCGTCGCGACTCAATTTCTCGTCGCGACTCTTTTGATTCTCATGCAAGAGATTTATATGGTAGAACCCACCCTCAAGGTACATGTGTGCTTCTTGAAGTATCAACAATTGACAGCCTGGTGCACTATTTTAAGAGTATACATAACAATGTAATGTTTGAAATGAAAGGGGTGAAAATTAGTGATGTTAACGTTCAAACAAGCATATTACCTCAAACCACTACATGCAAATCAAGGCCCAGTCGGGGCCCAATCAAAGTGTTGCTATAGCCATCTACTCTATCTGCCACTTTGTAATAAAAACACCTAGGTGGAATTCAAACACTTTATCTAGTATTTGTAAACAATGATAAAAGGCTTTGTGATCTATATTTAGAAGGCAATGTTTCAAAAATGAATTATCAAGAAAGCCCGAGCTCACGCAGATATGCGCCTTGTTATAATTGTTTTTGAATTGGTACCTTTTAGGTGTAGAAATGAATTGTCGAGCATCCCCGTCCTCTTATATATAGGAGTCCCCCCGGGGATACGGTAAGTATATAGGGTGCTTTCCATTTAGTGGAACCAACCAGCCAGAACGGCCTAATTTCTTAGGACTGGTTCCAGCCAGAGCTAGGAATTGACATGTACCATTTAAGAACTGGCCGTTCTGGCTGGTTGGTTCCACTAAAAAAAACACCCTTAGTCAGCAGAAAAAATACAGCCGGATACGGGATATCTTAAAATACTGAAGATCAGGATATTGACGAAGAGCTGTAGGGAAACTTGTCCCAAAATTAGTAGATACGGAATGCTAAATGGAGTCATTATTTTTAAAAGCTCACAAAGCTAAAACTTAACAGAGATGTTTTATTTACATCCGTGAGTATTATTACTCGTGCCCAGGCCTTTAGGCCGGGAACGAGTTATAAACTGCAAATGTTTTCCAGTAACACACTATGCCATCGGGTCCATGAGTCTGTGAGTGAGTGAGTGAGTGAGTGAGTGATTTTCGGAAATCTCCGAAGAGCCGAAAGATACGCGAACTTCCGAAGTAGAGGCGGAGTCCCAAGCCGAACTACGAAGTACGTGCGCAGAACTACGTGCGCCGGTCTAAGAGTGGTTAAGTCGATTATTAAAAATCAAAAATAAAGATTGTGGTTATAGATATACGTTTTGAGACTAAACCGATCAGTTTAGTTCATAAATATATATGTAGGGGAAATGTTTGGTCCATCAGCAGTAGTAAAGACCTTATATAGTATTTGTCTGTCAACAGCTATTAGTGTTCAGTTGCCTTTGTTCTTCTATTATCATGCATTATATCTCACACGCAAAAATATTCCCTGCGAATATACCAGTTTATTCAATTTTTTATTTCACTATATATCTAAATTGTTTGCTTTAAAGACTTCTACAACGGCATTATTAACACAACAAATCGTGTATTTTTTCGTTCATGTTGCAGATGTTTTACCCATTACGTGACGAACGCGTCATGCAGGTCAAATAGAACATAAAAATAGATTAGTCGAAGTAAACCCCTACCCTCACCCCCAACCAGGGACAGTTATTAATAATGAAATATAGGGTTTGTGGTTATAAATATACGTTTTGAAACCAAACTGCGCAGTTTAGTTCAGAAATATATCTGCAGGGTAAATGTTTGTTTCGTTCATGTTTCAGATGTTTTATCCATTACGTGACCAAACGCATCAGGTCAAATAGAACATAAAAATGTATTGAATTTCAATAAACTTACCAAGGGCATTAGGACAAAGTCGGTGTGTGTGTATGCACTAGTCGAAGTAAACCCCTACCCCCACCCCCAACCAGGGACAGGCCTATATCTATATTTGGATTTGAGGCCAGTAACCACATGGTATGGTATGGTATGGTGTACTTTATTTAAACACGCTTGCCCCGTCAACTAGCGCTGGTTTCCACAAGGGGCGTGTGGATTACAAAAATAAAAATAAAAGTAGATTAATTAATATCTAGATAAAATATTGCAATTACTATTATAAAATGACTATATATCATACTAAATTAAAAATCTTAAAAATATAAACGAATCTATTGTTAGAGTAAAATGAAAACTAAGGAATACCAGTGTGAGTGGCAATTTGAGATTTGAATACATCTAAAGTTTTAGCATTTCGTAGTTTTTCAGGGAGCCTATTCCACAGTTTAGCCCCATCATAAGAAAAGCTCCTTTTCCCGCTCTCTGTTTTTGGAAGAGGTAACTGCAGCAGGGTATCGGAACCCCTTAAATTATAATTTGTAACATCTTGTTTCTTAGTAAAAAGGCGCGCTAGGCACTTTGGGGCCATTCCGTTTAGTATTTTATACATTTGTTTGGCCTTGGTTTTCTCTCTTTGATTTTTGAGAGGTTCCCAACCTAGAGCTCTTAGGGCTTCTTGGTGAGGAGTTTCGTTGCTCATACGCGTAATTATACGTGCAGATCGGTTTTGTAATTTCTGAAGGCGATTAGAATGACCCTCACCAAGGGTGTACCAAACCTCACTGCAGTAGTTAAAATGCGGCTGCACAATAGCATTATATATGCTGACCAGAGTTTCTCTATCAACGCAATCTCTTATCTTTCTGATTGCTCCTATACCGGACGTAATCGTATCTTTTTAACTATGTTATCAACGTGCTCATTCCAAGACAAAAACTGGTCAATTTCGACACCGAGAACCTTGCTATGAGTAACTTGTTTTAAGGAATTTTGACCAATTTGTATATTAGGCTGAGCAGTGCAATTACGCAGGTTATAGTAGGAGCCAATCAGTAAGAATTCAGTTTTAGCTACATTCAGGCTCAATTTATTAGCTAGTAACCAGTTCTTGATGGACTCCAGGTCACTATTCATGGCACCCTCAACTTCCTCAATTGTTTCACCAGATGCTGTTAAATTGCTATCATCAGCAAACAAACGCGAGGTTGTTTGCTTTAAGCACTCTGGCAAATCATTAATGTACAAGAGGAAGAGGAGGGGACCAAGAATAGAACCTTGAGGTATCCCACATTCAATCCAGCCGTCTGAAGAGCGCACTCCATTTAGCTGGCATACCTGTTTACGACCTGTGAGATAGGATTTTAGAAGATTCAAGGCATTCCCAGTTATACCATACATTTCAATTTTAAGTAGCAGTATTTCATGGTTAACTGTATCGAATGCCTTTTTCAAGTCCAAAAATACAACCAGATTAAACAGCTTACGGTCCATGTTGATATACCAGCTATTTGTGCAGTCCAGTAGTGCTGAGGTAGTAGAGTGCAGTCTACGAAAGCCGAACTGACGCTCACAGAGAATGTTGTTATCTGAGAGGTAGCTATATAATTGGTCATATACAATTCTTTCCATTATTTTACTAATTACAGGTAAAATAGAAATCGATCTGTAGTTTTCAGGTAGGTTGCGAGGACCATTTTTATGGATGGGCAGAACCCTTGCTACCTTCCAGTCGTCTGGGAAACAACAAGAACTAATAGCGTGATTGATAATATAGGTAATGGATGGAGAAATTGCTGGTGCCGCCACTTTCAGTATTTTGCTAGATATTGTGTCATTTCCAGTGGCTTTGGACGTTGATAGACCACTTAGAAGTTTCTGAACTTTGGCATTAGAAACTGTTCCAAAGTTTGACAAATTGGAATGCGATGGTCTTACAAAACTTTCAAATGAAATATCTGAGTAAGCCAAATCATGGGCTAAACTAGGACCAATATTAACAAAATAGTTGTTAAAGGCCTCAGTCAATTTCTCAGGAGAATTTACAGTGAGATTATCCAATTTCAATTCATTTACCACAGTATTGTTACAGGATCGACCTAGAATATCATTAATTGTTCTCCAGGCTTCTTTAGGATTATCCTTCTGAAGCTCAATTTTAACTCGATAATAATTTGTTTTGCTTTTCCGCATAGCAATGTTAACGTTATTACGAGAAGACTTATATGCCTTCCAGTCTTCTTCTTGTTTGGTAGCAATTGCTTTGCGATTTAGCTTATCTCTATTATGTATCAATTCCTTTATCTCCCCTGTCAGCCAAGGAACACTAAAAGTTCTCAATCTTTTATTTTGGGTAGGAGCATGTTTATTTAATGTTTCTATAAACATTTCCTTCCAACGTTGCCACATAGAGTTAGTATCACTCTCTAACATGATCAATTCCCAGGGCTGGCAATGGAGATCATCAAGAAATTGTTTCTCATCAAATCTTTTTAAATTTCTGAATTCAATAGTTCTGGTATTTGATCCTGATTTTGCAGCAGGGTTTGTTTTCCTAACTGCATAAATTAAGCTGTGGTCACTGATCCCTGTATGAATCACCCCTGACAACGCAACTTTTTCTGTCGAATTTGTAATATGATGATCAATAAGGGTACTTGACGTTTTTGTTATACGAGTAGGTTCTTGTATCGTTTGATACAATTGATAAATCTCAAAAATTGACTTAAGTGATCTTGTTGGCTGGTCAGGAATACTCTTTAACATATTACAGTTTAAATCACCTAGAATGTGCAATTCCTTATTCTCATTATCGACAGCTTTAATCATGCTTTCAAATTCCGTAAAAAACTCATTAGCACAATCAGGTGGTCGATAAACTGTTGTGACAACAAATGGTCTACTATTTGTCTTAGAAATCTCCAAGCAGACACCCTCCAAATCACTTTTGACTAGGTCATTTCGAATTTTGTAGTTTATCGAATTTCTAAGATAGATACATACTCCTCCCCCTTTTCTGGATCTATCTTTTCTGATGAGATCGTAACCACAAATTCTAACCTGTTCATCAGTGATAGATTGGTCTAGCCTGGTTTCATTGAAAGCAATTAAATCAAACGATTTGAATAAGTCAGACATTCGAATTTCGTCAACATGTTTTGGAAGACTAACAATATTTAGTGCTGCCATCTTAAAACCTCTAACATTGGAAAAAAGATTCTCGATGGGGTCAGAATTGCCACTCACACTGTCCCTCACTATCAATCAATTAAAATGATTACTAAAATCTTTAGTCAATTGATCGCTACCCTTGCGATTTAAATGCAGCCCATCGTGATATAAACACGAAAAGTCAATTTTCTGATGATCTAGAAAGGGCCATCCTCTGGACTTACATAATGATCTTAATATCTTATTTGATTGTTTGATCTTCTCATTAAGTTCAGGTTTATCGGTCCTCGGTAGTATAGAGGAAATGGAGATATTTGTGTTTGGAGAGTTTTGTTCGATTTGGAAACATACATTTACTATACCTTCAGCCACTTCGCGTGGGTCATTCTCAGGAATGCTGTTTGTTCCTGCGTGTAAGATTATTTCCTCTGGTTCCTTACGTATTAGTGGCTTTAAGTAGTCCTCCATGTCTTCGACTGAAGCGCCAGAGAACATTTTAACAGACACTTTACGATGTTTAGATGAAAGTTTCCAGCCATTCACATGCTTTAGCATTGAGTCGCCAGCAATGTAGACCAGGCGTTTGTGATCTTTCGATTTCTCTCTATTCGATCTCTCAGATTGACTATTTTCATTCTCTTTTTGGGATGACATTGGTGTATTGCTTGTCTGCCTAGGCTGGATGTTCTTCGTCTTATTTCGCTTGGGCTTAGTTTGCCCTTTAGAAGGACATTCAGCTAGAGGTTTGGACGGCTGAACACTTTCACCCTTAGACTGTGGTTCTTTAGTCTGTTGGTGTTTTTGTTTTTGCTGCATACGGTAGTCTTTTAATTGTGAATTTGAGTTATCCGAGTTGTCAATTGATTGGTGGTTTGTTTGTGTTTGTGACGATTTTGTCTGTTGATGATTCAGCTTATGACGACGTCGGTAGTCTTCCAATTGCGAACTGATCAAACTTACTGGACTTGAGTCAGCTACTTTAGCGTTGTTAGCGACTGTTGTCTCGGATTGGCATGAAATATTATCCTTAGAAATTTCGGTCTGGGTTGAAGCATTTTGAGAATTCGTTCTTGTCAGATTTAAGGCAGCAATCAAGGCAGCGTTATTTTCTTTAAACCTTTTTATTTCACGTTCCGCCTCGTAGAGTTGCTGTTTGAATGAGTCATTTTCACGTGATACAACTTCATTATCTGCGCACTCTATTAACTCAGTTGTTGCGGGAGATTCAAGTTTTGCATTAATGAACTGAGCTTGATGAATTTTTGAATTAATTAAGTCAATGGCTTTCCAGATTTCAGCTATCTCATCACTACAATATGGAGTAGAAAAAGATCTCATTTCAGCTGCAGAATCAATAAAGTTTTCTAAGTCTCTCAGTTCGTGATTGGGTCGATTAGAGTCTTCATTAGATTCACAGGAACTTGTCTCACAGGTCTCATCAAGATATGCACCATCTCTTTTAAAATTACCGCAAATGATTTGGTTGAGTTGATCATCTGGCTGAAGAAACGATTTTAAGCGGTTCTTGATTATTGGGGCTTTGACTCCTTGAACTTGTAATGTCTTGGTAGAGGTGAAAAGGTTGAATGATACCTGCTTATTCTTGATTACAGTAGATCTGCCGTTTGCTGATACTGTAAACGATTCAGTAATGTTTAAAACTTCATGGCAAAATGACTTCAAAGCATCAGGAGTACCTTTCCAAATAAACAAGCTCTTTTTATGATCATAGTGAAGGTAATCTAAGTAAGGAGAACGTGCAGATAGACTTTCATTTTGAGTTGAGCTGAAGCTACCCGAAACGCGTCCGTTCTCCATGGCTGCCTGTCGCTGTCACATGGCCTCATAGAGGTCTATTTTTTTTCTGTTTTCGTCCTCAGCTATTTCTGATTGGTTCGTCCTGAGGCACTTCTGATTGGTTAAAAACATAAAAAAAACAATGCCCTTCATTCATCACCTTTAAGCGCGTGCAACTCTTCGTAGTGAACGCCAGTGAGGAACTTTAGGAATGCAAGATGGCCGACTACAAAGAAAAAAGCTTTCAGAGACAGGCTTTTTCTGCAGTAGAACAATGTAATTTGGGGCTTTTAACTCGATATATATCTATATACTTATAAGAGCTTCAGAATGGGCTGTTATTGTGAGTTTCATCTCCAATACTTTGACCAAATATCGAGCTCTCAATGGAGTACTTGAAACTGAAGCTCTCGCGACGCGATCTGAAGAAGTGGTTCCTTTGAGCTGCAAATCTACGAGTTTCTCACCCTACATGTTGCTAAACGAACGCATATAGAGGCATGTCAATTATATTTCTCATTCAAGCATTCAAGAGATTCTTGACCACACAGTTTATTTATATATTTTCATGGAACAAAGGCTCCATTTGACCTGATGCGTTTGGTCACGTAATGGATAAAACATCTGAAAAATGAACGAAAAAATACACGATTTGTTATTGTGTCAAAAACGTCGTTGTAGAAGTCTTTACAGTAAACAATTGAGATATATAGTGAAAGAAAAAGTTGAATAAACTGGTATATTTTTGCATGTTTGAAATATCTAATACCCATGCATGATAATAGAAGGACAAAGGCAAACACTAATAGCTGCTGACAGACAAATTGACTAATCAGATATTCTTTAAATAGGTCAAAAAAGGTCTTTATTATGTTACGGTTAAGTGAAGAATGCGTGAAACGGCTCGGGGAAGAGTACGAACGGGGCCGGTCATTGAAGCCTCTCCTAAAAGGGGCTCCCAGGGCACGAGTGAACGCACGTGTGCGTCTAGTTAACCTTTAAAACGTACCTCTCACTTGGATTGAAACTGGTCACGCAAGGCTAGGTTTGTCACGTTGATCAGAAACAAATGACCTTAGTGTCCCTTTACTTTTGGAGAGGTTTTAAAGTTGAAGATCAAAATCATTTCTTTAATATTATTACTCGTGCCCAGGCCTTTAGGCCGGGAACGAGTTATAAACTGCAAATGTTTTTTTGTGGCTACTGGCTTTATGCCAGTAACACACTATGCTATGGGCTTCATGCGTGCGTGCATAATTCGGGAATCCCCGAAGTAGACACGAAGTGTCAACCCGAAAGATATGCGAACCTCGTGCGCCCGTCCGAGGGTGTTTAAGTCAATTATTAATAATCAAATATAGGCTTTGTGGTTATAAAATATATCTCTTCAGACCAAATTGATTAGTTTAGTTCATAAATATATCTGTTATGGAAACGGTTGATCAATTTTTGATAAACGTAGTATTGACGAAGCCGTTCGGAATGAAATAGGAAACTTAAGCACGGAAACATGGGACGATATTTTATTAGTGTAGATTTGGCTTCGTGTACGTTTGTTGATATGTCGCTTCAAGGCACAAGGTAATGTAGAAAGAGTATGTTCCATTACTTTACTTGATGTAATCAGACAGAGCTGTAATTGATTGTTGCGAGTTTTAGAAAGATTAAAACTATATTTTATATATTTTCATGGAACTAAGGTGACCTGATGCGTTTGGTCACGTAATGGATATAAAACATCTGAAACATGAACGAAAAAATACACGATTTGTTATTGTGTCAAAAACGCCGTTGTAGAAGTCTTTACAGCAAACAATTTAGATATATAGTGAAATAAAAAGTTGATCAATAAACTGGTATATTCGCAGGTTATATTTTTGCATGTGAGATATATGATACCTATGATATATAATAGAAGGACAAAGGCAAACACTAATAGCTGTTGACAGACAAATTAAAGGTCTTTACTACTGCGGCTTGTTGAACTACAGGCAACCAGCGTACGGTTCGAGGTGCGTCTTGTTAAAAATTAAAAGTTTATTAACGACAACATGTCAATCGCTCTTACTCTAGCGGCAGCTAATCTAAATGTCCTTTTAAAGCCCATTTTGGGCTCCCTTTCATGGCACGAGTGAACGCACGAGTGCGTCTAGTTCTTGATTTGGTTGAGGCAATTTCTCAACAGAACTTACATGTTTGATCGACATTTTGTTTTCCAGCCGTGTTTACAATGTACATTTACTAGTTAAATATGCTAAGGCAGGTTAAACATGCTTTATATTTCTCAATGGTTCTTTTTTATATAGAACTTCAGTTTTTCATTTTGCTTATGTCGAAATTTAAATAAACTTACCAAGGGCACTAGGGCAAAGTCGGTGTATGTGTATGCACTAGTCGAAGTAAACCCCTACCTCCACCCCCAACCAGAATGGGCTGTTATTGTGAGTTTCATCTCCAATACTTTGATCAAATATCGAGCTCTCAATGGAGTACTTCAAAACCGAAGCTCTCGCGACGCGATCTGAAGAAGTGATTCCTTTGAGCTGCAAGTCTACGAGTTTCTCATCCTACATGTTGCTAAACGAACGCATATAGTGGCAAACCGATTATATTTCTCATTCAAGCATTCAAGAGATCTTGAGAGGTTTTTATACTGAATTTTAACACCGAAATTCTTGACCACACAGTTTATTTATATATTTTCAATATTTTCATGGACCCAAGGTTCTATTTGACCCGATGCGTTTGGTCACGTAATGGATAAAACATCTGAAACATGAACGAAAAAATACACGATTTGTTATTGTGTCAAAAACGTCGTTGTAGAGCAAACAATTGAGATGTATAGTGAAATAACAAGTTGAATAAACTGGTATATTTTTGCATGTTGGAGATATCTAATACCAATGCATGATAATAGAAGGATAAAGGCAAACACTAATAGCTGCTGACAGATAAATTGACTAATCAGATATTCTTTAAAAATAGACCTCTATGAGACCATGTGGTTACTGGCCTCAAATCCAAATATCAGGCTCGTAACATGGTATTTGGGATCAGGGATCAAGCCCCAAATTATGGCCAGGATCAGGGATCAGAGTCCAGGGCTCAAAGATCAAATGAGTGGGATCGAGGATCAGGGACATTGGGTCAGGATCAGGGATCAGCTCAGTTTTTTGCACCAAGGATCAGGGATAAAAAAATTCTAAATATATGGGCTCATGGATCAAAATTTCCGTAAAAACCCGGGATCAGTGAAACGAAAATATATCATGTTACGAGCCTGAAATATAGATATAGACACATTTCAAGGCCTGTCCCTTGGGTGGGGGTAGGGGTTTACTTCAACTAGTGCATACACACACACCGACTTTGTCCTAGTGCCCTTGGTAAGTTTATTTAAATTCAATTTATTTGCTGCGAGCGAAGCGAGTAGCCTCCTATTCGGAACACAGTGTAGTGGATGTCACTAGACGAACATGCGATACATATGATCAGCGGCTCAAGTCCATACCGTATCGAGAGTCGATTCAAGGATGTCACTAGACGAACACGTGATACATACGATCAGCGATTCACATCTTTTCCTAAATAAACTAGTTTTTTAAATCAGCCAACGCTAGCCGTTTGTGATTGTTTAAAAAATTGCTTTACTCAAAGTGCTAAATATTTTGAACTGTGTGTGTCCGACACTGATCCTGGAGAATTATGTTTGAAGGTCAACTAGCAGTGTTCGTCCCCGGGGTGTTCATAACACAACGCACAGGAGATTTGATATATCAGACAAAGCGGTGTACTTTCGTGAGTTTTAGGAGAACAGTTCTGCTAACGTGGATATACCAGCTGTTTTCTGCTCGCAGCACTTCACTTTCTATTAGAAATAGCTAGTTTTATGTTCTATGTGACCTGATGCGTTTGGTCACGTAATGGATAAAACATCTGAAACATGAACGAAAAAATGCACGATTTGTTATTGTGTCAAAAACGCCGTAATTGTAGAAGTCTTTAGAGCAAACAATCTAGATATATAGCGAAATAAAAAAGGTGAATAAACTGGTATATTTTTGCATGTGAGATATATAATACAATGCATGAATTTTCAAAAAAACGAAATTTTGAATGAAAACACTTACAGTTATGCAAGAGAATTTCTGAATTTTTGAAAATTCGTACCTCCTTGAGTTTTCAACTGGTATCCTTCAAACTGCACAGTTTTACTGATTTTGATATGCTCTTTCCAGCCATGGTAATTGTTTTTAAGTTTGGGAACTTTTGGAATTACATGAAAAAGCCGTTAGTATGAAATGACTGTAGCAATTCACAAAATACGTCATTTACACTATAAGATTGCAGAATACGTCTTGGTAACAGTCATATTCGCATTCAGCATGAATAATTAGTTTAGAATAGTTGTGTTACCAGCCTCTACCCCAAAATGCCTCAACAAGTATACTAAAACTGCTTAGCGTGCCTGTTTTGAAGGTAATCTCTCAATTTCATTGAAGTTTTTGGAGCTTACTGAGATCAACATATTTCAACGGCTTAAAAACAGAGTTCGTCGGCTTTCCAAATTCATCTTAATATTTACTGTTTTTTTAGATTGGTTATCCAAAACCTATCTCATAGAAAGTTTAGAAAGTCTGTCGCCGCAAGTTCTCTCAAATGGGGTAAAGAAATTTTATCAAGAATCGAAGAAAACGCCAAACGAGTACTTCAGCCTTCGGCTCGTCGAAATCTACTTCTTCCCGTCTTCTTGCCGGCGGCACCAAAGTTTAGCAGCGTTTCAACTGTAAGTCGCCAGTTTAAACCTATATCCATAACTCCAGCGATAATTTTCTAGACCTTTCACTTACAGAGTTCTTTGTTTATAGTTGTAAACATGGATTCTGAGAACTATTTATAATCTTTTAACAATCTAAAGTTCTTGTATCACGGTAATTTTTCAGTAGTTTTCTTTTGAAACGTTTTGTATTGTTAAAATTACCAAATGCTATTAAACTAATTTTGAATTACTATTTTGAGTGACTTGAGTTATTTCTAGTGATCTTAAATGTCGACTGACAGTATTTGCCTGCTTCTGCAGTGTATTCAAATTGAATAATAAAAAGGTTAACACACTCTTTGTTCGTGAATTATCGGGATTTACTTTCACTCGTTCACTAACAATGAACTCGAAATTTTCTCATACTGTACTTTCGTCCTGAAGATCTTTACCTCTAAGACATTTGAAGGTTTGTGAAACACACAAATGATAAGAAAATAATCAATAAACTAGACAGCAGACAGGCAAAGCTTGCTTTGTAAAGACACCGCATCACTACGTTATCACGTCTCCACAAAACGCTTGATGTACGCCGGTACGCCATGAACAATAACAAAGCTCCATGCACACAGAAAATAAACAAAGCGAGAAGGGACGATTTTTACGAGCGCCAAAAATCGGTCACCCGACATGTCCGCTCGCTGTTTGCGGATAGTTCTCTTTTTGCGGTTGCTAAAATATCATTATACTTACAGCTGAACTAAAGTTTAAAATAGGCCTGCATATACTACATCCGACACATGAAGAATATCTGGCTGGGTAGAAAGGCTATATTTTCAGGTGCTTTATATGAAGATATCACTTACTCAACTTGCATGTAACACCAACGTCAACGTTATGGCCACAGCCTGGATCTCCCCATCCATAATGACTACAGTTGGCAATGGACATTTCTGTACCAGTACAAGCAAGACCACTAAACCATATTATGCCTTTGACAGGACTAAAGTTTGTGTGTTTAACAACTTGTACTCCAGGGTACCCGAGCATACGACAAACCACCTCAGCGTCGTTCTTGTCCCATCCACTATTACATACAGTACCCCACACACCATGGTACCTGACATCAAGTCGACCAGAATTGGGTGACGCTCCTCCAGCTAAACGAACTTGAACCGATGGAGGAGCTATAGATGGAATTAGCAAACTTCAATTTACTGTCATCATATATTCTATTTTACTTCTGAACTTCTCACCTTTATCCACTTGACAAACCACACCAGCATGTTCAGTATTACCACAGTTATGTACTGACCATCCCCTGTGAGCACATTGTGCAATCGATGTTTCCTTTCCAGTACATCCAACATCATCCAACAGGATTGGAAATGATGCCTTTCCTTCAATGTTATAAATTTGATTTTCAGCTGCCTTGTAACCAAGCATTCGACAGATCACGTGAGCATCCTTTATATCCCAATTATCATCACAGACTGCTCCCCAGGTCCCTTTGTACAGGATTTCTACTTGACCAACATGGCTTACATTGGTTCCCGTCAGACGAACTTGAATGGCGTTGTTCTCTGAGAGAATAAAAGTTAACTTAATTTGATTTCTTTAAAATCGAATGTCATAGAAATTTGATAACACTGTCTTGTGAATTGAACCAATTTTGCCTAATTTGGTGCTACATGTATGTTTGTTTGCTTTTTTATTTGTTCTCGCTTCTACACGACGTCGACCATGATGCCGTGTTTCACCATCAAGTAAGCGAACTTAAAAAATAGCATCGATCGTTTTAGTTCTGCGTGAGTTCAAATGTCAGTTTGATAAATGGAATTAGATGAAATGGGCTGTAGATGGAATTAGCAAACTTCAATTTACTGTCATTATAATATATTCAAATTTACTTCTTAACTTCTAACCTTTATTCACTTGACATACCACATCAGCATGTTCATCACTGCCACAGTTATGCATTGACCATCCCCTGTGAGAACATTGTTAACGACTTTTTCTTTCCAGTATATCCAGCCTCATCCAAGAGGATTGGAAGTGATGTCTTTCCTTCAATCTACCCAATTTGATTTTTAGCTGCTTTGTAATCATGATCAAGCATTCGACAGATTACGTGAGCATCGTATGTATCCCATCTATTATCACAGACTGCTTCCCAGGTCCCTTTCTACTGGATTTCCACTTCAACAACAGAATTATGTTGACCGTAATTCAAACAAACGAACCTTGATGGCTTTCTCTTCTAAAACACTAGTAAGTTTATGGACGGCTTGTATTTTACATTCAAGAAAAATTATCCGTGTATGCAATTGATGTCAGTTTTACCTCATGTCAAGCTATTCCTCATAAACAACCAACTGAAGCATCTTGACTATGATCACAACTAACGCAGAGACCTTGATAGCAACTAACGTTCAATACATGTTTCATATCCATCACAACTCAGATATTTAGGATAAACATGCAGGGCGGATCCAGGATTATCTTCAGGAGGGGGGTGCACCGTCTTCAGGAGGGGATGGACCATCATATAAATTGGAAATTGCCGAGAGGTTATTCTGGAAAAATATTGAGAAAAAATGACTCAGGAGGGGGTGCGCACCCCCTGCACCCCTCCCCTAAATAAGCCCCTGGTAAATATAGGACCACTTCCTTTGACATTAGCAGTACTAGCTGATACAGATCTGGACTATTTCAACATACGACACACCACATAAGCGTCTCGTAAGTCTCACGGCAGTTGCCATTACAGATAGTGTTTGATTCTATGAACAGTTATTTCTCATTTCTACACGGCTATCATTTTGAGTTACAACATCCTCCAAACAACTTTCAATGACGGCTTTGTTTTTAGGGTACAAATACATATATACATACACCTATTTCAAAAAATGTTGTCGGGCGAGAAGCTTCAAGCCTACGCGACAAAACCGCAAAGGGCCTCGCGCACGATGTTGGTGCACAGGTTTTTGTGATTTTCGTTCGAACGCTACCTTTTGCTTCCAAACTTTACAAATAAATGATTAAATTCCTTGTTTTTTCTCCAGGATGCAGAGAATTTAACGTGCACTGGAGAAATGGTTTCAAATTGGTGAATAAATTTCAAAGAAAGTAATATAAGACAAAAATTTAAAACAGATCGCATTAATTTTGACCGGTTTTGTGGCCTACTATAACTAAAACTAAATTTTCAAAAGTTCCATTTTCACGCCGAATACGTTATTTTTTCTAAAACAATTAAGTGATTGCAGAGGCAAATTAGCTATAGTTAAACTATACCTTCTCCATTTACTGTTCATCTTTGTCATTTATGAGTAGTGGAATCATTTCTAGCGTTGTAACGTGAAAAAGTGACTAAAATGTTTGCATTTTTTAGCGAGCATCGAGCATTGACTATCGTGCATCGAGCACATTGTATCGTGCATCGTGCCTTGGCTAAAAGGCTCGATGAAAGCTCGATCTATGCTCGATAAAGGCTCGATCTAAGCTCGATAAAGGCTCGGTCGATGCCCGATAAAGGCTCGATCTATGCTCGATAAAGGCTCGATCTATGCTCGATGAAGGCTCGATCTATGCCCGATGAAGGCTCGATCTATGCTCGATAAAAGCTCGATCTATGCTCGGTGAAGGCTCGATGATAATATCGAGCATCAGTGATCGTGCATCGTGCATTAATGCCCGATTATCGTGCGTGCCTTGGGCACGATCCTTTTTTGTCGTAATTTTGTTACGCTGCTGTGCACCAACATCGTGCGCGAGGCCAAAGGTGTATGGGTAGTTGAAAAAAGTACTCTCTTTTTGGCATTGCTCTTTATTTAAGCATCAGTGAATAAAGGACTTTGTTGCATAAGCTCAACATCAGCTGGTTGAGAATTGTCGAGCTGATATTTATTTAGTTTCATAGCTTTTAGTAGTTCCTACCCCATTTCGGGTGAGTCGCGTAGACTTGAGTCTACTTGCCGACAACGTTAATTGAAATAGGTGTATATATAATTTTCATTTCAACACGATAACTTAAACAAGCTAAAACGCTTGCCGGGTCGTATATACATAGAAACACAAATACAAGTTTAAAAATGACCAATCTATAACCCCATCCAAATTCTGACTGAAAAATATATCTTTAACAAATATATCTTTATAAACTTACACCCACTGTGATTTAATATAGACCAAGCTTACTTTGCAAAGATACCACATCACTACGTTTTTACGTCTCCAAAATACGGTTGAAACCGGTACGTCATAATAGATAACAAGTTTCATTCTCGTAGAATACAAACAAAAAAGCGACGATTTTTACGCGCACCAAAAAATTGATCAGCCGCCTGCCCGCTCACTGCTTGCTGTTTTCTGATTGTTCGCCTTATGTGGGTATTAAAATTTAGCTAGCTAGGAAAATGCGATTTATAGTCCTTCCTCGGGTTGCGTATCAAGAAATGCTCTATTGTTCGAGGGACACTTTGGAAAACAATAGGTGATCAACTTCTAAACAATAGGCGAGAAAAGCCGCCAAAACCGATGTGTTCGGATATACTTCGGAAATACTTCGACTTCGCTTTATTTCTCGGACAGCTCTCGTATTTCTAGATATGTCAGATATTTCTAAATATGTCAGATACTTCAAAACCTTTCGTTAGAACTAAAGTAGAATTAAGATGTTTCTAAATAGCCAAAACATATCATATCGGTATCAAATACTTTTGTCATCATGCAAACTTGTTGTTGTCTCTTCAAACCTTACATCAACTGTCAAAAGCAAAATTCTTACCAAAAGAAACTGTAAACTTGTTATTCTCTCAATTAATTGATTCCTTCTAAAGTATTTTGAATATATGTCTACATTAACCTTTAATTTTCACTATTAAAAGTAACATTAAAAGACGAATGAGTATTCATGTCCGTATCATCAAAACCGAGAAGGCGTCCATTGTTACGAGTAAACAAAGCGAGTTTCTCTCAACAAAACTGATTTTTGTCAACTTCTTTCTAAGTTTAAAGCTTTTTCGAAGCGGAAACATCAAGTTTGAATTCTTTTTGGCGTTAGAATTAGCAAACTTTTCAAGTAGCTTGTTGTTGAAGCCGGGTGGCACTTGCGAAGAAGCATATGTAAATGAGGCAGTGTTGTGTTTACAACACTTTAGACATGATCATATAAAACCCCATCCCAATCTCAGTTTTTATGACTTGACATTGTTTGAATTTCATACACGTTATGCCTAGACATTCAACTATTTTTTGACCGGCTTAGATTTGTAATGAAAAGTTTCCTAGTTTAGAAAGAATCCAATTTACGTTTCGGTTACGGGCGAAGGTTGGAATCACTAGATTCATATTTACATATACAATAAAGTTTGTCGGTCTGAAATGAAACTTAGATAGTAATGTCGCAGATTTGTCTTTCATAATTGTTTACTTGATCATCAAACACATAAGACTTTAACACGTTTCTAAGAAGTTTATTCGATTCAAATTTTTATTTCATTATACAAAGTAGTCCGTAACTAAGCTCAAACCAGCCTTGATCAAGATTTGAGGGGTTGCTCGCGAATTGAGAATTCAGTGACAAGTTAGAAGAGCGTTTATTTGCATTCGATAAAGAATACTTTATGCTTCTAGAGTATAAACTGCGATCTGTAAAATCAGTCGAATAATTTCACAACTGATAAAAAAGAGTTCGTTCTTTATGATAACCAAAACAGTGGCATTTCTACCTTATTCTCTCCCAATAGTTTGCTTTTTATATTCACATTGACATCCCATCTCCACCCCTGACAAGTGGAAATATTTTCCCGTCCCCACCGGTGACAGGTGATCAAATCATCTGATTCAGTTTTCCGAATGCAGTTCGGCTTCAGTCGGAAAATTTTCAAATCTCCTGCCAGGCGTTAATGATCACAATAGAAATTAATGGTCGCTCCATTTATGGTCATCGGCGGCATTTTAAAAAAAAGCTTTTTGTTTCATGAAATGTCAATAGCATTTCTTGATACGTGTTTGTTCATGATATTTTCAAAACAATAACAATTACCCTTATAACGGACATTTCTGTATCTGTACTTGACTTTCAAAAATGGCGGTCTAGTACATGAGTTCGAGGCCACAAAGCGTGGCGACACTTCGAATGCTATTAGAGACGATATGTTGTTCTTCCTTTGAAATAAATATTTTCTGTGCATTTTACAGGATATACTTAGACTTATTTTATGCCATGATTATTTTAAATGTCTTTCTGGCCACGTGAACAATACGCTCGCCATTTTTGAGAGTCGTCTATGAGCAACATTTTAATAATAGGCTAGCACTCAATAAGGGTATCAACAAATGAGCGAGAGTTCACTACATGCATGCGCATATCGCTCATTTTTGCACTAAGTATCGATATACATTTTTGCCTTAAAATTAAGGGATGACATTAGCACGGGAGAACTTTTTTTTAACGTCTGAGTCCCTCGAAACAGCTTAATCCCTAAGTCCGCACTCCATCCCACAAGTATTGAAACTACATCGGTCCATATTAAGTTTGACAAGAACTTTTTATTTTATTTTATTTTATTTTATTTTATTTTATTGTATTGTATTGTATTGTATTGTATTGTATTGTATTGTATTGTATTGTATTGTATTGTATTGTATTGTATTGTATTGTATTGTATTGTATTGTATTGTATTGTATTGTATTGTATTGTATTGTATTGTATTGTATTGTATTGTATTGTATTGTATTGTATTGTATTGTATTGTATTGTATTGTATTGTATTGTATTGTATTGTATTGTATTGTATTGTATTGTATTGTATTGTATTGTATTGTATTGTATTGTATTGTATTGTATTGTATTGTATTTTATTTTATTTTTTGACATCAAAAGAATTAAACTGTAAAAGCTTTAAGTAGTAAGTTTTGTTTAGATTTGTTATACTTATGATTGTTTAGATTCGTTCCACAAATGATTTTTTCTTCTCTCCTTTTATGTTTCCTATTATCATACATTCCGTCGAGTTTATGTTCTAGTTTCTTGTGGAGTTGAGCTTTCCGTTTTGAATCAGGGGTTACAGGGGTTTATCGTCTCGTTCCGACGTTTATTAAACCCCTGGAGCCCAGGGTAGAATCAAGCTTAATTAGGTTTTCGAAGTTCCGACTTGCCCAGGCTTTTGTGTGCAATCAACTTGGCCTGGTCACCACAGCCGCGAACTTCAGGAATGAGTTGTGACAAGCAGAAAAAATATGAGCAGCATCGACATTTTTGTCCAAGGAGAGTAATGTACTGTTAACAAGATTCAAAGGAATGCCAAGTGTCCTTATTCGTAAATTCAGCAAGCATGGCATCAAAATCTTCTTCTTTGAGTTTGGACGGATTTACGTACTTACAGGAAGGAGGTTTGCCCTGGTTCGCGTTCTTCGGTTTGAGCTTCTTGTCTGTTTTCTCTGACGCCTTTTCTGTAAGCGTTTTTTGACTACAGTATCGTTGTACCTATACTTCTGCTCACATGGCGGTAAATAAAGCTGGAGGTTGCATGTTGGGAGTCGATTTTAAAAATTTTACAAGTACTTAGTAAGTCGTCATCTTGTTCTGAAACACAAAAACAGCGAACTAACAGCGAGTTATTTGTGCCCTTATTTAATCTTCTTTAGAGTTGAGAGGACAGTTACTTTATTGATTAGCATCATCATCATTAGTGTGTTTAGCGGGTTACTGAAAACCATTCTAGGTTAAGAATACATAAAAAATGCATTATACCCAATAATAATTTGCAATTTACAATAATTACAATAATAAGGAACATTATAGTTAATATTATTATGATTGTTAATAACAACAAATATAATAAAATTTCAAGGTATTATAGAGTTTTTACACGACTACGTGAAGCTGCCATGTTGAATAGCAGATTAGAAGAAAATATTTTTTCCCGAAGCATTGAGATTATTTCTAATTTAATAATAACTGTATATATTTAAGTGTTTTTTAAAAGTGACTCGAAACCAGACCACAGCGGTGAAAGGCCAGTGCCACCCAACATGGTAAAACTATGATACTCATCCTGAAGTCCAAAATATTTCAGTGCTTTCACGTGATCGTACAAAGACCCGGAAAATGAAGATATTTGTATTTTCTGATGTTTGGTTGATTTAAGGATTAGAGAAAAATATAAATCAAAATCATTCCTTGCCGTTTATCGTTAGTGGTTTACCGTAAACATCAATTAATCTTAAGGTCTCTATTGTTATTTCATACCAATCACAAGTTCTTTTTATAGCTTTTCTAACATCATTATACCGTTGATCTCCTACTCCTTTACTTTCATCACAGGGAGCCCAAGCTCAATATTTGCATATTTATAGTAAATGTATGTGGCGATAAATCATCCTCCTTTTTTCAACATTTTGCAACAATCATGTCTTTTTTTTTACATAGATCTCTTAAGTTTGCCGCTTTCGTCCTTGTGGCTGAGTTTTAGCGCCATTTGAGCGTTTTTGACGAAAATACCCCTGAAAGATAAAGAAGAACACATGTGGGAGGATCATTTATCGCCACATACATTTACTATAAATATGCAAATATTGAGCTTGGGCTTCTTCTTTATCTTTCAGGGGTATTTTCGTCAAAAACGGGTTATATATATATATATACGGGCTATAAATATGCAAATATTGAGCTTGGGCTCCCTGTGCTTTCATGTTCAAGATTCTTTTCCACAGCCAAAGATTAGCCTACGTCACATCCGGACTTTTCCTACGATAAGTCCGTCTGCGAAATAATAGCGGTTTAATCATATCATAACAGTCAATACTCTTATTGACTGTTACTAAGAGAGTGCGTTACACTGATACGTTAGATTTGAATTTCAAACTGCTCTCAAGTTACCCCATGTAATCTCCTATCAGGTTACTGGCAGTTACGATTTCCGGAAACTCTCCATTATTTGCGTCTCGTTTCAAATCTCAACACAGGAAACCCAAAATACTAATTGATCATTTACGGCTCTTAAAAGCCGGGCTCCCTGTGCTCATTATTCAGTTTAGGAAATAGGAATTCACGAGTTTGATCCTCAAATTGTACCCACATCTCCACTTAGTTGTCTCTCCTTCAATGGGTCGAATTCGATTTTCAGCTGACACTTTGCTGTCAATTTTACTGTAACTCAATAAAAGACAAGATTATCGAGGTGACTCTTTGAATCGAACTGAAACAATGAGTCCTCTAATAAGCTAGAACATATCAGTTGTATTGGTGATAAAATAAGTTAAAGATTCGCGTTAATTAAATAAAAGATAGGAAAATAAACTTCATACATGTGGTCCTGCTTGTATGTCGCCTTGTGCACTTTAATTGCTCGGTTTTTTTTGTTGTTGTTGTTGTTGTTTTTTGTTTTGTTTTTTTTGCACAGTCAGTGAGTGCAGTGTCTAGCTAGTGCCTGAAATACGAACCAGAAGTTCTTGACTCTTTACACAATCAAAGTAATTGTGAGCACAAGCATCTTTACAGTAAGTACACTTTTTTGTGTGTGTTGTTGTTTTTTTAAATTATATCTAATTCTATATAAATAACTATCTTAAGAGTATCTTAATTTGAGAGACGTTGTTGTTGTTGCTGTTGCTCTGGTCGTGGTTGCTGTTGTTTGTAATTTTGCATCATCTGCTGCGCTGCTGTTTTTGTTGTTGTTGTTGCTGTCGTTGTTGTTGTCGCCGTCACTGTTATTGCATGCTTGACTGCTTACGATGACCGCATATAATCACTTCAGATCTGTCTATATATTAATACGATTTTGTGAGTTCTTGGATTCTTTCAGAACAATAGCTATCTTAAGTCTCCGCTATGGCAACAGCCTGCACTTCACTGTATATTCATTTTAATGATAAAGCATCATCAATATTTGCACAAACTGCCAATAACAAGCCGTAGAACGAAGGTCTTCAAAATATGAAAAATTTCATTCTAACCGACTTTCGAATTCACACAGAAAATGAAGCTGCACCGCGTTATGGTCGACGTCGTGACGAAGTGAGAACAAATGAAATAGCAAACAAACATACTTGTTATATACCAACTGTCAAAGTCAATTTTTTCCCGTGCTCTGATTGGGCGAGAGCGCATCACGTAAACGTCAACAAATTTTGCTGTTTCCCCAGCAACAACTCTCAGCGGGCAACAGTGTGTTTTGTTGACCGGTAATAACAAAACCAGAAGTTGATTGATCTTTGAAGGCACGTTTTTGGCAGCGCGCGTTTACAAATTCCGAATTTCCGAATGGCATTCATTCGTAATACATGAGGCCAAACTCGTGTTTATTGTCAAACTTTTAAGACCAATATACAACATTTATTCCGAGAAAAAGATGATCGATAACCAGCCAGGAATGTCACCAAAAGAGGTGCAAGAATTCTCCGAAAAACTATGTGTGAAAAAAGGTCAGTTTTGTGTGAATTTTGATTAAAAACTTAAACTGTAGGCAGCGACGTTTTGCTTTTTATTTTGTTCTTTGACAGTTGGTATATAACAAAACACTTATTGACTGGGATCTCGGGCAAGCAGTATGTTTTGTAGTACCTCGATAGCTAATGTTTGCCCCCTCTCCGCCTCGGAAACATCGCGGTCTCAGGACTACAAACTAAACATACTGTTTCCCTCGGTCGCAGTCACTGAATAAGTGTTAAATGTAGCAACAATTAGGCAAACGTGGTTCAATTTACAAACATTGTTATCGAATTCCTATTACATTCAATCTTAAAGAAATCAAATTAAAATAACTTTTTATGGTTACTGGCTTTATGCCAGTAACACACTATGCCATCGGGTCCATGAGTGAGTGAGTGAGTGAGTGAGTGAGTGAAATTCGGAAACTGCTCCGAAGGAGAGGCGAAGTGTCAAGCCGAAAGATACGCGAACTACGTGCGCCGGCCTGAGAGCGTTTAAGGCGACTATTAATAATCAAATATAGGGTTTATGGTTATAAATAGACGTTTTGAGACCAAACCGTTCAGTTTAGTTCAGAAAAATATCTGTAGGGGAAACGTTTGATCAATTCTTGATAAACGTGGTATTGGTGGTCTGATAGTCGTAGATACTATGGGCTTCATGAGTATGAGCGAGTAAAATTCGGAAATTTCCGAAGTAGAGGCGAAGTCTCAAGCCGAAAGATATGCAAACTACGTGCGCCGGTCTGAGAGTGTTTAAGTCGATTATTACTCGTGCCCAGGCCTTTAGGCCGGGAACGAGTTATAAACTGCAAATGTTTTTTTTTTTCTCTCTTTTCGTCCTGAGAGACTTCTGATTGGTTAAGAACGTAAAAACAATGCCCTTCATTCATCACCTTTGAGCGAACGCAATCCAGGAACTTTAGGAATGCAAGATGGCCGACTACAAAGAAAATAGCTTTCAGAGACAGGCTTTTCCTGCAGTAGAACAATGTAATTTGGAGCTTTTAACTCGAGATATACCTATATACTTATAAGAGCTTCAGAATGGGCTGTTATTTTGAGATTCATCTCCAATACTTTGACCAAATATCGAACTTTAAATGGAGTACTTGAAAGCCGAGGCCCTCGCGATAACGACTGTTTCCTATGAGCTGAAAAACTACGAATTTCTCATCCTACATGTTGCTAAACGAACATACATAGAAGCAAGTCAATTATATTCCTCATTCAAGCATTCAATAGATCTTGAGAGGTTTTTGTACTGAATTTTAATTTAATATCGGAATGGCATGAAACTATATTCCATTGACCTTGTATTTCGCGTTTGGTCACGTAACGCATTTTATTCATATATAAAACATCCGAAACACGAACGAAAAAATACACGATTTGTTATTGTGTCAAATATGCCGTTGTAGAAGTCTTTACAGCAAACACTTGAGATATATAGTGAAATAAGAAGTTGAATAAACTGGTATATTTTTGCATGTTGGAGATATCTAATACCCATGCATGATAATAGAAAAGCTGTTGACAGACAAACCGACTAATCAAGGTATTTTTTTAGTTTAAAAGTTAGCCGATTAAAAAAAGGTCATTATGTTACGGTTAGCTATTTCCTGAAATGTTGAAGAATGCGTGAAACGGCTCGGGGAAGAGTACGAATGGAGCCGGTCGTTGGAGCCTCTCTTAAAAAGGGCTCCAGGGGCACGAGTGAACGCACGTGTGCGTCTAGTTAATAATCAAATATAGAGATTGTGGTTATAGATATACGTTTTGAGACTAAACCGTTCAGTTTAGTTCATAAATATATCTGTAGGGGAAACGTTTGGACCAGCAGCAGTAGTAAAGACCTTGTATTTGTCTGTCAACAGGTATTAGTGCTTGCCTTTGTCCTTCTATTATCATACATTATATCTCACAGGCAGAAATATTCCCTGCGAATATACCAATTTATTCAACTCTTTATTTCACTATATATCTAAATTGTTCGCTGTAAAGACTTCCACAACGGCATTATTGACACAACAAACCGTGTATTTTTTCGTTCACGTTTCAGATGTTTTATCCATTACGTGACCAAACGGATCAGGTGAAATAGGACATAAAAATAAAATAGACGCACTCGCGCGTTTACTCGTGCCCATGTAAAAAAAGCCCAAAATCGGCTTAAAAACGACATTTAGATTAGCTGCCGCTAGAGTAAGAGCGATTGACATGTTGTCGTTGATAAAATTTTGAACAAGACGCTCCTCGAAGCGTACACTGGCTGCCTGTAGTTAAACAAGCCGCAGTACCAACGACCTTTTATTTGTCTGTCAAGAGCTATTAGTGTTTGCCTTTGTCCTTCTATGATCATGCATTATATCTCACATGCAAAAATATTCGCTGCGAATATACTAGTTTATGCAACTTTTTATTTCACTATATATCTAAATTGTTTGCTGTAAAGACTTTTACAACGGCATCATTGACACAACAAATCGTGTATTTTTTCGTTCATGTTTCAGATGTTTTATCGATTACGTGACGAACGCGTCAGGTCAAATAGAACATAAAAATAGATTAGTCAAAGTAAACCCCTACCCTCACCCCCAACCAGGGACAGTTATTAATATTCAAATATAGGGTTTGTGGTTATAAATAAACGTTTTGAGACCAAACTGTGCAGTTTAGTTCAGAAATATATATCTGCAGGGGAAATGTTTGAAAGGCGTAGATACTATGCCCTTCATGCGTGTGAGTGAGCGAAATTCGGAAATCTCCGAAGTAGAGGTGAAGTGTCAAGCCGAAAGATGTGGTTATAGATATACGTTATGAGACCAAACTGTTGACTTTAGTACTTTTACTTATAAAAATACCTGTAGGGGAAACGTTTGATCGCTTTTCGATAAATGTGGTATTGATCGTGTGAAAGTCGTAGACACCATGCTACGGGGTTTGTCAGTAAGAAGAGAAATGTTCGGAGCGTCGTCGGAAAGTGCCATTTCGTTTCGACTTCTGGAGTTACGTATCAGTTCGGGTGAGTTGTTGTTCTGTAATTTAACTCCGTTTGCTGTGTTGAGCGAATCAGGCACAGTCTTCAACAAATTTGTAGAGCGCTTTTGATGTGCTAGTTGTAAGGTTTATTATTTGTTTTTGAGAGATTCTCTGCCCGTAAAATGTTTCACAAGAATTATTTGTCTATGTTTAGCATCAACGACAATTCGAGTGGGGTCAGCTCTAAAAGCCTCGTCGAAGCACAGGTAGCCCAAATTCACTGTGAGAGATGATTTACTAGAGAATATAGGGTGAATTTTTAGAGATTTTTTGCTTTAAATCTTAATAAAATTTATCAAAATACTCACAGTGTTTTCTTTGTGTTCTCAATGATCTCCTGTCTGAGTTTCAGCGATTTTCGTTGAGTTTAGCTGACTTTCACTGACCACACATAAGAGGAGGAAAAGAGTTCGGCAGTTCGAAGGCCTATTTGGGGGCGTCGCTTCCAACCTTTCCTCCTCTTATGTGTGGTCAGTGAAAGTCAGCTAAACTCAACGAAAATCGCTGAAACTCAGACAGGAGATCATTGAGAACACAAAGAAAACACTGTGAGTATTTTGATAAATTTTATTAAGATTTAAGGCAAAAAATCGTACGCTCAAAAGTCACTCTATATTCTCTAGTAAATCATCTCTCACAGTGAACTTGGGCTACCTGTGGTCGAAGGAGAGAATAGTATGAACTCTCCACGGGGACTAAAAAATCTGAGCCATGGGACAGAAAACTTCGTGTAAGAGACAATCATCTGCTTTCGGGGAATAAACAACCCCGGCAATGGGACCCAAAATCAATTTCGGAAGACTTATTACGGGTTAAGCAATAACAGCAGAAATTTCAAGAATGTAACATTCAATAAGCAAACAATTCTGAATGCCCCTTGTGTAAAATCGTGCACGAAAGCTGTGGCTGGTTTTCCAGAAACGAATATTGAATATTGTAATTGTGGCAATGCTATGATTAGTGACCATGTGTGTATGTCTATTGACGAATAAAACATAAAAAGTGGTAGACATTTGCGAGCAACTTTTAGAGGTCATGCGGGAACTCACAGAAACGGAAATAATAATATCTAATTAGTCAATATCTTCGTTTACAGTTATTAGTATTTGTCTTTTGAAACTGAAGCTCTCGCGACGCGATAAAGAAGTGACTCCTTTGATCTGGAAATCTACGAATTTTTCACCCTACATGTTGCTAAATGAACACATATAGAGGCAAGCCAATTATATTTCTCATTCAAGGATTCAAGAGATCTTGAGGGGTTTTTATACTGAATTTTAACACCGAAACGGACCACACAGCTTATTTATACATTTTGATGGAACCAAGGCTGTATTTGACCTGATGCGTTTGGTCACGTAATGGATAAAACATGTGAAACATGAACGAAAAAATACACGGTTTGTTGTTGTGTCAAAAACGTCGTTGTAGAAGTCTTTACAGCAAATAATTGAGATATATAGTGAAACTAGACGCACACGTGCGTTCACTCGTGCCCCCGGAGCCCCTCAGTGACCGGCCCCGTTCGTACTCTTCCCCGAGCCGTTTCACGCATTCTTCACCATTCCGGGAAATATTTAACCGTAACATAAAGACCCTTTTTGAATCGGTTAACTTAAACTAAAGAATATCTGATTAGTCAATTTGTCTGTCAGCAGCTATTAGTGTTTGCCTTTGTCCTTCTATTATCATACATGAGTATTATATATCTCCGACATGCAAAAATATTTCCTGCGAATATACCAGTTTATTCAACTTTTTATTTCACTATCTCAATTGTTTGCTGTAAAGACTTCTACAACGGCGTTTTTGACACAATAACAAATCGTGTATTTTTTCGTTCATGTTTCGGATGTTTTATACATGAATAAAAGACGTTACGTGACCAAAAGCGCAATACAAGGTCAAGTTCCATGCAATGGTCTGCTTCAGAATTCCGTTACTAAAAATCAGTACAAAAATCTTTCAAGATCTCTTGAATGCTTGAATGAGGAATATAATTGACTTGCTTCTACGTATGTTTGTTTAGCAACATGTAGGATGAGAAATTCGTAGATTCCCAGCTCATAGGAAATAGTCTTTATCGCGAGCCGCTTCCTTTCAAGTACTCCATTTAGAGTTCGATATTTGGTCAAAGTTCAAAGTTCAAAGTTCATGAAGCTCAAAACAGCCCATTCTGAAGCTCTTATAATTATAAAGGTATATCTCGAGTTAAAAGCTCCAAATTACATTGTTCTACTGCAGGAAAAGCCTGTCTCTGAAAGCTAATTTCTTTGTAGTCGGCCATCTTGCATTCCTAAAGTTCCTGGCTTGCGTTCGCAGTCGCTCAAAGGTGATGAATGAAGGGCATTGTTTTTACGTTCTTAACCAATCAGACGTTCCTCAGGACGAACACAGAAGGAAAAAAAAAAAACATTTGCAGTTTATAACTCGTTCCCGGCCTAAAGGCCTGGGCATGAGTAATAAAAAGTCGCATAAACTGGTATGTTTTTGCATGTTGGAGATATCTAATAGCCATGCATGATAATAGAAGGACAAAGGCAAATATTAATACTTGCTGACAGACAAATTGACTAATCAGATATTTTTTTATTTTTTTTTTATTTTTTAAGGTCAAAAAAGGTGTTTATTGTGTTACGGTTAAGCGAGGAATGCGTGAAACGGGTCGGGTCAGTTAGTTTTATAATCATTGCGAAGGCTAGCCGTTTGAGATTGTGTGAAAAATTGCTGTACTCAAAGTGCTAAATACTTTGAACCGTGTGTGTCCGACACTGATCCTTGTAGTTCAATATTGAAGGTTATACAATGCACAGGAGATAGATAAGAAACATTTGATATATCAGACAAAGCGATGTACTTTCGTAAGTTTTAGGGGAACAGTTCTGCTAACGTGGATACACCAGCTGTTTTCTGCCCGTAGCGCTTCACTTTCTAATAGAAATGGCTAGTTCAGTAATTTAACTTTGTTTGCTGTGTTGAGTGAATCAGGCACAGTCTTCAGCAAATGTGTAGAGGGCTTTTTATGTGCCAGTTGTAAGGTTTATTATTTGTTTTAGAGAGAATCCCTGCTCGTAAAATGTTTCACTGAAAGTTGGGGGGTTTAGCGCCAGTAACCACATGGCCTCTTAGGGGCCTATTTTTTCTCTTAGAGAACAACGTCACTTCAAGTTCGTCTGACGGGAACCAATGTAAAACATTTTGGTCAAGTAGAAATCCTGTACAAAGGGACCTGGGGAGCAGTCTGTGATGATAATTGGGATATAAAGGATGCCCACGTGATCTGTCGAATGCTTGGTTACAAGGCAGCTGAAAATCGAATTTGGAACATTGAAGGAAATGTTCTAGATAAAACGGCGAGTCTGGTAAATTCATGCTCTCTGGACGCTTGCTTCTGTATGTCTTGTAAACTCGGACAGGATCTCGATCAGCTGAAAGATTAGGGTTTGAATACATCCTTGGCTTTATTTTTCTCGTGTCTCTGGGATTTGAACCACTTCTTGTTTTAGTTTGTCTTTCGGTGGAATATTCCAAGTATTCTGATCCATTACTGGCTTGGATTAACTGAATGTCTCCCCAGCATAAATCTCTCTGCTCTTTGTCTCCTCGAAGCCCGAAGTGCAACGTAGTTTGAATCCACATCGTTGTTATCAGAGCTTGAGGGCTGTGAGTTCCTAAGGCTTTCGCTTGATATAACAACTCTATTTGATTAGTAGCTCGTGGCTTATTGCTTAAGCCTTTGCTCTTTAGCTCCTTCTGTTTAGCTTTCAAAATGGCCATTACACCTTCAAACTGAGGACCTTTGAAGATTGTATAACCGTAATTTTGATGGTTCAGGTGTCTTTGGATACTTCCAAGGATTCCTCTTAGACTGCTTGGCTCATAGTTTGAGCCATCCTTCTTTCTAACAGCGAAGATAAACTTGGAAAGTAGGCTGTTGAGTTCATTTGCTGTCAGCTCGTGAAATGAACAGTTCAAATCGGGTCTTTCCTTATCCAAAAACTTGACAAAAAGTTGGACATCATAATCCGTTTTCCTTCTAGTATTTTTGTTTTCTTGCTCTTCTACGAACATAAGCAATTCTTCGTCCGTAACTTCAACAAATCTCTCGGCCATTTTCAACAAGATTTCCAAACAAAAAGTGTAGTTGAAAAAGTTCAGTCATAGATGCAAACCCCAGAGAACAGGGTTACGCAGAATTGGTAGAAGAATTGTATAATATTTTCAAGTTTTGGATGAACAAACAGCGAAGTATATTTTCGTTTAGTTCCTCGGTGATCATTGTATTACAAAGTAATACCATGACTTCTTCGGGATATTAGTGAATAAATGTCCCCTCAGCCTCGGGAGGTTTAGTAATTTCTTCTAAACTAAACCTCCCTCGGCTTCGGGGACATTTAATCACTAATATCCCTCAGGGTCATGGTCTTACTTATAATTATAATATAATAATATTAATATGATCAGGGATCAGAGGCTAGGGCTCAGGGATCAAATGGGTGGGTTCAAGGATAAGGGACATTGGATCAGGATCAGGGATCACCTCAGTTTTTTGCACCAAGGATCAGGGATCAAAATTTTCTAAAAATATGAGTTCAGGAATCAAAATTTCCGTTAAAACCCAGGATCAGTCAAGACGAAAATATACCATACGAGCCTGGTATAGCAGCCTCGAGAAGCTTTGAACGTAATGTAACTGTTTTAGATTTGTGTACAAGCAACAATTTTTAGGCACACGATCTAAGCTCGGTAAAAACTGCTCGGTAATACAAGCCAATTTAACATGTCGACCCTCGACATTATACCTCGTGGTCTACATGTACACGGGTCGACAGTCCGTGAAGATAGGCAAAAATGCCTATAAATCTGAATTGATAATTTCTTATTCCTTGTCACATTTTGTGCTGAACTACTCTCAACTCCCTCTGCAGCTTAGAATTCATCACATCTCCAAGTTGAGCTGTTCGATTCTCGGATGTGAAAACAATCGGGACTTTGTAGTCGCTGTCTTCAAACAACAAACATCGTCGCAAGTCCAATATCAAAAATAGGCCCCTAGGCCAGGAGGCCATGTGGTTACTGGCGCTAAACCCCCCCAACTTTCAGTGAAACATTTTACGAGCAGGGAGTCTCTCTAAAACAAATAATAAACCTTACAACTGGCACATAAAAAGCCCTCTACACATTTGCTGAAGACTGTGCCTATGATTCACTCAACACAACAAACAAAGTTAAAATTACTGAACTAGCCATTTCTAATAGAAAGTGAAGCGCTACGGGCAGAAAACAGCTGGTGTATCCACGTTAGCAGAACTGTTCCCCTAAAACTTACGAAAATACATCGCTTTGTCTGATATATCAAATGTTTCTTATCTATCTCCTGTGCATTGTATGACGAACACTGCTAGTTGACCTTCAATATTGAACTACAAGGATCAGTGTCGGACACACACGGTTCAAAATATTTAGCACTTTGAGTACAGCAATTTTTCACACAATCTCAAACGGCTAGCCTTCGCAATGATTATAAAACTAACTGACCCGACCCGTTTCACGCATTCTTCGCTTAACGGCGTTTATGTTCTATTTGACCTGACGCGTTCGTCACGTAATCGATAAAACATCTGAAACATGAACGAAAAAATACACGATTTGTTGTGTCAATGATGCCGTTGTAAAGGTCTTTACAGCAAACAATTTATATATATAGTGAAATACAAAGTTGGACAAACTGGTATATTCTCAGCGAATATTTTTGCATCTGAGATATACATTAAATGCATCTTCATAGAAGGACAAAGGAAACACTAATAGCTCTTGACACACAAATAAAAGGTCGTTGGCACTGCCGCTTGTTATTACTACAGCCACGCAGTGTACGCTTCGAGGAGCGTCTTGTTCAAAATTTCATTGACGACAACATGTTAAACTCTCTTACTCTAGCGGCAGCTAATCTAAATGTCCTCTTTAAGCCGATTTTGGGCTTTTTGTACGTGGGCACGAGTAAATGCGCGAGTGCGTCTAGTTTATTTTTATGTTCTATTTCACCTGATCCGTTTGGTCACGTAATGGATAAAACATCTGAAACGTGAACGAAAAAATACACGGTTTGTTGTGTCAATAATGCCGTTGTGGAAATCTTTACAGCGAACAATTTAGACATATAGTGAAATAAAAAGTTGAATAAACTGGTATATTCGCAGGGAATATTTTTGCGTGTGTGATATAATGTATGATAATACAAAGACAAAGGCAAACACTAATAGCTGTTGACAGACAAATAAAGGGTCTTTAATTATTTAATAATTTGTACATATTTAAGGAGGTTACAAACGTAAATTAGCAATATGTATAAAAAATATCACCTTGCAAACAATGAATTCCTCATGAATTCCTCAAGTGGTTCGTTGCTGGCTCGGGTTCCAAAGGTCGTGGGTTCGACTCCCGGGTGGTACATGTATTTTTTTCTTCTTTTTTTTTTCTTTTTTCTTTGCTTCATTATCTTTTTCTTTTGTTCTTTCCTACTCAAGTCTATTATTTTTTGCTAAAAATATTACATTAGCTCATGTTATTAATAATGATCCAACTGACTCTCTAAAAATTCCTTTAAATGCTTTACAGGTGGGCCCAAACTTAATGCTTAAATTTGTGAGAGCAATGATCTATCATTAAAAAAATATGTATCGCTTTAATTGATCTATAATTTTGCTTTCAAAAAAACCTCATTATTTAACTAAAATTTATTTTTTTCCTGTGGTCATTCTAAGGGGACAATCCACGGGTTACTTCGCCATTGGCGGATTGATTAATCAATTATATGATTATCTCAATTCTTCTAATCTTTTGGAAAATAACCAATCTGGCTTTAGACCACAACATTCCACAGCCACGTGTTTATTAAAACAAACCAATGACTGGCTGCGAAACATAGATGATGGTCTATTAACTGGCGTAATCCAAATTGACTTAAGGAAAACTTTTGACTCAGTAAACCATAAAATTTTATTGGACAAACTAGGTGTGCTTGGAATACAAGGAATACAAGGAATCTCTTTGAATCATACTTGACAAACAGAAATCAGCTCCCATTTAAATTAGCAATAATAATTTTAAATACTGTGTTTGTGACGGTTGTGATTCAAATGAATTGGGCTTCCTGTGGTAATAGGCAATCAAAGATTGCATTTTCTTGTAAAAGTTGAAATAAAGATTATAGATCAAGCTTTATAGCATTTGCTTTAGGGTTTGAAAAAACTCTTGCCCTTTAGTCTCCTGAGAATTATAAGGCTTTCAAGCTCAGTCACCACAGTGATATTTATTCAGATTCAGTCAGATTTTATAATTGACCTTGTATAGTAGTGGTTCACAATTCTCAGAAATAGAATGTAAAAATCCCTCGAACTGATTTGATTCACATAAATACTGAACCATTTCAAAATCCTTCAATTAAACTGGACATTGCAGAACATATTAAATGTAGTTTTTTTTGTCTTGACAGTATTGTGGCATCTTGTTTTTGTACTATGTAGAATGGAATGACCACAGATAAATAGCTGTCTTTACGTGAAACAAGAATTCTCTTTTCCAGGTTACACTAATCATGACTTTTGATGAAATTGTAAAACAACTCAAAGCAACTACTACCTTATAGCAGAGCTCCCATTTCAATTTTAATATTTTTTTATATTCTTGATTCAAATGAATTGGGCTTCCTGTGGTAATTGCCCAATTGTAAAGGGCTTGAAAAAGTTGAAATGAAGATTATTTTAAAAGCATTTGTTTTGGTTTGTATTTGTATGGGCTTGTAAGCTCAGTGACCTTAATATTACAGTAATATTCAGATTCACTGTCAGATTTCATAATTGACTTTGTAGTGGTTCATAATTTTCAGAAATAGAAAGCAAAAATCTCCAAAACCTTTTTTAAATATTTGATACAAGTAATTAAACCTTCTCAACATCATGGATATTACAGAACAACATATCTTAATTTGTCTGTCTTCACTATATTGTGACATCTTGTTTTTTTCTGGTTCAGTGTTGTTGTTGTTTTGTTTTGTTTTTTTTTAATGTAGAATAGAATGGCACAATACTTGTCTCTTCCAGATTACACTGATAATACAATTTAAGCTTAAAATGATTATAAGAACAGCTACTTGAAATAAATAACAAGAAATTAAGCATTTCCAATTTGCATTTAAGGTCTCATAGGGCTCACTGAGAAACTTCATGCTTAATGGTAAAACAGCTCTAGTTTGCATGCAAAATTCC
This sequence comes from Telmatactis stephensoni, assembly GCA_029948255.1. Taxonomy (NCBI): domain Eukaryota; kingdom Metazoa; phylum Cnidaria; class Anthozoa; order Actiniaria; family Isophelliidae; genus Telmatactis; species Telmatactis stephensoni. The sequence continues at coordinate 188,557 of JALIZF010001549.1, forward strand.
TTCTTTTTTTCCTGTCAATTTTTTCATTAAATTACAGACCCAAACTTGAGCTGTATTTTATACACATTAGTGGGTTGAAATAAGTTTAAAATCAATTTTTTTACTAATTTTATTTTTAAAAGTATAGTGCAAAACGCTCACCGTAAAACAAAATATCATTGTACATTTCATGCCCGTGTACTTGAGTGTTTGTTTAAACTTGGCCATAGTTCAACGTGCATAAACGTACATTTTTTTAAGTCATCAATCCCAAATAAAAGATAAATGATCAAATCAGTATAGGTACAAGAGACTTTTTGACATCATCTTTTGGCCAGGGTCTTTACCTTGAAGTGCCTTCCTTGTTGTCTTTAGAAGCTAAGCATAGTCCTCGTTTCATGTTCAATGCAGACGATTCTTCATTTCCAACTACTGACTCTGAGATTTTTAAGCAGCTTTACTGAAGGCATAGACTTCACGAAACGAAGAATACACGATCCTCAATGACTGATTCATTATGAGAAGTTTTTTGAAGCTACAAATCCAACTAAAAAGTTGTCCAACTTTGAAAATGTTCTCTGTGTCCTTCGTCTTTCGAGTAGCCGGCTTTTGAAACGACACCGGGCTCGAAAAAAAATTCAAACGTACGTTGTTTTCGCTTCAACCCGTCAAAATTGGCACAGATTAATGATCATGAAAATCTCTAAATTTTTACGAGGTTTCGAGAATAATCTTTTTAAGTTTTGCAAGTTAAAACTGCAGGGAAACTTGTAAATTTTTGCTGGCGTCCACATATCGCGCCAGCGCAATCTATGGACCATGTACTTTGAATCCATAGTTCGCACAATGGACTTTTGGTAGCGTCCACATATCGCGCCAGCGCAATCTATGGACCATGTACTTTGAAGGCCATAGTTCGCACAATGGACTTTTGCTAGCGTCCACATATCGCGCCAGAGCAATCTATGGACCAAAACACCATGTACTATACTATGCACTTTGAATCCATAGTTCGCACTATGGACTTTTGCTGGCGTCCACATATCGCGCCAGCGCAATCTATGGACCATGTACTTTGAATCAATAGTTCGCACTATGGACTTTTGCTGGCGTCCACATATTGCGCCAGCGCAATCTATGGACCATGTACTTTGAAGTCCATAGTTCGCACTATGGACTTTTGCTGGCGTCCACATATCGCGCCAGCGCAATCTATGGACCAAAACACCATGTACTATACTATGCACTTTGAATCCATAGTTCGCACTATGGACTTTTGCTGGCGTCCACATATCGCGCCAGCGCAATCTATGGACCAAAAGCACCTATGGACTTTTGCTAACGTCAACATATCGCGCCAGCACAATCTGTGGACCATGTACTTTGAAGTCCATTGTTCGCACAATGGACTTTTGGTAGCGTCCACATATCGCGCCAGCGCAATCTATGGACTATGTACTTTGAAGTCCATAGTTCGCACTATGGACTTTTGCTGGCGTCCACATATTTCGCCAGCGCAATCTATGGACCATGTCTTTGAAGTCCATAGTTCGCACAATGGACTTTTGCTAGCGTCCACACTCAATCTATGGACCAAAACACCATGTACTATACTATGCACTTTGAATCCATAGTTCGCACTAGGGACTTTTGCTAGCGTCCACATATCGCGCCAGCGCAATCTATGGACCAAAACACCATGTACTATACTATGATTGCACTGGCGCGATATGTGGACGCTAGCAAAAGTCCATAATGCGAACTATGGACTTCAAAGTACGTGGTCCATAGATTGAGCTGGCGCGATATGTGGACGGTAGCAAAAGTCCACAGTGCGAACTATGGATTCAAAGTACATGGTCCATAGATTGCGCTGGCGCGATATGTGGACGCCAACAAAAGTCCATAGTGCGAACTATGGATTCAAAGTGCATAGTATAGTACATGGTGTTTTGGTCCATAGATTGCTCTGGCGCGATATGTGGACGCTAGCAAAAGTCCATAGTGCGAACTATGGACTTCAAAGTACATGGTCCATAGATTGCGCTGGCGCGATATGTGGACGGTACCAAATGTCTATAGTGCGAACTATGGATTCAAAGTGCAGAGTATAGTACATGGTGTTTTGGTCCATAGATTGCGCTGGCGCGATATGTGGACGCTAAAAAAAGTCCATAATGCGAACTATGGACTTCAAAGTGCATAGTATAGTACATGGTGTTTTGGTCCATAGATTGCTCTGGCGCGATATGTGGACGCTAGCAAAAGTCCCTAGTGCGAACTATGGATTCAAAGTGCATAGTATAGTACATGGTGTTTTGGTCCATAGATTGCGCTGGCGCGATATGTGGACGCCAGCAAAAGTCCATAGTGCGAACTATGGATTCAAAGTGCATAGTATAGTACATGGTGTTTTGGTCCATAGATTGCTCTGGCGCGATATGTGGACGCTAACAAAATTCCATAGTGCGAACTATGGATTCAAAGTGCATAGTTTAGTACATGGTGTTTTGGTCCATAGATTGCGCTGGCGCGATATGTGGACGCCAACAAAAGTCCATAGTGCGAACTATATGGATTCAAAGTGCATAGTATAGTACATGGTGTTTTGGTCCATAGATTGCTCTGGCGCGATATGTGGACGCTAACAAAAGTCCATAGTGCGAACTATGGATTCAAAGTGCATAGTATAGTACATGGTGTTTTGGTCCATAGATTGCACTGGCGCGATATGTGGACGCTAGCAAAAGTCCATAGTGCGAACTATGGACTTCAAAGTACTTGGTCCATAGATTGCGCTGGCGCGATATGTGGACGGTGTGGCTACCGTAGTCTAGAACACTTTTCACATGTATTGAGATATACTTTTATTTTAATTATTTATTTATTTATTTATTTATTTATTTTTTGTAAGCGGGCTTCCTGTGTCGCGGGGCCCGCGAGGACTCTCGGCATTGTGTGTTTAATGGCGCCGAGAGTTCGGTAAGTTTACCTCTTCATTCTATATGTATCTCTGTTTTTTGTTTATTTAGTAGTTTTCGTTTGTGTTTATTTCAGAAAACCGCCTTTTTTTTCGCTTTTCTCTTCTTTTTTCATCACCGGTTTTAAATTAAAGAGGAAATAAAAAAGGAGAGGGACGAGTTTGACACTCCGGTTTATTCACACAATCAACTACGTTGAATTTAACCTGCAGCGGGGACCCTGCAGGAACAGTTTTCGAACTCTGAGCTCAAGGAAATCGCTTTGGTAAGCGAAATGTCACTACAAGGAAGTAGAGACGATGATTTATCGAAAAAAACGGAGATATCGTGGTTGATGTCTCGGCCAAACACAAGTCCAACTACAGTACACAGTTTAAACACATGTTCATCAAGATTATCTGAATCAAATTTATCGAGACTGCAAGAAGAACTTGAAAGAACTGCTGAAAATTTTAAACAACTCCAAAGGGAATTATTACTGGCTAGACAAGAATTTCATAGTGCTGGAATGGATCAAGGTAAAAATGTAAACAGACTGAAGGGGGACTCTACTAATAGAGCTCCCTTTGATGCTAGTTTTCACGAACTGAAGAGCCGGGTGAAATGCCTCTCTTTGAAGCCTTTTCTCCTTTGAATGAAAATGTGTGTGCTTATACATCAACTCCAATACATTCAACAAATGCCAGAGTAAATACAAATGTCTTAGATTCAGGGTATAAGTCGAACAACCCCTTTGCTGATAATATTGTTGCAAAACCAGCTGGAATATATTATTATCAAGGCGAAGCAAGATCAAGTGAAGTCAAAAGAAGCTCTGCAAGTTCAGAGCATAACAAAGGAAATCCATTCCATAATCCTGTTGAATATGTACCATCACCTACACATACCTCTGTAGGTTCAGAGCATACCTCAAGTAATCCATTTCACAGTCCAATAAGCCAGTTCGGAGTTTAAGAATCGTTTTCAGTGCGCATGCGATTTTATCCCGAACTTCTCACCTTCTTTTGTTTAAACCTTCTTTTGTTTTGAATCAAACAAAAGAAGGTGAGAAATTCGGGATAAAATCGCATGCGCATTAGAAACGATTCTTAAACTCCGAACTGGCTTATTGGGAAAGTTTACGTACCATCACCCACATATAGCTCTGTAGGTTCAGAGCATACCTCAAGAAATCCATTTCACAGTCCAAGTGATATAAGGGACGGACCATTAGATTTTTGAGGGGGGGGGGGGGGGGTTGGACAATTTTTGCTGTGCACGAATTTTTTTTTGTCTTTTGTGGCGGTGCAGGAATTTTTTTCCCCACATGATTTGCTCGCAGGATATTTTTTTCGAGAGCTAATTTTTAATATTTTAGATTTTTTATGAATTCTGATTTTAACAGTGAAAGCAGAACGAGTGTACACCCTAAGTTTCGTTTCTTGTTTTTTTATTAGATATTGTTCTGAAAATAATATACGCTTAAACATATTGCAGATCAAATTCCACAAGAAAACCAGATTTATACTTTTATGTAGGCTTTGAAGAAATGGGGGGGGGGGGGGGGGGGGTACTTTAAGAGCCAGGACCAGGAACAGGGGCCGTAGCAAAGCAAATTCTTTTGGGGCGCAGCTGAACCTGAAAGGGTTCGAAGAATGGTGTTTTGTTGCTTTTATTCTTTTACAAATTACTGTTACGAGTTATTGACGTTAAATATGGTCTCTTTACTTTACTTTTCTTTTTACTAATTCGGAACATAATGATTCTAGTTTTTGCGAGCGCAAAGCGTGAGCCGCTCGCTAAAAAATTTGTAGCTAGTGATATACACTTATTTCAAAAATCGCCGTTGTCACAAGTCAGGCGTCAAGCCAAGACCAAAATCAATGCTGGTCAAATCACACTGTTGTTATCAACCGAACAAAGTGCAATATAGCAACAAGCACGTAGAAATGACAATATTTAGTAATTGCTCATAAAACCAGCATTCATTTCGGTCTTGGCTTAACACTTAAGCTTAATGAATCGCGACGACGATGTTTGAAATAGTTGTACATGTCCTGGTGTTGCGAGCGCGAAGCGCGAGCCGCTCAACAGAAATCGTCAACCAAATTCGTTCACAAATGGCTGCTTTTTGGTTGATTTGCGAGCTAAGATGACAGGTACAATCCTTGCCAGAAGTGTTGAAAATGTTAAGCTGCTTGCACGAATTTTTTTTCTGGCACTTTTGTTGTGCACGATATTTTTTTCTTCATTTAAGGCTTTGCTCGAATTTTTTTTTGGTTATTGCCCAACCCCCCCCCCCCCCCCCATCAAAAATCTAATGGTCCGTCCCTAATAGGGCTGCGCGGCCAAGCTAATAATAGATTTAATCGGCTTATGACACCCTACAAAGGTCAGACAAACATTACTGAAAATTAGTAAGACGAAAGACAGAAAATTTGAAAATTTTGTTCTGTAAATGGTCGCTACAAAGCAATGCTGTTGGGGAGAGTGTCGGAGTGACTCAAGATATTCAGATCTGCCTCATTTAAAGCTAAACATCAATTTAGAAGAAGTTAAACCAATATTTTGACTAGCAATAAAGTCAATAATACAAGTGACTACTTTTCACGTTTGCCGCTTTGTTTTGGTAAACTGGGTAATTCTCAGGACAGTTGGTGAATTCAGAACCAGGAAATTCGTAGTCTTCGGGCAAAATAACTAATTTTTCCTCCAATAAAATACCCTGTTTTTCCATAGAATATTACAGTAAATGTATGGCACATCCGGTCTGTTTGTCTGACCAATATGTCTGACTGTAGTATTGTATTACAGCTTAATAAGCTTAGTAACGTCACGACCGCGCAGCCCTATTTATGTACCATCACCTACTCATAGCTCTGTAGGTTCAGAGCATATCACAAGAAACCCATTTTACAGTTCAGTTAATAATGTTTGTATACCAATACCCACCTATAGCTCTGTAGGTTCAGAGCAGAAGAAACTAAATATACTCCATAGTCCAGTCCAATATGGACCAATGCATACCTATAGCTCTGTAGGTTCAGAGTTATACACAGGAAACCCATTTACCAGCACAGCATCACAAACCACAGGTACAGTATCTACAAGGGTACCCTCATTAAACACTGAAATGAACACAGGGAGCCCAAACAACCCCTCATTGTTTGGAGGTCAAGAGCTAGTACAGGCTCTACGTCAGGTAGCAAGTATACCGAAGATTGAGTATATGCACTTTGATGGGGATCCTATCAAATATATATCGTTCATACATAATTTTGAGTCCTGTCTAGAGAAAGATACCTCTGACGATTCTACGAGGCTTCAGCTTCTGATACAGCATTGCACAGGGAAGGCGAGGGAGGCTATAGAGAGCTGTGTGAATTTGCCGCCGAACGAAGGGCTCAAAACAGCAAAGAATACTCTCAAAGAGAACTTTGGGAGTGCGCACATTATTGCCCGTGCGCACGTCAGTAAGTTAGAAGGTTTGCCCGCACTAAAAACTGCTGATGGTACCACATTGTTAGCATTTGCTAGAAAGTTAGAAGAAACTGAGAGAACTCTCAGAGGGATGGGTCCAGAGTATATTAGCGATATCGATCACGTAAACACTTTGAAGAGCCTACATAGAAAGTTACCAGTATTTATGAGAGTTAAATGGACGGAGATTCCAGGAAAGATAATTGAATCTGGCGGGAGACCAAAGTTCGCAGATTTTCTCAAGTTTGTGAAAGAAAGAGCTAAGTTAGTGAACAATGAATTTGGAGACGACATGAGAGTTGCGATGCAATTGAAGGAAAGAAGTAAAGGCAGAGAGAGATCCAACGTGGTCGGCTCCACTAAAGCTACAGCGATGGCCGCCAGAGTAAGCAACGAACCAAGTGCAGCGAATAAAAAATGTATTGTATGTTCTAGTGAACATAGACTGTGGAAGTGTGATACATTCAAACAGCTTCCATATAAGAAGAGGAAAGAAGTCGTAAGGAAACATAAACTTTGTCTGCGATGTTTGAATGAAGGACACTTTATTGCTGCTTGTAGACTAGAGTTAAGATGCAGAAAGAGCGGATGCCGAGAGGACCATCATACGTTACTACACCCTAGTGATGCGTCATCAACCGAACGAGATAACGCTGAAGCAAGTCCTACGTCTATGAGTGGAGCAACTGCAAAGTCTAAAGTCAACCAAGAGCTCAAGTCTGAAAGTAGACCAGTCGTGAGCGCGTCAACTGGGGCCGGAGACAAAAAGGTGTGTCTTGGTGTTACCCCAGTCACTGTCAGAGCTAAAGACGGTAATACTACGGTTAAATGTTACGCGCTTCTGGACAGTGGTTCAGAAGTAACATTGTGTCACGAAGATCTAAGAAGGAGATTGAGTCTGAAAGGTCGCAAGACGAATTTTACGCTTACTGGAATGACAGGGACGTCGAACATTACCAGTGAAGTGGTAGACATCGTGGTTTCATCGATGGATGGACAAACGACAATTGAACTTTTTAATATCAGAACGGTAAAGGACATGCCAATTTCAACAACTTGTATTGCTACGAAAGAAGATGTATCTAGGTGGTCCCACCTTAGTGACATTGATTACAAAGAACTTGATAACAAAGTTGTCATGTTGTTGATTGGAGTGAAAGAATTGCCTAAAGTTTTTGTGCCCTTAGAGTATAGAATAAGGGCGGACGACGAACCAGTAGCAATCCGCTACTCGCTAGGATGGACGGTGATCGGATCTGTAGAGGGACATAAAGCTAATCAAGACTATGTAGTAAACTTTATTCACACAGATAATTGTATGAGAGGACAATCTTGTGATGTCATCAACGATAGTCCACGTGATGTCAACCTAGTTACTACTCAACGCAAAAGTGAAGTTATCGACGATAGTCCACGCGATGTCAAACTAGTTACTACTCAACGCACAAGTGAAGTCATCAACGATAGTCCACGTGATGTCAACCTGAATACTGTGTATTGTCGTGAGAACGATGAAAGCCATTTATCAGTTGGCATGGCTACAGAGCGCTGCGAGAGTAATGACGAGCATTTGCAGGATATGTTAGAGCGACTCTGGAACACAGATTTTGGCGATACACTGGTCGACCATAAAGTGAGTCCGTCGATCGAAGATAAGAAAGCCTTGAAGATAATGGAGGAGTCTTTAAAGAAAGTTAATGGCCACTATCAAGTTGCACTACCGTGGCGTCATCGACCCCCATGTTTACCGAACAACAAGGAGTTAGCAGTAAGGAGATGTCAGCTTTTAAAGAGAAGATTGTTAAGAGATGGCAACTTATTTGAGAAGTACAAGTCCACAATGCGTGACTACATAGAAAAGGGACATGCTGAAAGAGTGCCTCAAGATGAAATACATGTATCAGATAAAACAGTGTGGTTTCTTCCACATCATCCAGTTGTCCATCAACTCAAGCCTGATAAAGTGCGGATAGTGTTCGATTGTGCAGCAAAGGCAAAAGGAAAGTCCTTGAACCAAGAACTTATGCAAGGTGCAGATTTGACAAACAACCTGGTAGGAGTACTTAGCAGATTCAGGCAAGAGCGAGTCGGAGTAGTTGCAGATGTTGAAGCCATGTTCCACCAGGTGTTGGTGGAACCCCGTGATTGTGACGCCTTAAGGTTCCTATGGTGGCGTAACGATGCTCTCTCAGATGAGCTGGAAGAATACAGAATGGTGAAACATCTCTTTGGGGCTACGTCCTCGCCTTGTGTCGCTACGTTTTGCCTGAGGAAAACAGCGGAGTTAGAAAGTGACGGGATCGACGCAGAAGTGGTAGAGACGGTGAAACGGAATATGTATGTTGACATTTTTTTTAAGTCATCAATCCCAAATAAAAGATAAATGATCAAATCAGTATAGGTACAAGAGACTTTTTGACATCATCTTTTGGCCAGGGTCTTTACCTTGAAGTGCCTTCCTTGTTGTCTTTAGAAGCTAAGCATAGTCCTCGTTTCATGTTCAATGCAGACGATTCTTCATTTCCAACTACTGACTCTGAGATTTTTAAGCAGCTTTACTGAAGGCATAGACTTCACGAAACGAAGAATACATGATCCTCAATGACTGATTCATTATGAGAAGTTTTTTGAAGCTACAAATCCAACTAAAAAGTTGTCCAACTTTGAAAATGTTCTCTGTGTCCTTCGTCTTTCGAGTAGCCGGCTTTTGAAACGACACCGGGCTCGAAAAAAAATTCAAACGTACGTTGTTTTCGCTTCAACCCGTCAAAATTGGCACAGATTAATGATCATGAAAATCTCTAAATTTTTACGAGGTTTCGAGAATAATCTTTTTAAGTTTTGCAAGTTAAAACTGCAGGGAAACTTGTAAATTTTTGCTGGCGTCCACATATCGCGCCAGCGCAATCTATGGACCATGTACTTTGAAGTCCATAGTTCGCACTATGGACTTTTGCTGGCGTCCACATATCACGCCAGTGTAATCTATGGACCATGTTCTTTGAAGTCCATAGTTCGCACTATGGACTTTTGCTGGCGTCCACATATCGCGCCAGAGCAATCTATGGACCAAAACACCATGTACTATACTATGCACTTTGAATCCATAGTTCACGAATCCATAGTTCGCACTATGGACTTTTGCTGGCGTCCACATATCGCGCCAGAGTAATCTATGGACCAAAACACCATGTACTATACTATGCACTTTGAATCCATAGTTCGCACTATGGACTTTTGCTGGCGTCCACATATCGCGCCAGCGCAATCTATGGACCATGTACTTTGAATCCAAAGTTCGCACTATGGACTTTTGCTAGCGTCCACATATCGCGCCAGCGCAATCTATGGACCATGTACTTTGAATCCATAGTTCGCACTATGGACTTTTGCTAGCGTCCACATATCGCGCCAGAGCAATCTATGGACCATGTACTTTGAATCCATAGTTCGCACTATGGACTTTTGCTAGCGTCCACAAATCGCGCCAGCGCAATCTATGAACCATGTACTTTAAATCCATAGTTCGCACAAGGGACTTTTGCTAGCGTCCACATATTGCGCCAGCGCAATCTATGGACCATGTACTTTGAAGTCCATAGTTCGCACTATGGACTTTTGCTAGCGTCCACATATCGCGCCAGCGCAATCTATGGACCATGTACTTTGAAGTCCATAGTTCGCACTATGGACTTTTGCTAGCGTCCACATATCGCGCCAGAGCAATCTATGGACCAAAACACCATGTACTATACTATGCACTTTGAATCCATAGTTCGCACTATGGACTTTTGCTGGCGTCCACATATCGCGCCAGCGCAATCTATGGACCATGTACTTTCAATCCATAGTTCGCACTATGGACTTTTGCTAGCGTCCACATATCGCGCCAGAACAATCTATGGACCATGTACTTTGAATCCATAGTTCGCACTGTGGACTTTTGCTAGCGTCCACATATCGCGCCAGAGCAATCTATGGACCAAAACACCATGTACTATACTATGCACTATGAATCCATAGTTCGCACTAGGGACTTTTGCTGGCGTCCACATATCGCGCCAGAGCAATCTATGGACCAAAACACCATGTACTACACTATGCACTTTGAATCCATAGTTCGCACTATGGACATTTGCTACCGTCCACATATCGCGCCAGCGCAATCTATGGACCACGTACTTTGAAGTCCATAGTTCGCACTGTGGACTTTTGCTAGCGTCCACATATCGCGCCAGAGCAATCTATGGACCAAAACACAATGTACTATACTATGCACTTTGAATCCATAGTTCGCACTATGGACTTTTGCTGGCGTCCACATATCGCGCCAGCGCAATCTATGGACCATGTACTTTGAATCCATAGTTCGCACTATGGACTTTTGCTAGCGTCCACATATCGCGCCAGCGCAATCTATGGACCATGTACTTTGAATCCATAGTTCGCACTATGGACTTTTGCTGGCGTCCACATATTGCGCCAGCGCAATCTATGGACCATGTACTTTGAAGTCCATAGTTCGCACTATGGACTTTTGCTAGCTTCCACATATCGCGCCAGCGCAATCTATGGACCATGTACTTTGAAGGCCATAGTTCGCACAATGGACTTTTGCTGGCGTCCACATATCGCGCCAGAGCAATCTATGGACCAAAACACCATGTACTATACTATGCACTTTGAATCCATAGTTCGCACTATGGACTTTTGCTGGCGTCCACATATCGCGCCAGAGCAATCTATGGACCAAAACACCATGTACTATACTATGCACTTTGAATCCATAGTTCGCACTATGGACTTTTGCTGGCGTCCACATATCGCGCCAGCGCAATCTATGGACCATGTACTTTGAATCCATAGTTCGCACTATGGACTTTTGCTAGCGTCCACATATCGCGCCAGCGCAATCTATGGACCATGTACTTTGAATCCATAGTTCGCACTGTGGACTTTTGCTGGCGTCCACATATCGCGCCAGAGCAATCTATGGACCAAAACACCATGTACTATACTATGCACTTTGAATCCATAGTTCGCACTATGGACTTTTGCTGGCGTCCACATATTGCGCCAGCGCAATCTATGGACCATGTACTTTGAATCCATAGTTCGCACTGTGGACTTTTGCTGGCGTCCACATATCGCGCCAGAGCAATCTATGGACCAAAACACCATGTACTATACTATGCACTTTGAATCCATTGTTCGCACTATGGACTTTTGCTGGCGTCCACATATCGCGCCAGCGCAATCTATGGACCAAAACACCATGTACTACACTATGCACTTTGAATCCATAGTTCGCACTATGGACATTTGCTACCGTCCACATATCGCGCCAGCGCAATCTATGGACCACGTACTTTGAAGTCCATAGTTCGCACTGTGGACTTTTGCTAGCGTCCACATATCGCGCCAGAGCAATCTATGGACCAAAACACCATGTACTATACTATGCACTTTGAATCCATAGTTCGCACTATGGACTTTTGCTGGCGTCCACATATCGCGCCAGAGCAATCTATGGACCAAAACACCATGTACTATACTATGCACTTTGAATCCATTGTTCGCACTATGGACTTTTGCTGGCGTCCACATATCGCGCCAGCGCAATCTATGGACCAAAACACCATGTACTACACTATGCACTTTGAATCCATAGTTCGCACTATGGACATTTGCTAGCGTCCACATATCGCGCCAGCGCAATCTATGGACCACGTACTTTGAAGTCCATAGACCCTTGTCACGCAAGCATGACATATAAATTATTTGATTTATCGGAAAAGGAATTCACTATCAAATTTGTCACATCGATAGTAATAAAAATGCAAATTTTCGGGGAGATTGCTCTTAAACTGACGAAGATATGAATTTTCAAAAGTTAGCATTTTTACAAAGAAATGTATGATGGACGTGCATACATGCACGACCAGCCTCGTTATCATGCTAAACACGTACATTTCTTTATAAAAATTCCTAGCTTCAAAAATTCATAACTTCGTCAGTTTAAGAGCAATCTTTACGAAACTTTGCAATTTTAGTAATATCGATATGATGAATCTGATAGTGAATTCCTTTTATCCATACATCAAAGATCTTATAATGTCATACTAACGTGACAAGGGTCTATAGTTCGCACTGTGGACTTTTGCTAGCGTCCACATATCGCGCCAGAGCAATCTATGGACCAAAACACCATGTACTATACTATGCACTTTGAATCCATAGTTCGCACTATGGACTTTTGCTGGCGTCCACATATCGCGCCAGAGCAATCTATGGACCAAAACACCATGTACTATACTATGCACTTTGAATCCATAGTTCGCACTATGGACTTTTGCTGGCGTCCACATATCGCGCCAGCGCAATCTATGGACCATGTACTTTGAATCCATAGTTCGCACTATGGACTTTTGCTAGCGTCCACATATCGCGCCAGCGCAATCTATGGACCATGTACTTTGAATCCATAGTTCGCACTGTGGACTTTTGCTGGCGTCCACATATCGCGCCAGAGCAATCTATGGACCAAAACACCATGTACTACACTATGCACTTTGAATCCATAGTTCGCACTATGGACATTTGCTACCGTCCACATATCGCGCCAGCGCAATCTATGGACCACGTACTTTGAAGTCCATAGTTCGCACTGTGGACTTTTGCTAGCGTCCACATATCGCGCCAGAGCAATCTATGGACCAAAACACCATGTACTATACTATGCACTTTGAATCCATAGTTCGCACTATGGACTTTTGCTGGCGTCCACATATCGCGCCAGCGCAATCTATGGACCATGTACTTTGAATCCATAGTTCGCACTGTGGACTTTTGCTGGCGTCCACATATCGCGCCAGAGCAATCTATGGACCAAAACACCATGTACTATACTATGCACTTTGAATCCATAGTTCGCACTATGGACTTTTGCTGGCGTCCACATATCGCGCCAGCGCAATCTATGGACCAAAACACCATGTACTATACTATGCACTTTGAATCCATTGTTCGCACTATGGACTTTTGCTGGCGTCCACATATCGCGCCAGCGCAATCTATGGACCAAAACACCATGTACTACACTATGCACTTTGAATCCATAGTTCGCACTATGGACATTTGCTACCGTCCACATATCGCGCCAGCGCAATCTATGGACCACGTACTTTGAAGTCCATAGTTCGCACTGTGGACTTTTGCTAGCGTCCACATATCGCGCCAGAGCAATCTATGGACCAAAACACCATGTACTATACTATGCACTTTGAATCCATAGTTCGCACTATGGACTTTTGCTGGCGTCCACATATCGCGCCAGAGCAATCTATGGACCAAAACACCATGTACTATACTATGCACTTTGAATCCATAGTTCGCACTATGGACTTTTGCTGGCGTCCACATATTGCGCCAGCGCAATCTATGGACCATGTACTTTGAATCCATAGTTCGCACTGTGGACTTTTGCTGGCGTCCACATATCGCGCCAGAGCAATCTATGGACCAAAACACCATGTACTATACTATGCACTTTGAATCCATTGTTCGCACTATGGACTTTTGCTGGCGTCCACATATCGCGCCAGCGCAATCTATGGACCAAAACACCATGTACTACACTATGCACTTTGAATCCATAGTTCGCACTATGGACTTTTGCTGGCGTCCACATATCGCGCCAGCGCAATCTATGGACCACGTACTTTGAAGTCCATAGTTCGCACTATGGACTTTTGCTAGCGTCCACATATCGCGCCAGCGCAATCTATGGACCATGTACTTTGAATCCATAGTTCGCACTGTGGACTTTTGCTAGCGTCCACATATCGCGCCAGAGCAATCTATGGACCAAAACACCATGTACTATACTATGCACTTTGAATCCATAGTTCGCACTATGGACTTTTGCTGGCGTCCACATATCGCGCCAGCGCAATCTATGGACCATGTACTTTGAATCCATAGTTCGCACTGTGGACTTTTGCTGGCGTCCACATATCGCGCCAGCGCAATCTATGGACCATGTACTTTGAATCCATAGTTCGCACTGTGGACTTTTGCTGGCGTCCACATATCGCGCCAGCGCAATCTATGGACCAAAACACCATGTACTATACTATGCACTTTGAATCCATAGTTCGCACTATGGACTTTTGCTGGCGTCCACATATCGCGCCAGCGCAATCTATGGACCAAAACACCATGTACTATACTATGCACTTTGAATCCATAGTTCGCACTATGGACTTTTGCTGGCGTCCACATATCGCGCCAGCGCAATCTATGGACCATGTACTTTGAATCCATAGTTCGCACTATGGACTTTTGCTAGCGTCCACATATCGCGCCAGCGCAATCTATGGACCATGTACTTTGAATCCATAGTTCGCACTGTGGACTTTTGCTGGCGTCCACATATCGCGCCAGAGCAATCTATGGACCAAAACACCATGTACTATACTATGCACTTTGAATCCATAGTTCGCACTATGGACTTTTGCTGGCGTCCACATATTGCGCCAGCGCAATCTATGGACCATGTACTTTGAATCCATAGTTCGCACTGTGGACTTTTGCTGGCGTCCACATATCGCGCCAGAGCAATCTATGGACCAAAACACCATGTACTATACTATGCACTTTGAATCCATTGTTCGCACTATGGACTTTTGCTGGCGTCCACATATCGCGCCAGCGCAATCTATGGACCAAAACACCATGTACTACACTATGCACTTTGAATCCATAGTTCGCACTATGGACTTTTGCTGGCGTCCACATATCGCGCCAGCGCAATCTATGGACCACGTACTTTGAAGTCCATAGTTCGCACTATGGACTTTTGCTAGCGTCCACATATCGCGCCAGCGCAATCTATGGACCATGTACTTTGAATCCATAGTTCGCACTGTGGACTTTTGCTAGCGTCCACATATCGCGCCAGAGCAATCTATGGACCAAAACACCATGTACTATACTATGCACTTTGAATCCATAGTTCGCACTATGGACTTTTGCTGGCGTCCACATATCGCGCCAGCGCAATCTATGGACCATGTACTTTGAATCCATAGTTCGCACTGTGGACTTTTGCTGGCGTCCACATATCGCGCCAGCGCAATCTTTGGACCATGTACTTTGAATCCATAGTTCGCACTGTGGACTTTTGCTAGCGTCCACATATCGCGCCAGCGCAATCTATGGACCATGTACTTTGAATCCATAGTTCGCACTGTGGACTTTTGCTAGCGTCCACATATCGCGCCAGAGCAATCTATGGACCAAAACACCACGTACTATACTATGCACTTTGAATCCATAGTTCGCACTATGGACTTTTGCTGGCGTCCACATATCGCGCCAGAGCAATTTATGGACCAAAACACCATGTACTATACTATGCACTTTGAATCCATAGTTCGCACTATGGACTTTTGCTGGCGTCCACATATCGCGCCAGCGCAATCTATGGACCATGTACTTTGAATCCATAGTTCGCACTATGGACTTTTGCTAGCGTCCACATATCGCGCCAGCGCAATCTATGGACCATGTACTTTGAATCCATAGTTCGCACTGTGGACTTTTGCTGGCGTCCACATATCGCGCCAGAGCAATCTATGGACCAAAACACCATGTACTATACTATGCACTTTGAATCCATAGTTCGCACTATGGACTTTTGCTGGCGTCCACATATTGCGCCAGCGCAATCTATGGACCATGTACTTTGAATCCATAGTTCGCACTGTGGACTTTTGCTGGCGTCCACATATCGCGCCAGAGCAATCTATGGACCAAAACACCATGTACTATACTATGCACTTTGAATCCATTGTTCGCACTATGGACTTTTGCTGGCGTCCACATATCGCGCCAGCGCAATCTATGGACCAAAACACCATGTACTACACTATGCACTTTGAATCCATAGTTCGCACTATGGACTTTTGCTGGCGTCCACATATCGCGCCAGCGCAATCTATGGACCACGTACTTTGAAGTCCATAGTTCGCACTATGGACTTTTGCTAGCGTCCACATATCGCGCCAGCGCAATCTATGGACCATGTACTTTGAATCCATAGTTCGCACTGTGGACTTTTGCTAGCGTCCACATATCGCGCCAGAGCAATCTATGGACCAAAACACCATGTACTATACTATGCACTTTGAATCCATAGTTCGCACTATGGACTTTTGCTGGCGTCCACATATCGCGCCAGCGCAATCTATGGACCATGTACTTTGAATCCATAGTTCGCACTGTGGACTTTTGCTGGCGTCCACATATCGCGCCAGCGCAATCTTTGGACCATGTACTTTGAATCCATAGTTCGCACTGTGGACTTTTGCTAGCGTCCACATATCGCGCCAGCGCAATCTATGGACCATGTACTTTGAATCCATAGTTCGCACTGTGGACTTTTGCTAGCGTCCACATATCGCGCCAGAGCAATCTATGGACCAAAACACCATGTACTATACTATGCACTTTGAATCCATAGTTCGCACTATGGACATTTGCTACCGTCTACATATCGCGCCAGAGCAATCTATGGACCAAAACACCATGTACTATACTATGCACTTTGAATCCATAGTTCGCACTAGGGACTTTTGCTGGCGTCCACATATCGCGCCAGCGCAATCTATGGACCAAAACACCGTGTACTACACTATGCACTTTGAATCCATAGTTCGCACTATGGACATTTGCTACCGTCTACATATCGCTCCAGCGCAATCTATGGACCACGTACTTTGAAGTCCATAGTTCGCACTGTGGACTTTTGCTAGCGTCCACATATCGCGCCAGCGCAATCTATGGACCAAAACACCATGTACTACACTATGCACTTTGAATCCATAGTTCGCACTATGTGTCTTGAAAACCCGTTGGTGGGACAGAACAGGCAGCAGACTTGTTTGGGGTTTCCAAAACTGAAGGTTTAATGTGACTGATGTTAATTGCACTCTAATTGATAGTTAATTACATTCTCTCTTTGATGACATCATAATTAGAGATTACACAGGCAACCCATTTACATTTTAATATAATATATTTACGACACCCTCCCGGGCAGCCAAAAAATACAAGCATTACGTTTTTCAGAGATTTCTTCAGTAGTCCTAATAGTCGTATGTAGGACCCTGCCCACCAAATGGGGTTCTTTGTCCCTAGTATTAGGAGTAATTTCTGATTGTTGGTAGTGACGGTTCTTCTAGTCTTCAAGCTTCGTACACTACTTTGTCTGTCATCTGATCTTGACAGTGTCTTCATTTTCCTTTCTTTGTGGTCATTTGCTTCCTTATGATGGTGAGCTTTTTCACGTTTGATTCTGTTGCTACCATGTTCTTTGGGTAGAGATGCATTTTTGATTAGCCGTTGCTGTGAGATGCTGCTGTGCCTTTGGACCTTTTGGTTCTTCGGATACACTCCTAGTTTATCTGGTTGAATGGATTCTAGGTCATCGGTTGGGTTTCTGCTTTTCTTTTCTTGCTTCTTCAGACTGTGCAGTGGTACAAGTGCTCCCGTGTTTGCTGCAACAGTGGTTTCGATTGCATTGTTTTCCCCTAATTCTGTGCATCGTGATGACTCTAGGTTTGTCGCTAGGAGTGCTGAGAATGGGCTTCGGTGCGTTTTGCTGTTTACTTCGTTTAGCTGGCTGCGGTTCTTTGAATCGATCAGCTTCTGGATTTTGGAGATGCGAATTAACAGTTGGTCTTGGTCGTCAAGAGCCGCTTCAACTTCTCTATCGATTGATTCTTGATCGTCAAAGGTCATGGCTAACTTTATGTCTAGTGCCGATGTTTCGTCCAGTTTTGTTCTAGCTTGGTTGAGTAGTTTCTCTACTTCTGACAGACTGGTAGTTTCAAAATCTATAAATAGTTCTGCTTGACTGACAAAGTGCTTGCACTGCTTTCTGGATGTTGTTCTGCTGTGTCGTAGTGCCTGCCTATTCTGCCCCCGGGACATGGTTTTAGTTCCCGGGTTTCGGCACCAGTGTCTTGAAAACCCGTTGGTGGGACAGAACAGGCAGCAGACTTGTTTGGGGTTTCCAAAACTGAAGGTTTAATGTGACTGATGTTAATTGCACTCTAATTGATAGTTAATTACATTCTCTCTTTGATGACATCATAATTAGAGATTACACAGGCAACCCATTTACATTTTAATATAATATATTTACGACACTATGGACATTTGCTACCGTCCACATATCGCGCCAGCGCAATCTATGGACCACGTACTTTGAAGTCCATAGTTCGCACTGTGGACTTTTGCTAGCGTCCACATATCGCGCCAGAGCAATCTATGGACCAAAACACCATGTACTATACTATGCACTTTGAATCCATAGTTCGCACTATGGACTTTTGCTGGCGTCCACATATCGCGCCAGCGCAATCTATGGACCATGTACTTTGAATCCATAGTTCGCACTGTGGACTTTTGCTAGCGTCCACATATCGCGCCAGAGCAATCTATGGACCATGTACTTTGAATCCATAGTTCGTACTATGGACTTTTGCTAGCGTCCACATATCGCGCCAGCGCAATCTATGGACCATGTACTTTGAATCCATAGTTCGCACTGTGGACTTTTGCTAGCGTCCACATATCGCGCCAGAGCAATCTATAGACCAAAACACCATGTACTATACTATGCACTTTGAATCCATAGTTCGCACTAGGGACTTTTGCTGGCGTCCACATATCGCGCCAGCGCAATCTATGGACCAAAACACTATGTACTACACTTTGCACTTTGAATCCATAGTTCGCACTATGGACATTTGCTACCGTCCACATATCGCGCCAGCGCAATCTATGGACCACGTACTTTGAAGTCCATAGTTCGCATTATAGACTTTTTCTAGCGTCCACATATCGCGCCAGCGCAATCTATGGACCATGTACTTTGAATCCATAGTTCGCACTGTGGACTTTTGCTAGCGTCCACATATCGCGCCAGCGCAATCTATGGACCATGTACTTTGAATCCATAGTTCGCACTGTGGACTTTTGCTAGCGTTCACATATCGTGCCAGAGCAATCTATGGACCATGTACTTTGAATCCATAGTTCGCACTATGGACATTTGCTACCGTCCACATATCGCGCCAGCGCAATCTATGGACCACGTACTTTGAAGTCCATAGTTCGCACTGTGGACTTTTGCTAGCGTCCACATATCGCGCCAGAGCAATCTATGGACCAAAACACCATGTACTATACTATGCACTTTGAATCCATAGTTCGCACTATGGACTTTTGCTGGCGTCCACATATCGCGCCAGCGCAATCTATGGACCATGTACTTTGAATCCATAGTTCGCACTGTGGACTTTTGCTAGCGTCCACATATCGCGCCAGAGCAATCTATGGACCAAAACACCATGTACTATACTATGCACTTTGAATCCATAGTTCGCACTAGGGACTTTTGCAGGCGTCCACATATCGCGCCAGCGCAATCTATGGACCAAAACACCATGTACTACACTATGCACTTTGAATCCATAGTTCGCACTATGTGTCTTGAAAACCCGTTGGTGGGACAGAACAGGCAGCAGACTTGTTTGGGGTCTCCAAAACTGAAGGTTTAATGTGACTGATGTTAATTGCACTCTAATTGATAGTTAATTACATTCTCTCTTTGATGACATCATAATTAGAGATTACACAGGCAACCCATTTACATTTTAATATAATATATTTACGACACCCTCCCGGGCAGCCAAAAAATACAAGCATTACGTTTTTCAGAGATTTCTTCAGTAGTCCTAATAGTCGTATGTAGGACCCTGCCCACCAAATGGGGTTCTTTGTCCCTTGTATTAGGAGTAATTTCTTATTGTTGGTAGTGACGCTTCTTCTAGTCTTCAAGCTTCGTACACTACTTTGTCTGTCATCTGATCTTGACAGTGTCTTCATTTTCCTTTCATTGTGGTCATTTGTTTCCTTATGATGATGAGCTTTTTCACGTTTGATTCTGTTGCTACCATGTTCTTTGGGTAGAGATGCATTTTTGATTAGCCGTTGCTGTGAGATGCTGCTGTGCCTTTGGACCTTTTGGTTCTTCGGATACACTCCTAGTTTATCTGGTTGAATGGATTCTAGGTC
This sequence comes from Telmatactis stephensoni, assembly GCA_029948255.1. Taxonomy (NCBI): domain Eukaryota; kingdom Metazoa; phylum Cnidaria; class Anthozoa; order Actiniaria; family Isophelliidae; genus Telmatactis; species Telmatactis stephensoni. Next base: position 209,124 of record JALIZF010001549.1, read on the forward strand.
ATCGGTTGGGTTTCTGCTTTTCTTTTCTTGCTTCTTCAGACTGTGCAGTGGTACAAGTGCTCCCGTGTTTGCTGCAACAGTGGTTTCGATTGCATTGTTTTCCCCTAATTCTGTGCATCGTGATGACTCTAGGTTTGTCGCTAGGAGTGCTGAGAATGGGCTTCGGTGCGTTTTGCTGTTTACTTCGTTTAGCTGGCTGCGGTTCTTTGAATCGATCAGCTTCTGGATTTTGGAGATGCGAATTAACAGTTGGTCTTGGTCGTCAAGAGCCGCTTCAACTTCTCTATCGATTGATTCTTGATCGTCAAAGGTCATGGCTAACTTTATGTCTAGTGCCGATGTTTCGTCCAGTTTTGTTCTAGCTTGGTTGAGTAGTTTCTCTACTTCTGACAGACTGGTAGTTTCAAAATCTATAAATAGTTCTGCTTGACTGACAAAGTGCTTGCACTGCTTTCTGGATGTTGTTCTGCTGTGTCGTAGTGCCTGCCTATTCTGCCCCCGGGACATGGTTTTAGTTCCCGGGTTTCGGCACCAGTGTCTTGAAAACCCGTTGGTGGGACAGAACAGGCAGCAGACTTGTTTGGGGTTTCCAAAACTGAAGGTTTAATGTGACTGATGTTAATTGCACTCTAATTGATAGTTAATTACATTCTCTCTTTGATGACAACATAATTAGAGATTACACAGGCAACCCATTTACATTTTAATATAATATATTTACGACACTATGGACATTTGCTACCGTCCACATATCGCGCCAGCGCAATCTATGGACCACGTACTTTGAAGTCCATAGTTCGCACTGTGGACTTTTGCTAGCGTCCACATATCGCGCCAGAGCAATCTATGGACCAAAACACCATGTACTATACTATGCACTTTGAATCCATAGTTCGCACTATGGACTTTTGCTAGCGTCCACATATCGCGCCAGCGCAATCTATGGACCATGTACTTTGAATCCATAGTTCGCACTGTGGACTTTTGCTAGCGTCCACATATCGCGCCAGAGCAATCTATGGACCATGTACTTTGAATCCATAGTTCGCACTATGGACTTTTGCTAGCGTCCACATATCGCGCCAGCGCAATCTATGGACCATGTACTTTGAATCCATAGTTCGCACTGTGGACTTTTGCTAGCGTCCACATATCGCGCCAGATCGAGCAATCTATGGACCAAAACACCATGTACTATACTATGCACTTTGAATCCATAGTTCGCACTGTTGACTTTTGTTGCCGTCCACATATCGCGCCAGCGCAATCTATGGACCATGTACTTTGAATCCATAGTTCGCACTGTGGACTTTTGCTAGCGTCCACATATCGCGCCAGAGCAATCTATGGACCAAAACACCATGTACTATACTATGCACTTTGAATCCATAGTTCGCACTATGGACTTTTGCTGGCGTCCACATATCGCGCCAGCGCAATCTATGGACCATGTACTTTGAATCCATAGTTCGCACTGTGGACTTTTGCTAGCGTCCACATATCGCGCCAGAGCAATCTATAGACCAAAACACCATGTACTATACTATGCACTTTGAATCCATAGTTCGCACTAGGGACTTTTGCTGGCGTCCACATATCGCGCCAGCGCAATCTATGGACCAAAACACCATGTACTACACTATGCACTTTGAATTCATAGTTCGCACTATGGACATTTGCTACCGTCCACATATCGCGCCAGCGCAATCTATGGGCCACGTACTTTGAAGTCCATAGTTCGCATTATAGACTTTTTCTAGCGTCCACATATCGCGCCAGCGCAATCTATGGACCATGTACTTTGAATCCATAGTTCGCACTGTGGACTTTTGCTAGCGTCCACATATCGCGCCAGCGCAATCTATGGACCATGTACTTTGAATCCATAGTTCGCATTGTGGACTTTTGCTAGCGTCCACATATCGCGCCAGCGCAATCTATGGACCATGTACTTTGAATCCATAGTTCGCACTGTGGACTTTTGCTAGCGTCCACATATCGCGCCAGAGCAATCTATGGACCAAAACACCATGTACTATACTATGCACTTTGAATCCATAGTTCGCACTATGGACTTTTGCTGGCGTCCACATATCGCGCCAGCGCAATCTATGGACCAAAACACCATGTACTATACTATGCACTTTGAATCCATAGTTCGCACTATGGACTTTTGCTGGCGTCCACATATCGCGCCAGCGTAATCTATGGACCATGTACTTTGAATCCATAGTTCGCACTATGGACTTTTGCTAGCGTCCACATATCGCGCCAGCGCAATCTATGGACCATGTACTTTGAATCCATAGTTCGCACTGTGGACTTTTGCTAGCGTCCACATATCGCGCCAGAGCAATCTATGGACCAAAACACCATGTACTATACTATGCACTTTGAATCCATAGTTCGCACTAGGGACTTTTGCTGGCGTCCACATATCGCGCCAGCGCAATCTATGGACCAAAACACCATGTACTACACTATGCACTTTGAATCCATAGTTCGCACTATGGACATTTGCTACCGTCCACATATCGCGCCAGCGCAATCTATGGACCACGTACTTTGAAGTCCATAGTTCGCATTATATGAAGTTAGATCAAGTTGATAGAGGTGCGCCTTTTCATCTTTTGTTTATCATTTCACTTATATCTTTATAAAAAGCTAGAAAACTTAAGATTCGCTCGATATATTTTTTTCTAACTTCAGTATCATTTTCCAAACGAACAGTTATTGAATGTGTCGACGATACTTGAACAACTTATGTACAAAAGAATGCTGTCATATCTGGATTGTAATAATGTTTTATTTAATTACCAATTTGGCTTTAGGAAAAAATATTCCACAGTTCTGGCTATAGCTGAAACGATCGATAACCTTCTTTCTGCTATAGATAATGGGCTTTTCACTTGTGGTCTTTTTATAGATTTTTCTAAAGCTTTCGATACCGTTAATCATTTTATTCTACTTTCTAAGCTTTATCACTATGGCTTTCGTGGTATTTCAAATGAATGGTTTAAAAGTTATTTGTCAAATCGGAAACAGTTTGTTGATTTTAATGGATATATCTCTAATTATGTCACAACGGTTTGTGGAGTACCTCAAGGATCTGTCCTTGGTCCTATTTTGTTTCTAATATATATTAACGACATCTGTAACTGTAGTTCTCTTTTAAAATTTCGTTTATTCGCAGACGATACAAATCTTTTTCTTGAGCACAAGAATCTTAATCACTTAAATGAATTGGCAAATACTGAGCTCCAGTATGTATCGGATTGGATAAGAGCTAACAAACTTTCTCTGAATATCAAGAAATCCAAATTTATGATAATTTCATCTTCAAAGAAGAATTCTATAGATCATCCCTGCAATATTCAAATTAATGATGCACAACTTGAGCAGACGGATGTAATCAAATATCTAGGCATTTACATTGATCAAAGCCTTACGTGGAAATACCAAATTAATGTTGTTTGCAAAAAGGTTTCCAAAAATATTGGTGTACTTTCTAAATTGAGACATTATGTGGATATGGACACACTAAGAATGGTCTACTTTTCGTTAATTTATCCGTATCTACATTATGGTGCCCTAACATGGAGGAACACTTACAAATCTAGATTGAACCAACTCAATGTTCTTAATAAATATAAAAATTAGGTACTACCTAATAGCGGAGCTCCCATTTCAATTCTAATATTTTTTTTTATGTTCTTGATTCAAAGTTGGAATGAAGATTATGAAAGTGAAAATTAAGGCATTTGCTTTGATTTGTATATACTCTCACCCTTTGGTCTCCTGTAAGTTGTATGGGCTTGTAAGCTTGTAAGTGACCTTTATTATAGTATATTTTAATATTCAGATACACTGTCAGATTTCATAATTGACTGTGTAGTGGTTCATAATTGTCAGGTATGGAAAGCAAAAATCTCCAAAACCTTATTTCATTGATACAAATAATCAAACCTTTTCAACATCCTGGATATTGCAGAACTACATATCTTGAGTTGTTTGTTTTCACTATATTTTTACATCTTGTTAATTTTTTTGTGGTTTAGATGTTGTTTTGTTTTCTAATGGCATACTAGGTGAATACTTGTCTCTTCCAGATTACACTGATAATACAATTTAAAGTGATGATAAAAATAGCTACTTGACACAACAAGAAAACAAGGAATTACTGAAGTATTTTTAATTTGCATTTACTAGTGAAGTCTCATATGGGCTCAAGGAGCAACAACTCTAGTTCAGTTGTATGCAAAATTCCTTCCTTTTTTATGTCAATCAGTTTCATTAAATTCCAGACCGCCCCAAACTTGAACTGTATATACACATTATTCAGGTTGAAATGAGTTCAAAATCAAATTTTTATAAATTTTATTATTAAAAAAGTCGTGCAAAAAGTTCACTGGAAAACAAAATGTCATTGTACATTTACTTGAGTGTTTGTCTAAACTTGGCCACAGTTCTACGTGCAAAAACGTTTATTTTTTCACAGTCATCAATCCCAAATAAAAGATAAATGATCAAATAATGTACAACGGACTTTTTGACATCAGAGTTTTTTCTCTCAGGGTCTTTACCTTGAAGTGCTTTCCTTGTTGTCTTTCGAAGCGTAGTGCTCAGTCCTTGTTTCACACTCGATGCAGACGATTCTTAATTTTCAACTTTGGCTAGATTTTTAAGCAGCTTTACTGAAGGCATCTTCACGAAACGAAGAATACACAATCCTCAATGACTCATTCATCACGAGAAGTGTTTTGAAGCTACGAAATTCAAAACCAACTAAAAAAGTCGTCCAGCTTTGTAAATGTTCTCCGTTGTGTCCTTCGTCTTTCGAGCAGTTTTTGAAACGACACCGGGCCCGAAAAAAATTCAAACGTACGGTATTTTTTTCTTTAACTCGTCAAGATTAGCACAGATTAATGATCATGAAAATTGCTAAATTTTTACGAGGTTTTCAGAATGATATTTTCAAGTTTTGTAAGTTAAAACTGCAAGGAAACTTGTAAATTTTCAGTTTTCAAAGTGTCAGCGCGCGTCAAGTTAATTGGCGCCAAAAATCAATCAGCCAATCAGCATCGCGATGGGCACGGACGGACGGACGGACGGACGGAAGTGACGTATACTCAAGCCATGAAAAATCAACTCGATGGGTTACCATTTTTTCTTAGGTATGGTGCTCCGCTCGCGCGGGCCTTCGGCCCGCGCGGGAGCTCCGCTATTAACTCACGGTGTACCACAGGGATCCGTCCTAGGTCCGCTTCTGTTCTTAATATACATTAACGATTTACCAAATTGCCTTAAATATTCAAACCATAGCCTTTATGCTGATGATGCACAAATTTATACTTCTAGCACTAGTTGTACTGATTTAAACACTAAATCAAACTGTGATCTAGCACTCCTACATGATTGGCTTAAAGCTAACAGACTTAATCTCCACCCTGATAAGACTAAGAGTATTCTCTTTGGGACGCGTCAAAGACTTAGAGATCAAAACTTAGAAATTAATATTCATGGTTATAACATCGTCCCAAACGACGAAATTAAGTCGCTTGGGTTCTGTTAGATAAGAATTCAAACTGGGGCGCTCATGTGGACTTGATTCTGAAAACGACGAAATCTGCTTTGGGTGCCCTAAAACGGATTAAACCGTTTGTTCCTAGACAAACACTAATAAATTTTTATAAGAGCTTAGTTGTGCCCTATTTTGATTACTGTGCTGACGTCTGGGGTGATAAAACAAAACCTTACAGACAAGCTTCAGAAAGTGCAAAATAGGGCAGCAAGGATAATTACTGGTGCCACCTATGACGTGAGATCTTGAGATATTATAAAATCTTTAGGTTGGCAACAACTACACATAAGACGAGATAGGTGGTTGGCCATATTAATGTTTAAATGTCTGATCAATGTAAGCTTGATTTATCATGGATACGGAATGTTGCTGTTACCAAAGTGGTGAAATTGTCGTGTCAATAAAGAAAGGTATGTTTTAGGAAAGGAATCTAAAAAATCATTGAGATGATGTTGTTTTAAGATATTCTTAGATCGGGTAAAGAACAAACTATTGTCATGTTACGTAATTCACTGAAATCCTGACAATGGTATGTTAGTATGTGTAGGTTGATGGAACAACTAGAAGATATGAAAATAATCAACAAATCATCTTTCTTTAGAACTTACCAATCTTGCAGGTGACACCAACTTCCCAGCTATGGTAACAGTCTGCATTTCCCCATCCATAATGACTACAGTTGGCAATGGACATTTCTGTACCACCACAAGCAAGGTCTCTCAGCCACACTATGCCTTTGACAGGACTAAAGTTTGTGTGTCTAAGAACTTGTACTCCAGGGTACCCAAGCATACGACAAACCACCTCAGCGTCGTTCTTGTCCCATCCACTATTACATACAGTACCCCACACACCATGGTACCTGACATCAAGTCGACCAGAATTTGCATTGGTGACACCCCTCCAGCTAAACAAACTTGAACCGGTGGAGGAGCTTTAAATGGAATTAACAAACTTCAATTGACTGCCTTCAATTATATATTTATATTTACCTCTAAACTCCTCACCTTTATTCACTTGACACACCACACCAGCATGTTCTTTATTGTTACAGTTATGTACTGACCATCCATCGTGAGCACATTGTGCAATCGAACTTTCCTTTCCAGAACATCCAACATAACTCAAGTGGATTGGAAATGATGCCTTTAAAAAAACTTTATTTCAGTGTCAAGTTATTTAGCTTACTAGCTAATTGCGGAATTCCTTTAATGTACTCAATTTGATTTTCAGCTGCCTTGTAACCAAGCATTCGACAGATCACGTGAGCATCCTTTATATCCCATCTATCATCACAGACTGCTCCCCAGGTCACTTTGTACTAGATTTCCACTTCAACAACATAATTATCGGTTGATTTTTAGACAAAGGAACCTTGATGGCTTTCTCTTCTAAAACACAGAATTAGTAAATATTGGACGGCCTGTATTTTACATTCTTAGGAAGGAAAATTATCCGTGTATGCAATTTATTTCAATTTTACCTCATGTCAAGCTATTCCCACAAACAATTGAAGCATATCATGCATCTTGACTGTGATCACAACTAACGCGGAGACCTTGATATCAGCGTTCAATAGATGTTTCATATCCATGACAATTCAGATAGTTAGGATAAATGGGACCACTTTCTTGACTTTAGCAACCAGCTGACACTGCTCTGGATGTTTCAACATGCATATACGACACATCACATAAGCGTCTCGTAAGTCCCAGTTGGCATTACAGATAGTGTTCTATGAACAGTTATTTCTCATTTCTACACGGCTATCATTTTGACTTACAACATAAAAATAATAATAATATAATGCATTTATATTGCGCCTATACAAATATGCTCTAGCTAGGCGCATGGGAAAGAGGGGGGGGGGGGAAGTCATTTTAAATTATAAGCTAACTTGAAAAGATGAGTTTTCAGTGAAGACTTGAACAATGACAGAGAAGTTGTAGTCCTTATATAAGACGGAAGAGAGTTCCAAAGTTCAGGGGCACACACACAGAACGAACGACCACCATATGACTTAACACGAGAGTTTTTACGAACAAGTTGTATATCAGTAAAAGAGCGAAGATTTCTTGTACTTTCAATAGCGGCTTTATTTTTAGTATTTTTAACATTAGTATTTATTATTTTAATTTAGTAATTTTTTTTGAAAAAAAATAGTAATTTAGTTTTAATTATAGTATTTTATAATTTTTTTAGTTACAAATGCATACATGCAAACATATATATATATGCATACATGCACACATACACGCACGCATACAAACATACATTTCTCACTCAACTGTTAACATGTTTGCTGACGATACTGCTCTGTATTATTCCTCTAACAATGCTGACGAGATCCTGAGAAGGCTTAATGATGACCTTGAAAATATCTCCAAATGGATTATACTAAATTGTTTGGCATTGAACCCTAAGAAGTGTGAGTTTATGGTCGTTGGTTCACCTCAGAGACTCAGACTTGTTAGGTTTGGCACATTGATGCTAAATGGGATTCCCATAAAGAGGGTAGAGGCCTTTAAATACCTTGGCATCGTAATCGACAGTAACATCTATTGGTCAAGTCACACTGACTACCTGTGTAAAAAGGTCTCCTCGAGAATCGGTATCCTTAAACGCATGATACCTTGCCTTACATTACCATCAGCTCAAACTGTGTACAAGACAACTATTCAATCTTTGTTATACGGGCGATCAGTAATCATAATAAGAATTAAAATGGGTAAAACGTTAACTGACCTAAACATTTGTAAAAGGTTCCAAATTTTTGGCCTCTCCTGTAGGCCTTCGTCAGGAAATTAATGAATATTCCAACTGCCAAAATTACTTGATTTGTTCCAAGGGTCTTAACAATGGCATGTAAGCCCTTGGGAACGACTAACGCTAGAGCGGACTTTTTTTTAAAGTATTTAACTCTTTATTCTGAAATTATTCATACAGTTTTTTGTTTTTTTTACAAGTTGGGTTTGAAATAGCTATTTTTTTACAAATTGTTTTTGTTTTGTTGTTGTTGTTGTTGTTGTTATTTTTTTTTTTTTTTTTTTCATAGATTACTGGTAAAGGGCTTTCCCTTATTTCACTTTTCTGGCCTCGTGAACAACAAGCTCACCATTTTTGAGAGTCGTCTATGAACAAAATTTTGATAATAGGCCAGCACAAGCCAGAACTCAGTAAGGGTATTAACAAGTGAGCGAGAGTTCACTACATGCTTGCGCATATCGCTCATTTTAGTATATCGATATACATTTTTGCCTTAAAATTAAGGGACGACATTAGCATGGGATAACTTTTAACGTCTGAATCCTTCAAAACGGCCTAATCCCTAAGTCCGCGCTCCAAGTATTGAAACTAAATTGGTCCATATTAAGTGATTTTAATCTTTTATTTATTTATTTATTTATTTATTTCATTTTTGATATTAAAAGAATTAAACTGTAGAGGCTTTAACTGTAGAAGCTAGTAAGACTTGTTATACTTTTGATTGTTTAGATTCGTTCCACAAATTATTTTTCCTCTCTCCTTTTATGTTTCCTATTATCATACAATTCGTCGAGTTTATTTTCAAGTTTCTTGTGGAGTTGAGCTTTCCGTGTTGAATCAAGCTTTTTAGGTTTTTGAGGGTCCATCTTTTCCAGGCCTTTGCGTGCAAGAAATTTGGCCTGGTCATCACAGCCGTGAACTTCAGGAATGCGATGTGATAAGCAGAAAAAATCTGAGCAGCATCAACATTTTTGTCCAAATATATTAATGTACTGTTAACAAGATTCAAAGGAATACCAAGTATCCTTCTTCGTAAACTGTTCAGCAAGCATGGCATCAAAATCTTAATTCTTTGAGTTTGGACGCGGATTTACTTATAGGAGTTCTGCCCTGATTCATGTACTTTGCTTTGAGCTTCTTTTCTGTTTTCTCTAACACCTTTTCTGCAAGCGGTTTTTGACTACAGTATCGCTGTACCTATGCTGCTGCTCACATCGCAGTTAATATCGCAGGTTGCATGTTGGGATTAATATTGTTATGACTATTAACAGCAACAAACATAACAAAATATCAAGGTGTTATAGAGTTTTTGCACGACTAGTATACGTGAAGCAGCCGTGTTGAATAGCAGATTTTTTCCCGAAGCATTGAGATTATTTCTAATTTAATAATTTATTTCAGTTTCCATGTGTTCTAGCGCTTGCGCACTTATTTTACACATTTTACTCTCACACTCACTACCTCTACATTAAATCTTTTCGGCATACATCGCTCAACTCACATTAATGTTGATTTTTGCTGAGGAAGGAAAAAAGTTGGAGACCCCTGAGAAAAAAAAAACTTTTGGTATGGTAGAAAACAACACATCAAATAAAGTCACTCTGAACACTCGAGCTGGGACTCGAATCCAGACCACAGCGGTGAAAGGCCGGTACCAACTAACATGATAAAACCATTTTACTCATCCTGCATATTCCAAAATGGTTCATTGCTTTCACATGATCGTACAAAGACCCGAAAACTGGCTATAGTGTTATTTCTTACCTATCACAAGCTCTTTCTTAGGTTTTCTAACGATAATATACCGTTGATCTCCTTCTCCTTTACTTTCATGTTCAAGATTCTATTCCTCAGCAAAAGAATGAGCCTAAAGTCTTTCCTGTGACGTCCACTCTGATCTAAATACCAACTTATTGTCTTTAGCCAATAGGAATTCACAAATTTGATCCTCTGGTTGTTCCCCACATGCATGTGCATTTTTGCTGTTATCTCTCCTTCAATGTACCGAATTCGATTTTCAGCTGCTTTGTAACCAAACATTCAACAGATCACGTGAGCATCTTCTATATGCCAGTAATTATCACAGACTGCTCCCCAGGTCCCTTTGTACTGGATTTCCACTTGACCTACATGGCTTACATTAGTTCCCAGCAGACGAACTTTAATCGCTTTTATCTCGCTCTGTTTACAAACATTGTTGGAAAATACATTCTAACATCGTTACCTTAGCCAATCCTGCTTATTGGTTTCATTCACGCTGATATTTTTTTAGCAAAAAAAGAGATCATAACTCTATGATCTTTATACGTGCACCTAGAATCTACATTCCACCATCCGCTGTGCATGACAACACTCTGCAATCGAGTTTTATTTACCAGTTAATCCCACATAGTCCGTGAGCATGCATTTTTGTTGTTGTATTGTTTCTCCTTCAATGAGCCAAATTAGATTTACGGCTTCTTTGTAACCTAGCATTCGACAGATCACGTGAGCATCGTTTATACTCCAGTAACCATAATGACTACAGACTGCTCCTGATGTCCCTTTGTACTGGATTTCTACTTGACCAACATGACTCACATTAGTTCGCATCAGGCGAACTTGAATCGCTTTTTTTGCTCTAAATCAAATATTGTGGGGAAAAAAGAGCTTCACACAAACTAAGAGGCACGACGGAGCAATTGCCTTTGTGTCTTTTGCTCAAAAATGTTGCGGGGACAAAACTAATGTTTCCCATAGACGAGTCCAAAAATTCAAACTCAAAATTCATTACTTCCCACCAGACGAACTTTAATCGCTTTCTCAGTCAAACTGGACATCGATAAAATCCTGTGGAAAACGTCAATTCTGCTAAACTACTGGGAATCTACCTTGACAGCAATTTATCATGGGACGTCCATGTAGAATACACATGATTGTAAGAAAATCACTGAGAAAGAGACTGGGACTCCTCTTAAGATCAAAGAAGTCTTCGAGTGTTTTCTTTTGTACAATATCTTCAGCTAGTGAATTCCAATCTCTAATGGTTCTTGGGAAATATGAGTATAGGTGATAATCTGTTCTTCATATCAAGCTTATTCTATTGTTCTGGTTGCCTTAAGGAAAACAATAGATTTTCTCACGCTTCAAGAGCTTTAGGTTCGGCACACGTTCGGCGGTCATCCGTCGACTCACCGTATGTTGCTCGTGGTCAGGCAATGAAAACAAAATCATCCCCAGTACTGGTGGCTAAGTAAATTTTGCCTCAGACGCCGGAGACCAATAATCCCCGTACCCACTGGACTTAGTAAATGTTTGACTCGTCGAAGTTGGCAGCTAAAGAATAAAATCATCAGCAGACTTGTCTAATGGATGTTGCGTCCAGTCACAAACGTTTTCGGTTTCAACCTTCAACGTGATTTTAGTTTGTTTATTTCAAGACAAATCTGGAGCGCTTGCTTGCCGTGTCAAAGCTTTTTACCACGTTTTGAACTTCTTTCTGAAAATAATTCATGAAGTTGTGGCTTTAACAATCAATAAGTCTGATTTCATTCACAGATCTAGAACTCAAGGAGCTTGTTTAAAATATCTTGTGATGCCGGAAACTCTCTAAACACCAAGCTTGTGATGCCGGAAACTCTAAACAACAAGTTCGTCACGCTGATTTTTGATCTTTTACCCCATCTTCTTAAGGTGGCTCGACTGGGTTTTGTTTGAGGCGCACCTCCGCTGCTTGATCGCAAAATGTGTCGCGGCAAAAAACTTATTTTCAAAAAAAATTCCACAGCAAATCTAGGGATAGATTAAAGTTTCTTTGACGTTTAAATCATTTTGATCGTAGTTTTCAATAATTTATAGTGGCGGCATGGCGATTTTCATAAACCCGATTTTTTGGAAAAACTAGAGTTTTGTACAAAACCGCATTTATTGTTTCATAAAATCTAGATCAAGTTCTGCACTCTTACTCAGCTTCAACGATTTCTATGGAAGCGTTTTCGAATAAAACGCGCTTGAACTTTTACGCATCAAAAAAGTAAACAATTCCAAGCATTCAGTTTACTTGGCCGAAAACCTTACTTTTAGGACTCTGAAAAAGCTTGTTTTGAGCTCACATTGTCGACACGTTCAATAACTGTTCGTTTGGAAAAGTAGAACAAAATTGCGTCGCACGATTTTGAGAAATCTGAATTTAGGTCAAGTTGATAGAGGTGCGCCTTTTCATCGTTTGCTTATCATTTCACTTATCTTTATAAAAAGTTAGATAACTTAAGATTCCCTCGATATATTTCTTTCTTACTTCAGTATCAGCGTTTTCACCAAGTTGTTTCTTGATCCTACACATTTCATGGCCATTGAAGCATTGTAAGATATCCAAAATAAATTATAAAAACGTAAATTTTTAGGCCGCTTACTTCGGGTTGACGTTGTTTTGGTCGTCAAGTATCTCCATTGTTCAGTTTTTTTCTGAACTTGTGAATTCCGATATGCCGCTCTTGTTTGCCTTTTGTAAACCTTCCGAAAGGCTCCGAGTATGATAATTTCAAACAGCAATTTCAATGGCTTATATTAAAATAACAAAGGATGAGTGCAACAAGCAGAATCGGAATTCACAAGTTCAGAAAAAAAACTGGAGGAGGTATAGGACAATACTTCAAATCAAAGCTAGAATCATTTTAGGGATTATAGTACATAAATTATATAGGAAAGTTCATTTCCCGACTCGGGAATTCCACGTTGAATTTCACGAGAAAAACGATATCGCACGAGTCGCGAAATTCAACGTGGAATTCCCGAGTCGGGAAATGAATTTTCCTTGAATCCCATAGCGGACACGAAAACAAAACAAAAAAACGAAAAACGGATTCATGGGTGTGTGACTTCCGTCACGTTTGAAGAAACCTTTTCGCGACTATTGGGATAAGCCAATGAGAATCAAGCAAATTCGGAAGGTTTCATAAGTTTTATTTGAAGCTCGTGGTCTTTACATATCGCTTGGGAAAAACTGCTTTTTTCTTGTTTAAAATGGATCAGTCATCAAAATATGACACAAAAATTGAAAGATATATCAAAATGTCAAGTTAGCGACTAAATGAAGTCAATAATGTTCACAGTGGTTTGGAAAAAACGAACTTAATGAGCATCGCTGTTTACATTTGACTGAAGGTGAACTGAAATATTTACATAGGAGTTATTAAAAGTGGCACTTGTGAACAATTCACTTACGGCCCCAGCAAGAAAACCAGAGCTTCTTCTTTCTCCTTGGACTGCTGGAAACTGCATCGTGTCAACAGGAACGATGGCTGATGCTTCTGGTTCTGGTTGTACCTGCAACGCTACGGCATTTGAGCTTGACTGAGGTTGTGTGGTTGTGGCAGTTGGTTCTGTGAAACCTGCTAACTTATTGGACATTCTTCGTTGCTTTTCTAAGGGATTTTGGCTATAGCTCGAGATAGATTCTGGATTTGCATGGCCTGTAAGCTCACTGATTTCCAGGGGATCAAACTCGTCGCGGAGGGCTTGAATGACTGTTTTACGGCCACTTGAATTTGTGTATTTACCTTCTAGCTCTGCACTTTTGGAGATCTTTTCCATCATCTTTGCCAGAGTGTTTTTCCCTACTGGACAATATTTATACCATATTTCAGACGTTGGGTTATCTACTGGAGTGAGGAAAAAGTTCTTTGGGGCCTTTTCTCCTTTTGGACGATGGTTTACGTATTCTACAAATGCTCTGTACGGGTCTCGCTCGCCTCCATCAGTATTTTCGTTGTATTTTCGTGCTCGCTTTTTCGAGCTTCCCTCGTCTCCCTGCCTGTTTGCCGTTTTGTATACTCAACAAACTGGTCAGTGACGGTGAAGTCTTCAAGCTGGCAGTCATGTTGTTCTTTGAATGCTCTCATCCCCAGATGGGTTACGTTGTTCCACCATACAAGTTGGAGCAAGGCTCTAGGACTTTTCAGGTCAATAGCGCTGGAGGTCCACATCTTCTCAATTTCATCGCTCTCCACTGGTTTTGCCGCGTTGGGCTTATTTCCAAGACCTTTTTTCTTCAAATCTTTCTTCTTCAGCGATAATATGGCGGCGACTTCTTCAAATTCAATTCCGGATGTTTTCTCTATATCAAAATTATCAGGTGCAGGAGGACATGGCCGTTCAAGGAAGTATCGACGTAAAACCATTACGGTAAGTCTGAAGTGACCCGGGCTCGTATTCTTTTCCTTTTCCATCTTTTAATGTTTGGCGTATTTCAACAAAAAAGTGTTTGAGCAGCTGAGGGGCTTCTTTTTCGAGATTTTGTTAAGGTCAAGGTCGGTTCCGCGTCTTTCTGTATACCAAGCTTGAAGCCGACGTACAGCTGAAGCCGTGCTTTTCTTTGTGTTTTCTGCGGTTAAACCTTCTTTGAATTTCACGAAATCATCTTCACTGAAGGGCACGATAGATGATTGTTTTTTGCTGGAGTTTTGCTTTTCTTCGACTGACATACTTTTTTGTTGCTCTTTCTTGTCGGCGTCGTCTTGTGCTTGCTAGAGTTAGCGGCTTTTTGAGTCTCTCTAAATCCGAAAATTTGAAGTTAAAATTTACTGAAATACTGTTATCCTCCCTGCTGTCGAACTGGGGAAAATCTGTCATTCAGCTTTTGAGTTGTAAAAACTGTATTGGATATGTATATTTTTTTGTAAGAACAGACTTTTATCTATCAACAAAACCGGCACAAGCAAAACAATCGCGGGCTACCTGTGTAAGTATGCAATTCCACGCTGACTTATCCCTCAATATCTTTGGAAAAATATTTTCCTTTCTCTTGAAAGCTGTTGAATCTTTTTTATTGGCTTGTATTTTCATTATATATTAAACTACAGAAAATAACTATTTTTCAAACACCGATTACGAGAGGGAAAAGGAATCAAAACAGTCGTGGGCTGCCTGTGTAAGTGGGCAATTCCACGCTGAATTCTCCCTCCTCGATGGACTTGATAGCCAATCAGCGCGCGAGTTTCGTGTGAGCTATAGGATTCTCCAATATATTCAATATATGTATAATCTGAATATACATATATTCAATCTATATCAATCAAGTGTTTTTGTAATTTTTTTGAAGGACTTAATGGAAGTACTATTTTTTATATGAATAGGAATATCATTCCAGGCCAGATCTTAGCGGCGGCGTATTTAACGCCAAATTTGCCATAATTTAAATTTTGTCTAGGTAGAAAGAAACTTTTATTTGATTTAGAACGAGTATTGTAGTTGTGTACTTGTGATGAATAGGTGAAATAGTCGGCAAAGATATCTGGTAGACAGTTCGTATTGTGTTGATATGATAGCTCACCTAGTTGAAGGTTCACTATTTCAGTCAAATATATTTAAGACATCAAGCTTCTGAAATAACGGCCTACTCGGGGCTCTTCTATCCGCGAAAGAAATAAGGCGGAGGGCACGCTTTTGGAGAACGTGAATACGCTTAAGTTTCGATTTGTAATTGCTACCCCAAATTAATGTAGCATAAGAAACATAAGAGTAAATCAGGTTATAATAGACGTTTTTAAGAATGTCGATGTTTAGAAAGTGCCTGGTTTTATATAGTATGTATACCAATTGTTTTAGCGATTTTTCGCGAAATGAAGTCAATGTGCGAGTCCCATGTTAGATGTTGATCAATCATATTTCCAAGAACTTTTTATGTATGAAACTCGACTTATTGGTTGTTTCATTAGCTCTAGTGCCAGATTTTGCTCAATGTCTTTCAGTTTTTGTTTTGATCGAACCAAATAGTCTTTGAAATGACAGTTAATTTATTTGCCAATAGCCATTCTTGAAGGGAGTTTAACTCATTGTTTAAAGCAGATAAGGTAGATGTTAGACTTTATGACTGAAGAACAAATTCATATCGTCAGCGATAGGTGTATGAGTTTTGTTACGTATTTTGCATCGTTTATAAAGATTAGGAATAGTATAGGTCCGAGAATTGAACCTTGAGGAACGCCATAGGATCGGAAATAGGTAGATCAGAATCCACCCCATCAATAGAAACATATTGCTTCCTGTCTTTTAAATAACTCTCAAGCCAAGCCTTAGTGCTATTGTTGATCCCGTAATAAGATAATTTGCGTAACAATAAATTGTGATCAATCGAATCAAAAGCTTTAGATAAGTCAAGAAAGAAGCCTATGGAAAAATTCCCTGCATCTATTGAGTCTATCATGATTCTATTTACGAAATCTAGAATGGCAAAAGTTGTGTTTCTCTTTTTCCTGAAACCAAATTGAAAGTCATAAAGCAGATGATTAGCTACCTAATGCTCGGTTAATAATTCGCATATTATTTTTTCAAATACTTTTGAAAGAGTTGGAAGAAGAGAAATAGGTATGTAATTGGTGACAATGGAGCTATCACCACTTTTAAAAAGTGGGATTATCTTGGCTATTTTCATCTTGTCTGGGAAAGTACTAGTCACTATAGAAGTGTTGAAAATAAAACAAAGTGGTTGATAAATTGACACGGCTATCATTAATAGATATTTTACATGAATACCATCATGACCTGTAGACTTCGAACAATCGAGGCTGTACAAGTGGTCTAAGACTTTAAAAAGTGACACGGATTGAAATTTAAGCTCAAAAGGAGAAGTATCTTAGTTTCAACCAGTTATTAGAACACAATTTACTTGGTGGTAGTTTCTTTGCTAGCGAAGGTCCTATGTTGGTAAAAAACCTATTGAAGATGTTAACAATATCAGATTTTTTGTCATAACGCTTTCCATTGTATGTAACGTTAGAAGGGCATTTTGTATTCTTTCTCTTTTTGTTTAGTAATTCGTTAATTATTTCCCAAGTGGCTTTCAAGTTCCCGCGAGCTTTGGCGATTAATTAGTCAGTTAGGAACAACTGTAACCAGTTGATGGTCTTGGTATTGATTCCATATCCTTTCATTTTGGAGATGAGATGTCGGTGACTGACTTAATTTATCGAAAGCCTTATACTAAAGTCCATAACTACAAGGATGTCCGTTTGGAGACCATCATGCATGTTGTTAATAGTGTCATAAGTAAAGACAAGTAGTTGAGTCTCACATGACCTTTTGTCCCTGAATCCATGCTGTAGTGGGTCGGTAGAGTATATGGTGGTTCTTTGCATGCTTCATGATAGAACTAGTTATTGTATGCTCGATCAACTTGCATACTATGCATGTAAGTGAGATAGGACGATAGTTAAGCGGATTGTGTTTGGAGCCTTTTTTGAAAACTGGTATAACATTGGCTCTTTTCCAATCTCTTGGCACCACACCCGTATCATATGACTTCGATCTTAAATATAGCTGTAAGTATACCAGACACGGGATTGCTTAACTCTTTCAGGACTCTTGGTGAGATGCCATCAGGGCCAGGTGATTTATGCACTTTTAGCTTATCCAGTAGATGACGTATACTCTCGCGTGTTACGTTGATTTCATCCATGATGGGATACCTAGCTGGTATCAAAGGCTGTGTTTGGTGGCGATAAGTATCTCTAGTAAACACTGAGTAGAAATGATCATTTAGCACGTTCGCTTTCTCCTTTGTATCTGATACCATTATATATCCCATCGTCCAGTTTCAGGGAAGAGGCTTCTAGCTAGATTGTCAATTCTACGATGCTTGATGAAGGACGTTTCATACCTGAATATTCATTGCTGAGTATACATCATCCTATTTAAAGAACGTTTTGCAAGAATAAAGACAAAGATTGTTTACAAGGCGCTGAATGGACCAGAACCTTCTTACATATCAGAGCAGTTTCTATTATTCACTTGCAGATTCATTCAAAAAACACAAGAAACTTTGATAACAATCTAATACTTCCACAAGTTAAAAGATCATTTTGCCAACAATCTACATTAAGACATAAATGAATGTAAATCAGTGAACTCTTTTGACAACAAACTGAGCAAAGTCGTCGATGCTTTTAAAGCTTTGGAATAATTCACATATGTATGCTTTATTTGAGAAGAGACCTCTAACATTTTGATGAAAAATTTTCATATATACCTCTCTGACCAAGTAGTTTATTTAGTTCGGGTACAACTCTTTTGCAAACAGGACCAGGGCAGGTTTCGATATCTCCACACAGCAATATGAGCAGATTGATAAAGCTCTTTCTGGAGTAATGAAGTCGAAACTCCGACTTGCCATGTCTTGTCAGCCACGAGCTTGAGTTAATATAGGTCTCCTGTCGAACATAAACTTCACCACTTCTTTGACACAGCCCAATATAACTATCCGATGTTACAAAGGCATTTCTTCTTATGAAAAAAAGCAACACAAAGCAAAAGAAATGTTAGAGTTGCTCTAGCCATGGCCGCCTTCGTGCCTTCCAATTAGCCAGTAACAAAACGAGCAGGGGAATGGGACCAAGTTTCTTAGATACGAGTTAATTCGCAAACAGACTTCATAATAAGAAAGAACACATAAAAATATGTAGGAATTGAAAATTTGATCATGTTTGAGCAAATGGAAATAGAATTATGATGTTTAAAAATTTTCTTAAAATACCGAGAATGTATGGTTTGGCTGGACGTTTTGGCTGGACACCATCCATTTCTTTGTAATTTTAATTTGACAGAGTTTGAATGCTCATAACATTGTTTCTATTAAATCAAACTTCCCCAAACTTGGTCAGCAGGCATGTTGTATGCTACTCTTTCATGTGATGGGGTATTTTTTTGTGGAACCTTAATTGAGTTGGTTTTACAAACTTGGACCCAGTCCCTTGCTCTTTTTGTTACCGGCCTGTACAATATGTACAATATGAAGCTCTGTTTACAAAATCTTACTTGACAGTTTAATTAAGGAGAATATGTTAAGAGTTGTTTTTAATTTGCGAGACGTCGCTGTTATTTGTAATTTTGCATCTGATGAATCTTTTGTTGCTGTCGTCGTCGTCGCTGTTGTTGCTTAACTGCTTACGACTGACTGCGTATAATCACTTCAGATCGGTATATATCAATATCAGATTTTGAGTTCTTGGATTTTTTCAGACTAGTGCCTATCTTAAGTGTAAAACCAAAGTCTCCGCTATGGTAACAGACTGCACTTAACTTCCCTGCATATGTCTGAGAACTGCTTTTCATATGCGACGCAAACTATACTGTCTTTTCCTTAAAGCCATTTTTACAGACATCAAACAAAAATGGACCTTTGTCAATTTCCTTGTGTCTCGGAATCAATTGGAATATTCATTGGTCTTTTTGATGGTTTTTAATCTACAGCTGTTCCATCAGTTCAAGTTCGCTTAACTGGAGGAACGTCACCCAATTATACCAGTATTATTTGATAGTTATATTCTCCGAGTCTCATTTTAATGATAAGCATCATCAATATTTACACAAACTGTCAATGACAATATTAGCAGCCGTAGAACAAGGATCTTAAAAATAAAAATCATTAATCAAACTGACTCTCGAATTCACAAAAATGTTTACTTGACAGTGAAACGCCGCATGATGGTCGACGTCGTGTAGAAGTGAGAACAAATAAGCAAACAAACATATATGTAGCACAAACGTAGGCAAAAGAAGTTCAATTCACAAGACAATGTTATCGAAATTCTATTACATTCGATGTTATAGAAATCAAATAAAGTTAACTTTTTTTCTCTCAGAGAACAACGCCATTCAAGTTCGTCTCACGGGAACCAATGTAAAACATATTGGTCAAGTAGAAATCCTGTACAAAGGGACCTGGGGAGCAGTCTGTGATGATGGATGGGATATAAAGGATGCGCATGCTCACGTGATCTGTCGGATACTTGGTTACAAGTCAGCTGAAAATCAAATTGAGTACATTGAAGGAAAGGCATCATTTCCAATCCTCTTGACTAAGAGGGTGTTAATGGGGTTAACAGTTACCTGAGATTTGGCCAAAAAAATAACAGTTAACTGAGATTTGGCCCAAAAATTAGTAGTTAACTGATAAATGAAAATTTAGCAGTTAACTGATTTTTGAGTAGCATTGGGACCTTAAGGTGCAGTTAACGTGATTTTGTGTTATAGATTTATTGATTTGACCAAGGTTCACCCTTAAATGACTTGACCTGCTGAAGTTAAGAACAATTCTAGTCATTATTTAATGTTTTTCGCTTTAAGAAATAATAGTTAATAGTTAACTTCAATAAGTTAATGATTAACTGCAATTAGTAGTTAACTGAGAATTGGTAAAAAAATTAGTAGTTAACTGATATTGGGGTACCCCCATTATCACCCTCGACTAATGTTCGATGCACTGGAAAAGAAAGTTCGATTGCACAATGTGCTCACAATGGATGGTCAAAACATAACTGTAACAATAAAGACCATGCTGGTGTGGTTTGTCAAGTGGATAATAATGCAGGACTACCGTGCACAAAAAAGGCAGAATTGTTCAGTTTTTTGCTACAAGCATGAAAATTGGCATGATGATAGAAGGCAACATGCTGACTAATTTCTGATGTAGTGCCACGCCAAAAAATCAATACTTCCAGTTTTACGCATGTGGAATTAATTTTCACTTAAAATTAAATACAATTGTTGCATTAACTAGTTGTTTCATGAAATGTGATAATTCTTTACAATTACTGTTCCTTCTACCTAACTATAGTGCCCCACCCTATTTCTTGTACTTCCAGTTTTATGTTAATGGCGTTGATTAAATTCAAAATTACTGAAAATAACCGTTTTCTACATTGCTATCACTACCATCTAATCCTATTTGGTCTAATGATTGTTGATAAAATACTTAATTAATCATAATTCATGCATGCCCATGATGCATAGCGAAAAACCATGTGCTTTGTATATAATCCAAGATGGCGGAGTAAAATCCACAGTTTGTTTTAGTCTCTGTTTCTCTTGAGTATTAACCTAAAATCCTACCACTTTAATCAACAATGATGTATGGCCTTTTCATTTGACATGCACTGCCACACCCTAAACTTAGTACTGCCAATATATAGATACATAGGAATACTTCAAGTCTCTCAAATATCAAAGTTATTCACCTTGTTTTAAATTCAAGGAGATAGAATAATCAGGGGACGGATACGATTGAAACAACGCAATTTGAACAACATGCAACCATGGCAACGCCTTTTCAAAAGTACTTCCAGTAATAATACTTTGAAATTGATGATCTGGAATTAGGTTTGGGTATATGGCAATCTGACATCTTTCTGAACGTAGGGATTGCTGCATAAAGGCCATTGTCATTGCACTTTACTCGTAACAATCAATAATTCTCACTATTTTATAATTTTCCACATAAAGAAAACCCGTTCACAATATAGTTTAATCAATTACACATGGCTGTGAAGACCCGGTCTACAGAATGTCTCCAGGGTTGATGTAATGTGGAGCGAATATTGCGGCATTGATAGCCTCAAATCACAGACCATATCTATAGAAGTAAACAAAGTCATGGTTAACCAAAGCGTGTAGAGCCAACAAGTACTCTTATACCATGCAACTGGGAAATATTCCTTAGAGTATTGAGCTTTTTCTTATTTTTAGCTAAAATTTTCATATTGCCCAAAAAGAAACACTTGATTTCTTCTGTCGGAGAAAAAATTAGTGTTGAACGGGAATTCACTGGATTCCTTAGGCTTTTGAGGGGTTTTTACTTTTAGCTGAAATTTGCAAATTAAAGTAATGAAGTTGCCTGAAAATATACACTTGATTTCTTCTTTTTTGAACAAGAATTAGCGTGTGATGTAGAACGGGAATTCACTGGATTGGCAACATGCACTCAAGAGGAATCAGACTCAAGGCTTTTTTTTTCATTTGTAAGGATTGTGTCAACTATGCATTTCAGAAACTCCTTACCCGTACTCTCGACGTTTTCAGGGCACTACGTCCTAGCAAAGCAACGGCACTTCCAGCTTTCCATGACTTTTAGGAGCAAGGATTGCACAGTTGGTTAGTGCGAGAGGTCCCAAGTTTGATCCCCATCAGTGACTTCCTATTCTTGTTTCGACTTCTGTTCTTTCCGTGTAGCTTTAATAAGCTGTAAATACCCTTAAAATGGAGCACCGGTAGAGAACGGGGAAAAAGGGCCGATCTTCAATTGCTTTTTCCACGAGCCTCTGGGTAGAGTCTCATTTTAATGATAATCATCATCAGTACTGATTTACACAAACTGCCAATAACAATATTAACAGCCTTAGAACAAAAATCTTTAAAATGAAAAATGTTGAAGTTCGTTTACGTGACGGTGAAACGCCGCATGATAGTCGACGTCGGTAGAAGTGAGAACAAATAAAAAAGCAAACATACATGTAGCAACAAATTAGGCAAAAGTGGTTCAATTTACAAGACAATGTTATCGAAATTCTATTACATTCGATCTTACAAAAGTCAAATGAAGTTACCTTTTTTCTCTCAGAGAACAACGCCATTCAAGTTCGTCTGACGGGAACCAATGTAAAACATGTTGGTCAAGTAGAAATCCTGTACAAAGGGAACTGGGGAGCAGTCTGTGATGATTATTGGGGTATAAACGATGCTCACGTGATCTGTCGGATGCTTGGTTACAAGGCAGCTTTAAATTACATTCGCGAAATTGAAGGAAATGCATCATTTCCAATCCACTTGACTGATGTTCTATGCACTGGAAAGGAAACATCGATTGCACAATGTCCTCACAAGGGATGGTCAAAACATGACTGTAAGAATTATGAACATGCTGGTGTGGTTTGTCAAGTGAACAAAGGTGAGAAGCCGTTGAGAAGTAAATTGAAATACTTGAAAACGGTCAATTGAAGTTTCCTTATTCCATCCATTGACAGCTGTTCCACCAGTTCAAGTTCGCTTAGCTGGAGGAACGTCACCCAACTCTGGTCGGCTTGAAGTCAGGTACCATGGTGTGTGGGGTACTGTATGTAATTATAAATATAACTGAGACAAGAACGAGGCTGAAGTGGTTTGTCGTATGCTTGGGTACCCTGCGGTACAAGTTGGCTATCACCAGAACTTTAGTCCTGTCAAAGGCTTAATATGGCTAAATAACCTTCGTAAGTTCTAAAGAAAGATGATTTATTGATTATTTTCATATCTTCTGGTTGTTTCTTCAATGAGCCAAATTCGATTTACGGCTGTTTTGTAACCAAGCATTCGACAGATAACATGAGCATCGTTTATACCCCAGTAACCATAACGACTACAGACTGCTCCCCTGGTCCCTTGGTATTGGATTTCCGCTTGACCAACATGACTGACATTACTTCCCACCAGACGAACTTTAATCGCTTTCTTGCTCTAAAACAAACATTGTGGGATAATAAAAAGAGCTTCACACAGACTAAATAAGTACAATGGAGTAGCATTTCCCTTTGTGGCTTTTGAAAGTTTTTCAGTGTTCCAAAATGTTGAGGGGACAAAACTCATGTATCCCATAGACGCGAGTCCAATGAATTCAAACTCAAAATTCATTACTTCCCACCAGACGATCTTTAATCGCTTTCTCCTCTGAAAACAAACGTTGAAGAATTAGGCAGCCTCTGTAGTACGTATAGAAATAATTATTTGTTTACATTTTTCTGTCAATTTTACTGGGACTAAATAATTGACAAGATTATTGGGGTCACTCTTTGAATCGAGCTGAAACAATGAGTCCTTTCATAAGCTAGTGCATATACCATTTATATCTATGATAAAATGAGCTCAAGATTCACGTTAAATAAAAGAGAGAAAACGCTGATACTGAAGTTAGAAAAACATTAATCTGGAGGATCTTACGTTTTCTAGCTTCTTATAAAGAGAAGTGAAAAAGGCACAGTTTTATCAACTTGACCTCAATTCATATTTCTCCAAATCGTGCGACGCAATTTTGTTCTACTTTTCCAAACGAACAGTTATTGGATGTGCCGACAATATGAGCCCAAAAAAGCTTTTTCCAAGTCATAAAAGAAAGGTTTTCGGCCAAATAAACTCCGATCAAAATGAATGATTTAAACGTTAAAAGAAACTTTAATCTAGCCCTAGACATGATGTAGATTTTTTTTTTATAAGGTTTTTTTGTTTGTTTGGTTGGTTGGTTTTTTGTTGTTGTTGTTGTTTTGTTTTGTTTGGTTTTTTGATTTGTTTTGTTTTGTTTTGTTTTTGCTTTGTTTTTTGTTTGTTTGTTTGTTTGTTGTTGTTGTTGTTGTTTTTTGTTGTTGTTGTTGTTGTTTTGCCGCGACGCAATTTTGCGACCAAACTGCGGAGGTGCGCCTCAAACAAAACCTAGTCAAACCACCTTAAGCAGAAAATGTTAAGAGTTGTTTTAATTTGCGACACGTCGCTATTTGTAATTTTGCATCCGTTGAATGTTGCAGCTGTCATCGTCGTCGCTGTTGTTGCTTAACTGCTTACGACTGACTGCGTATAATCACTTCAGGTCTGTCTATATACACCTATTTCAAAAAACGTTGTCGGACCAAGACCCAAAGCATACGCGACTCACCCGAAAGGGAGTATGGGAAGAAATTATTTAACCAATAAAGCAACACAAATAACAAGACGACATCCACATCACTGAGGCTTGCTATACCCTTATACAACACAGAACTTCATTTTTTGATGTCTAAAATCAATACCAAAGCCGAAAAATGAGTTACGTTTTGCATCTACCCATGCTCCCTTTCGGTCTAGTCGCGTGTGCTTTAGGTCTCTCGTCCGAAAACCTTTTGTGAAATAGGTGTATTAATATGAGTTTATAAGTTCTAACAGTAGGGAATTTTGTATTGGGCATGCACGCAACCGCTGATGCATGGCAATGCGATCGCAGGCGACAGAGATTATTAAACATTTTTACCCCCAAAAAGTGCTCATTACGCAACAAAATTAGACAAAGCGAAGTCAAGCTCAAGTTATAAAAGTGATTTGGAGCCGGCAGGTTTTTTGGACTGAGTCAACGAGCGAGGAAATGTGTATATGCTCTACGTTTAGAAGAACAATTGTTGGCTTTCAAAAAAGCGGAAAAACATTGTTCTACGCAAGTACATTTTATTATTTTTCAAGTTAATCAAAGATGGAATCTATCCACATTTTAACATTGAAATAAATTTGTCGGTATTTTTTTAAGTGTGCTCAACAATAGGGCTTTAAACAAGAAGTAAAGCAGAATTTTTGCATTAATTAGTTGCAAAAACATTAAGTTTTAGGTTGTTGGCGATTTTTTGTGGCCTTAAACTTAACATTACGTGAAAACGCTGTCATTGCTGATTATGATTATTGCAAGTTCAAGGTGGTGATCCTATTTTAATTTTGAGTAAGAGCAATATTTCGCTCTAAAGTAATTTATGCAAGACAATGAAGAGTACATAACGTTGATCGAAAACTTTGTAAATATAAGCGCGATTTCTAAAATATATTTCTTCCTTTGAGATGAACAGCATTACTGTCCAAGACAAATCAAAAGAATTGCAAGCGAATTTGGATAAGCTTGTTACTTGTCGCAAAAGGAAAAGGTGCTTTCTCTAGCTATTTGCTACATAACCCTCCCAGAATCGATCCCAGAAACAATGAAAATGCACCTTGAAGCCGATTTTTCATTCTGAAATATGCAGTATTTCTCGAATAAAGAAGGAATCCTGGTCACAATAACCCAACAGAAGGTGGAGATGGTATCTAGCTTTAGAGTGATCGATGCTTGAACATTTACTAAAATTTGAACATGTAAGCGGGTTCTATGTAAGAAAAGGAGTTAGTTGCTGTATATATAAAATGTTGATTAGAGCTAAAAGTTGTCAAAGTATTATAAAATTAATAAACTCTTGCCATGTGTATCGATTTCTCCACGATGTAACTCAGGAACTGAATATTTGAGAGTGTTTTAGTTGTGCTGTATGGGCATCGAAGACAGCCATGTCACTCCGTATTGTACGTGTTTTCTTCGGCATGAAAAATTCCATTTTCTTAAGAAAACTCATCTCTTATCTCATGCATCATATTACATGTAAATGGCCAGCAGATACATTAATCGTAACTTCTTTCAAGATGTTGAAAATACCATTAAACGGGCAGAAAACATTAGATCAAAATGGTAAACATTGACGTATTCTTGCTGCTCTGGCTGTGTACTCGTGTTCAGCGAAGCATGTCCGCACATGCGCATGCAAAATTCTGTTTTAAGTTCTTGGATTCTTTCACAACAATACCTATCTTAAGTGTCATACCAGTCTCCGCTATGGCAACAGCCTGCATATGTCTGAGATTTTGTATGCATATGCGACACGAACTATACTTTCTTTTCCTTAAAGATCGACCAAAAACGAGCCTTTGTCAATTTTCTTTTGTTTCGGAATAAATTTGCATATTTATTAGTATTTGTAATGGTTTAATAGTTATCATAACTATCTATTTGGGACTTTTGTGAGCCCGCTGTCCTTAGCGGAGTTATGAATTCTACCTCGTTAACATGCTGAGAGATCCCATGAGATAGCAAGCGCATGCGCCAATCAATGCAACGTCTGTCGCCGGTCAGTGAAGTTGTTCATGTGTTTGAACAAAGGAAAATTGCCCGAAAATCCGTCTAAATCATACCAATGTCGGGTTCTCAAGACTCGCAAGATAAATCAAAGGAAAAAGACGACGGCAGAGGCTGCCTTTTGAGCAAATGGCTGCCAGAACCCAAAGGAAAAGGAACAGAACAGTCCACAACTACCATGAATGGCAGCAATGGCAAAGGCGGTAAAACGCCAAATGCAAAAACTCAGACAAACGGGACCAAAGATCCCACAAAATCACTCAAAAGTGATACTGAAAGCAAAGACCCTGGGCAGAAGTCCAGCGAAACTCCTACAGGAAGAAAGACCTCGAAAAAATCCACAAGGTAAAAAAGCGCGCCAAAAGGGTCACCAAAGCTGGCCGAGAACCATGTCAGCTCGTCGAATGAAAGCTCAACGTCAGGCGAAAACATCGCTCAAGTTTTTAAAGACTCGCTTTCCAGCTTGGCGGCTAGCATGAATAAAGGAATCCTTAACTTAGGAAAACTACTCAAAAACAAAAACGAGTACCGAGGTGGTCGACACGAGGATTTGTCTAGCTCTGACTCTGAATCGGAGGAAGAGAGTGCCAGTAACACAGAGCCACCGGCCCCAAAGAGGCAAAAATCTGATTGCGATGGTGCTTCCTTAAGCCAGGAAAGCAATGCCATACTTAGTCTGCTAGAAAAGCAGTCGTTACTGATCAGGATGGACCTGATATAAATGCAAGTTTGGCCAAAATAGTGAAAAACCTCTTGGGGGGAAAGACTGATGAGGAAAACCTCAACGAAATTAAGAAACGCTACCCCAAGCCAAAAAACTGTGAAATATTGACCGAAACTAAAGTCAATTCAGCGATATGGAACAACATCTCAGACAAGGCAAGGACGGGAGACATAAAACTCCAAAAGGCTCAAAAAGCACTAAGTAAAAGGCATAACTGCTGTGGTCCAAGTGATCAATGAAGTACTAAACAAATCAGAAATGCCACCAAAAGAAAAAAATGTGGACACCCTTATGGATGGTGTGCAGTTACTGGCCAATGCCGACACAGAAGTCAACATAAGACGTAGAGAAGCCCTGAAACCAGAGCTTCACACTAGTTACCGCTACTTATGTGCCCCATCAAATCCTATAACTACTGAGTTATTTGGAGATGATTTACCCAAAGCTGTTAAAGATATAACCGACACCAATCGGATTACTTCAAAGATTAGTAGAGAGCAAAAAGATGGCTACAAAAGGTCCAGGGATACCAGTGCTTCAGACAAGTATGGGAAGATATACCCATACAAATACTCAGGATCGAAAAACTACAACCGCCCCTTCCCCAGCAAGAGGGAAGGGGGGAAGAAAAGTGGTCAAAAGAACCAACACTAGACAACCAAACTGAAACCAACCCAGAGGTAAGAAACTTAAAGGTTGCTGGCAGGCTAAGATTTTAAAAAAAAATTTTAATAATAATAATAACTTTAATGATTCTTGAATGGCAAATAAAACTATTTGAAAAACTCAAGATTACAATATTAGATAAATAAATAAATTACATATAAAAAATCTGTTAATATAAATATGTGCAATGTTAAGGTGACGCGTCCCATTTCTTAACTGCATAAGGGATAAAGCTGTTCTGGAAACGTTTAGTACGACATTTAAGTAATGGAAATTTCCTTGAGTTCCGTAAGGAGTAGACAGATTCAGTTACTGAAGGTAAGACGTCGTTGATTCTGTCTTCGGGTTGCATAATGGTCTTGTAAAAGCGACGACAAAGCTCATCTCTGCGCTCATGAAGGGTGGATAGTCTCAAATGAGCAAGTCGCTCTCGGTAGGACAGGCCAGGAAGCATGATCTTTGTAGCTCGTTTCTGTATTTGTTCAAGTTGGTCAGACAGGGCACTAGTCAATGAAGAGTGCCACACGGGGCACGCATATTCTACAACAGGACGAATAAAACAGCAGAAGACAGAACAGAGGTCTCTAGGAAGGACACCACTTCGCTTCAAACACCGTAGAGCATAGAGACGCTTACTTGCTTTGCTGCAAATAGTTCCAATGTGCAAGTCCCATTTGAGATTAGATTGGATTGATATTCCTAGGAGTTTGGTTGATTGAACACAGTCCAATGGGACGTTGTCGATTGTTAAAGGCTGTAGGATAGGTTGAGATTTAGCAAAACAGATGTTAAGTTCTTTAGTCTTCTTTGCGTTGATTCGCATATTATTGTTGACAGTCCATTGATTAATGGAGTCCAGATGTGTCTGAAGATTGGATGAAGTACTCGAATGGGATGACACTTCAAATACTGTGCAGTCATCTACGTATTTGTAAATTGGAGCAGTTGTGGTAAGGTCATTAATCATGACTAAGAAGAACAGGGGTCCCAACTTAGTTCCTTGAGGTACGCCAGCGAGGATGGGTAACCAGTTTGATTTGTCTTGGCCTATTTTGACACGTTGATGGCGATTTCTAAGAAAAGCTGCGCACCAATTCAACAAGATGGGAGGCACGTTGAGAAGCTGGAGTTTACGGATAAGTATGTTGTGGTCGATGCGATCAAATGCCTTCGAAAAATCGATAAGACATGCTCTGATAGTGGTCTTTGGGGTCTCTGCTGCTTGGAGCCACTCGTGAACCACACGAACTAACGCATGAGTAGTAGAAGAGTTTTTGATTCCTCCAAACTGGCAACTGTCAAGCTGAGGCATGATGATAGGACGTAGCCAGCCAAAGATAAAATCCTCCAGGACTTTACTAAGAATGGTAGTAAGTGAAATAGGTCTTAGGTCGGAGTCGACAGACATAGGTTTAGATATTTTAGCAATAGGAACAACATCCGCACACTTCCACAAAGTTGGTACCGTTCCTTGGTTAACAGATGCGTTGAAAATAGAGGCTACTGGGCGAGAGATCACAGAGGCGCATTCCTTGAGTAACCAATTCGGTATATTGTCAGGGCCAGTGGATTTACGTTCGTTAATAGCTAGGAGAGAAGTTTCAACTGCACCAGGCGATATTATGAATTCGTCAGGTGTGGGCTGAACAACAGGGATAGGATCAAAGAGTAGAGGTTGCATGTCAGCATTAACCTTGCTGAAGGAGTCGTTAATAATCTCTGCCAGTTCTAGACCGCTTACAGTGGAACCATTTATAACCATCTTTGAAAGAGATGTAGACTTAGATTGACCGGACAGTTGTTTAATGCTATCCCACCATTTCTTGGGATTGTGATGCTGGGTGTTCATAACATTGTTGTAATAGAAGTTTTGGCGAGCAGACTTGCAAAGTTTGATGACTTTCCTTCTGTAAAATTTATATAAGGTGGAATTTCCCTTGATCCAAGCACGTTGGCGGTTAGCAATCGCTTCTTTTATGTCAGCGGTAAACCAGGGCTTATCAGTTGGATGAAGTTTAAAATGACGTAAAGGGAGATGATTATCAATGGTGTTGTTGATTGTTGATTGGAACATGGAGAATTGTTCTTCACACGTAGGTTGGTGGTAAAGCGATGTCCAATTAACAGTCTGAAGAGAAGAGTAAACAGCTTGTTTGTTAGATGTTTTGCAGATGTACTTGGTAATACGGATGGTTGGTTGGTACGAGGGCGAAACATCCAAGGGTTGCAGAAAGACGCTTGAATGATCAGACAGACCAAGTGGAGGGAGAATTTTTGCTTCAGCATAGTAAGATGAAAGCGTGGAATAAGCCTGGTCTAAGATATTATTACCACGCGTTGCCTTGGTGACGAGTTTTTTTAATTTGAAGGATGAACACAGGTTGCCGGGTTTGAATTGGTTAAAGTCGCCTAGGAGGATGATAGCTGAGTTGGGATGAACAGACAAAGCTTTATCCAAACAACTGAATAAATATGCTCGAAGCTCGTTATCGTCATTGCCAGGCGGGTGATATATGATAGCAAGTATGATGGCATTGATCCCACGAGGTAGTCGATTAGGTTTGATCAGTAACCATTGGCATTCAAAGATCGAGTTGTTTAAGTCAGTTAGCTCAATAAAGTTCGTTTGTGATGAGATATAAGTACAAATACCGCCGCCACGTTTATCATCAGGTCTGTCTTTACGGCAGGTCACGTATCCCGGTAAGCCGATAAGGTCGTCGGTTACGCGAGATGAAAGCCAAGACTCAGTGATGGCAGCAATAGAAAACGAATTAGCTTTGATAGTACCATGGATTTCGTCTAGTTTGTTTACCATTGAGCGGGCGTTGCTGAAAAAGATAGAAGGAAAAAGATGGCCTTTTGTCTTCCGCTTGGAATCTGTTTGGATACGGACAAGGCTGTTGATGTTTCTTGAACAGTGATTAGATTGTTGAAACTCCCAAGGGGGTGCAGTTGGTAGGATTTGCATATTCCAAGATGGAGTAATAGCGCCACTAAATTCAATTTTAAAATCATATTCTGCTTGGAGATGGTAAATATTATCGGCAAAATCAGGGCTGTACTTTCCATAAGACGTTACTGTACTTATAGGTCTTTGGTAGGACGACCCAGCTCTACATCCACGACGTGTGATAGTCCTTGCAATTCTATTATCTTTAAGCACACGCCAAGTTGCGCAGTCCACAGCAGGAATATGATGTATGGAGGAGATTATAGACAACAGAAATGTCCTCGAGTAAAAACGACATGCCATTCTCGCGAATGGTAGTAAAAAGTTATTTTAGGCTAACTCTGATAGCCGTAAGGTCGTGAATTGGAAGAGCTAAAAATTTGTGCCGTGCAGCTACTGAAGCGCAACGTAACGTTTTTAATTTTATTTGTCAGCTTGGACAAACCTTACCTCAGACAAGAATATATTAGACATGGTGCAACACTGTCATCTTGAATTTTTTGAAACCCCAAAGCAAAACTATCCTATACCATCTTTGTGATTTAGCCCTAATGAGGCTGAAATAATTGATTGTGAAGTAACCCGATTACTAGAGAAAGGGGGTAATTCAAGAAGCTATCCCCATTGACACTCAATTTATTTCTAACATTTTCCTTAGGAAAAAGAATCAAACCGCCAATGGCGGATATAACTCGTGGATGGAACTATATTTGCAGAGCAGAAGTCAATGAAGCATTGAGAGCTGAATGTTTTTACCCATTTAGTATATTTTTTACTTTCATGAAGTGCATTTTGTGTAATCCTTAGCCTTTAGTAGCAATTTCATAACTCAGGATTTGCTTTGATATGGAGCGTTACATCAGACTCACTGTAGCGTGCATGACGGCCAAAACATGAAATCATTGCTGAAGACGTATGATAAACTGATAAATACTAGACGCTTTTTGGAGTGAAATTAGTTTCCTGTATTGCGTGATGTTGCATCAGACTCATTGTACGTTGCATTACGGTCAATTAGGCGCCGCATTGTCTACCGTACGACACTTTAGATCAAACGAATGATAAATACAATTCATTACATACAATCTATATAAATCTCTCATTTTATCAGTATCTGAGGTATTTGTTACAATTTGCGTCTCAAAGTCCACAGTCATTCAATTACACCATAGATTTTACAAAAGTTGTCAATTAGATCCACTGAGTTATTTTGGCCAAGTTACACAAGTTTTGCCTGATAGCTACAACTACAGTAGCTGACTCGTCAAAGGTCACGGTGAATAAAATGAAACATGTTTGCATTTTGATCCGAAATAATAATAATATAAAGACTGAAAGTCGAGTCAGATCAGTAGTGCCGTTTCGTTTCCTGCTTATTTCAACATTCTCTCTTGTGCTGATAGAGTACAAACACGAACTAGCGGCTCGACTCACGGCCAGTTTCAGGCTATGTTTCAGGCGGCAATTCGTACTCAAAATGTTTTCGTTTGCTCTTTATTTTAACATTTACTCGCGTGCTGATAAAGTACAAACACCAACTTGATGTTGGTCGACTGGCTTGCAGCGACAATTTTGTTGCTTGACGACAGCATAGTTACTTACCAGGAGAGCAACGTAAAAAAGTCCACCCAGAAAGGATTTCAATCTAGATGCGATGGAAATTATTCCAAGCAGAGTGGTACAATACAAAATATGTCAAGCAATAAGAAATTTTAGCGAAGTGTGAGCACGAAGTTGTCATGTCCGTCATCTCGGACTATCTTGAAGCCTCCACGATTTGAACTCATGGAAGAGTCACGAGTAGAATTTCAACACTCCACCGGATAATTATTAAATACAGACCTTGTTTACAGAAGACGCCTTTTAGATCGTTCAATTCTAAAGCAAATTTCGCCGTACAATCGGCTAAAGAATTCGAGTAAATGTCATCGATCTATCGATGCATATTTGAATAAAACACAGGAGTCCCATATTTCCTTTAATCTGGTACCCAGAGGTCACATTACTTTCGGCCTGCGGTCAATCACGTCGAGCATGTGCAGTAGCCAAAGTGAGTGATTTGCGAGTGAGTGACACATTTGCATATTTCGACCCCTCACTATAACTCGTGGATTTGCAATCCACGAGTTAAAAATGGCTCTTATAGAATGATTCTCAACCTGAAAGGACTCCGCAATGAGTCAATAGAGTACATCCATTTCAAAATGGAGAGCCTAACATGTGCCATACAATTAATGAAGAAAAACTAAGATTCATTTGGAGAAACAACCTTTTTCAATATACTTGTCTTCCAAATGGACTTGCATCAGCACCGAGATATTTCACAAATCTCTTAAAGCCAGTGTATTCTACTCTGTGTAGTCAGGGATACCTAAATGTAGGGTATATTGATGACTTTTATATACAGGCGTCCTCAGTTGTGGAATACACCAACAACATTTTGGCCACACAGAGGCTCTTTGAGTCATTGGGGCTCATTATAAATTCTGAAATAGTTGGCGATGATTCTCCGATCGTAGAGTCTCATTTTAATGATAAGCATCATCAATATTTATACACAAACTGCCAATGACAATAAGAACCTTCAAATCAAAAAAAATATCAAACTGCATGACTTTCGAATTCACACAGAAAATGAAGCTGTTGTTGAAGTTCGTTTACGTGACGGTGAAACACCGCATGATAGTCGACGTCGTGTAGAAGTGAGAACAAATATATAAGCAAACAAACATACCTGTGGCACCACATGCATTGTACAAAAGTGGTTCAATTTACAAGACAATGTTATCGAATTTCCATTACATTCGATCTTAATGAAATCAAATTAAGTTAACTTTTTTTCTCAGAGAACAACGCCATTCAAGTTCGTCTGACGGGAACCAATGTAAAACATGTGGGCCAAGTAGAAATCCTGTACAAAGGGACCTGGGGAGCAGTCTGTGATGATGGATGGGATATAAAGGATGCTCATGTGGTCTGTCGAATGATTGGTTACAAAGCAGCTTTAAATTACATTCGCGAAATTGAAGGAAAGGCATCTATTCCAATCCACGTGGAAAGTGTTGCATGCACTGGAAAGGAAACATCGATTGCACAATGTCCTCACAATGGATGGTCAAAACATGACTGTAGTAATAAAGAACATGCTGGTGTGGTTTGTCAAGTGAACAAAGGTGAGAAGCCGTTGAGAAGTGAATTAAAATACTTGATAACGGTCAATTGAAGTTTACTTATTCCATCAACAGCTGTTCCACCAGTTCAAGTTCGTTTAGCTGGAGGAACGTCACCCAATTCTGGTCGAATTGAAGTCAGGTACCATGGTGTGTGGGGTACTGTATGTAATTATGACTGGGACAAGAACGACGCTGAGGTGGTTTGTCATATGCTTGGGTACCCTGGAGTACAAATTGTCAAACACTCAAACTTTAGTCCTGTTAAAGGGATAGTATGGCTTGACTGCACTGTTATTTTTAGGGAGTTGATTTAACTCGACCATAAGAGTAAAATTAACTCTTTATAGTGGAGTTAAATTTAAGAGTTAATTTTACTCCAAAATTGGAGTAAAAATAACTCCGATTAAGAGTAAAATATGAGCTTGAGGGTTAAATTTACTCTAGTTGGTGGAGTTAAAAATTATGTATAATCTAACTCCAAAACTGGAGTAAAAATAACTCTTATCAAGAGTAAAAATATGAGCTTGAGGGTTAAATTAACTCTTAATAGGAGGAGTAAAAGTTTACGTCTTCTCTAACTCCAAAGCAGGAGTTGAAATAACTCCAATCCAGAGGGTTAGATTAACTCTTATTAGGAGGAGTAAAAGTTTAAGCATTTTTTAACTCCAAAACAGGAGTTAAAATAACTCCAATCCAGAATCATTAAACATAAGTTTTAGACTTGATTTAACTGCAACAAAACTGTTGTTTAATGGTAATTTATTGAGCTGGCAGCGTTTAATACTATATAATAGTAACGAAGCTGAATGCCCCAGAGCCCATTAGAACTCGCTATCCAAAACGCTACAACCGACATTTTGTCCTGATAGATTTTACACGGTTTTCATTTGCTGGCAATTATCAGATTCAATATTCGATACAACATTTGATATTCTTTCCACTGCGAAAAGATTCCTTTGTGATTCCTGGATTCCTATGTGTGATGGAGAACTGGTAGCTAGTAACAAGACTTTGCCAACCAATGACAGCACAGCATTTTACCACGTGACCGAGTTTGAAAGTTGGCGGACTGGAAACCATTTCATTGTGAACGTTGGAAGTTTGTGTTGTTTACTGAGGGTTTGCTCGAAAATTCCTTCTTTTGTACTAAAGGAATTGCTCTGATAGTTGTTCACTGTAGCCAAGAAGATCCAGGAAAGCTTCGTAACATTGAATGATACAGTTTTGGGAGAATAATTGCGAATACCGACTTACTCAACGAAAATTTTCGACTTGAGTTCAGTGTGGTTCGATCGTCGATTTGTAGCCGTTTCATTTTCAAAATTGGTAAGTTGTATTTTGTTATAAACAACTGTTCTAAAACCTAATTCAGACGCCAGACCAGCAATGTGCCTTGCAAAATTCATGAAATGAATAACATGAAAACTTCAGCGTCTAAATACCAGTAAATTCTGCGGTGGAATATTTAGAACTACGTGCAGAAGAAGTAACACTCAGAACTATGGATTGAAATCTAAAGCTGTAATAGAGAAATTAAGCTATAAATGTTTTCTTCATGATATATAGATTCAAGTAAGCATATATTGAATGTGATTGCTTGTTGGTTACTTGTCCGGAACTTCGGAAATACATTACAGACTTGGGAATGG
Source organism: Telmatactis stephensoni (assembly GCA_029948255.1). NCBI lineage: Eukaryota > Metazoa > Cnidaria > Anthozoa > Actiniaria > Isophelliidae > Telmatactis > Telmatactis stephensoni. The sequence continues at coordinate 245,087 of JALIZF010001549.1, forward strand.
AGCATTTACATTGATTTGTTATTTTGTTTCAGGTTGACATGAATATCCAAGAATTGAAGCTGCTACTGAAAGTTCATTACAAGTTTGATTATTATTAGTGATATAAGCAGTAAGTTCTTTTAGTGTGATCACCATGAATCTATGAATTTACTAAGTACTGAAATGCTACAACTCTTGAATAATATAAATTTCCTGTTATATTGATCTGTTATATTGAACTGCAAAATAGTTTGTTAAAAGTTTTGTATAACCTTATGAGCTTTCTTTTTATTCAGAATTTTGAAGTTTGTTTGTGTTGTAATGATTTGCTTTTCTATTTTTATATTGAACTGAATGAAGTGTATTCATTAGAACTTCTTTGCTTGTTTCATTGGTTTCCCAGTACACTGTACATTCCTCCTATGTTTGATACAAACATTTTTTCATGTCTTACCAAGTATTTCAAACAAACCTTTTTCCTAAGAGAAATGTCATATTGAAATCACTGGGGCAAGCAAGTAAGGTCTATTATTTATTTCCTACTTAAGAACATTTGATTTCGTTAGTCTGCTTGTATATTCTGTGACATTTATGGAGAATATTCACTTTCATTAAAGATCCTAATTGTCAATATTTACTGATTTAGTTTTTGATCAAGACAGAACTTAAACTCTAATTTCCAGAGTAAATTGATGACCTACTTTTGGAAAATGTATTTGAAGAGTAAAATTCACTACTTGATAGGGTCAAAATTACTCTGGTACTGGAGTTAGATTCACTCTTGCAAGGGTGAATATAACTCTTGAGAATAGTCAATCTTACACTCACTTGAGAGTTAATTCAACCCCAATTGTAGTAAAAATATACTCCCAAATGAGTAAAATTAACTCTTTGGATTAGTTAAAATTACTCTGGTACTGGAGTTAGATTCACTCTTGCAAGGGTGAATATAACTCTTGGGAATAGTCAATCTTACACTCACTGGAGAGTTAATTCAACCCCAATCGTAGTAAAAATATACTCCCAAATGAGTAAAATTAACTCTTTGGATTAGTTAAAATGACTCTTTTTCAAGAGTTAAGTAACTCTCATAGGAGTAATTACTACTCCTATATTAGAGTTATTTTTACTCCAAAATTGGAGTTAAACTTTGAGGAGTTAAAATAACTCCAAAAAAAGGAGTTATCTGGGACCTTTTTTTTTAACTCCATTTTTGGAGTAAATTTAACTCCCTAAAAATAACAGTGTGGCTTGGTTGTACTGGTACTGAAATGTCCATTGCCAACTGTAGTCATTATGGATGGGGAAATGCAGACTGTTACCATAGCGGTGACGTTGGTGTCACCTGCAAGATGGGTAAGTTCTAATGAAAGATGATTTATTGATTATTTTCATAACTTTTAGTTGTTCCATCAACCTACACATACCTCGGTATATTGTCCGGATTTCAGTGAATTACGTAACGACAATGATAATAGAGCAATTTAGCAAACACGACGCGACGCTAAAACAGGACGTTAGATGACGAACACATTCGTTCGTTGCGTGACTACCGTGACAACGTCACGATGCCACGTTCGGGACGCCATTTCGCTTGTTTTCACGTCCTCTTCTTGATGTCGGCGACGTCAACGGTCATTTCGAGCAAAATTCGTCAGCGCTCGCGGCGTCCTCTTCAACGTCACGTCGTGCTTGCTAAATCTTTCTACAATAATAGCAACAGCTTGTTGCTTGTCTTGCTTTTGCAGTCACTGCTCCTCAATTTACAGTAAGCAAATACATCGTTAGACTTGCTTGCAATGCTGATCTTGGCATGCATTATTATGTCTCAATGAGCGCCAAAGAAAAAAAGTTAATAGTTTCTTCTTTCTCCAAGTCTACAAATATCTATAAATCTTCAAAGATTCAGTGGATTGCGTAACATGACAACCAGCTTTAAGCAATATATGCTTATGTGAGTGCTGCCAAAAGAATTTAAAGGGAGGCAAAGCGCTCTATATGTGGGATGTTTAACATTTAAGCAAAAACGTTCAAGAAATCTTATTAAATTTGGCTCTTTGTACCAAAGAAAAGAGTTGAAAGAAAAACGAACTTCCATTGCACAAAGTTTGTCAAACCACTCAAACCAGAATTCAAATTCCAAATAAAACGTTTTCCAATAACTGACTTTGGTATGCATATATTTGCGTAATATGCAAATTGGTTAGGAGAACTACGACATTAAAGATACATTTTGTGAAGTAAATAGTTAAGTAAAATCTCAAACAATTTCAATGATTTAAAGCTGTTTATTAAATAAATCTATAACAAAACATATTTAAACCATACATTAAGCTGTTCTATGACGACCTAAGATGATTTTTGTCCAAAAGTTTGTCCACTTTGGTTAACATGTCGTTTACTTTGCTCATTGTTTCAACCGCTTTCTTGCACATTGTTTTGTGCGCTTTATGGGCCTCTACTGCGTAGTCAGCCTTTCTTTTTCTAGAAGTTGTGCTGCTGCTACAGCCTTCTGCATCTGAATCAGAACTGCTTGGATCAGGATCACAGCACACAAATTCTTCGTTAAGCTTTTTAGTGATAGCTGCGGTAATAGCTGCTTTTCTGCGCTCGTTTGGAGTCTTTTTCTGCGCGTACCTTGTGAAGTCTGCTTCAATCTGTTTTGTGGGGCTAGTTCCTTTAGAGTTGCCTTGACAATATTCTTTAGCCTTGTGATAAGCCTCGTTTCTTGAGCTTCGAGATACAGCTGTACTACGTGATGTGGTAGTTGGCCTTCTAAAATCTTCTCTTTGCGACATTTCAAAATATCTTGCCATGAGTTATGCCCAAATTCACTGTAGCATTTTAAAACAAATTCTCGCTCTTTCTCTCTAACAGTGCTGACGTGACACGCTTTTGCTTTTCACCTTTATAATGTACCCACAATAATATACTCACCCACATTAGTCCCTTTTTGAATACTGTGCATTTTCCACAGGTAAAACAGTTGCTGTTAAGATGCTAACCGGCAATGCAATAATAAAAAATTGGCCACTTTAGAAACGAGTTGGGGACTGGGTCGGGTTCGGGACCGCAAAGGCGCTTGGGATTGTTACTAGGGACAGCCATTTCTTCAAATCAATGATGGTGTAGTTAAAGTTATAAAGTCATCATGGTTAGCAGCGATTTTTTACTAACAGAAGAAGATATTCCGGGGGCAAAACTTCTAAAGCCTGTAGACGAGTGTACTTGTACAGTTTTACAGCGATGGTTGCTTTGTAGAGGCGCTAAAACGACTGGGAAACTTGCCGAACTCAGACAAAGGTTTGTTGTTCGAATTGCAATATTTAGCTTCCTTATAGACCCAAAGTATCGATATTTTTCGTCGAGTTCATGTATTATTTTGGTTCATTATTGTTTAGAAAAGTAAAATGACTCAGTTTTTGTTAATTTTATCGTAGGGTCAACCATTATACAAAGAATAACCTGGATAAAAAGTACCTACGTGATCCAGATGGAGTCCACATATTGAAAAAGAAAGCAGAGGCTGGCCTACTGAACCAAGCTGAACCTGAAGATTTAAAGCGACTTCCAACTGATGGCTATACCACAGATCTATCCAAGCTTCCCAAAATAACATTTGGAACTATATGGAAGTTTATGATTGACAGCTTAGATTGGAGGAAGCAAGTATCTACTGCTAAACCATTACTCAAGGGCTATAATTTCTTTATGTCAAATCATGTTCTTGCAACATACCACCAAGCAAGAGACTCAAAGTCCTACATCAAGTGTCAAGTCCTACCATCAATGAAAAAGAGTATGGTATATACATGTTTTATCAAGCTGTCTTCACTAGGATTTGTGCTTGCAGCTAAGTGTGGCTGTCCTGCTGGAGTCACTGGGAGATGTAATCATGTTTGTGCAACATTGTTCTTTCTTGATTCCTTGAATAAGAATAAACAGTCCAAGGGGAGCAGTGATGAAGATGTATCATGCACTTCCAAACCATGTCATTGGAATGTTCCAAGCAAGAGAAAAGGGACTGTCACCCCAATTGCTTTTATGAAATTCAAAAAGCATGACTACAGGAAAGTTAAAGGCACAATAAGTGCAATCCAGACAACTACTGATAAAAGAACTGTAGACACTGAGACAGTATCTATTGATAGACAAACAAATGAATGGAGCAAGGAACGAATGAATGACATGCTGGAGAAACTTAAGAAAATGCAAGAAGAATTAGGTCAAGCCATCAGCTGGTGTCACATTTTACCCCAGGAAGTGCCACAACAGAGCTACAAAGTCAATCAGCAATTGATGTCTCCAATAAAAGAAAACCCAATATCTCTACAAGGAATCAGTGAAAGGGCTGAGAGAGTGAAGACAAAATTGTTTGTAGATTCTGAACAAGCTGAAGAAATTGAAAGAGAGACACGTGAACAATCAAAGAGTGAGGCCTGGTATTTTCACAGACAGCCTAGAATAACAGCATCAAAGTGTTACAGGTCTGCTGTACTAAAGGATAAAACTTCCCCAACAAAAGCTATCAATGACATTCTGTACAAGACTGTAGCACCTACTAGACAAATGAAAGAAGGTTTAGAGATGGAGCCAAATATCAAGGAGAGGTACATCACAAAACAGCATGAAAATGGACATAAAGACTTAACTGTTAGAAATTCAGGTTTAAAGGTTGGAAAACATGAAGATGGATTTCTTGCAGCCAGCCCAGATGGACTTGTATCTGATCCTACTGTAGATGATGATAAAGGTCTCCTGGAAATGAAGTATATTCAAACAGAAAAAGGGGAAAGTCTTGACCAAGCTCTACTTAGAAAACAGATGTGCATTAGAAGTGGTAATGGTATTTGTATGAACAGAAGCCATAAGTACTTTTATCAAATTCAACAGGGGATGTACTTAACAGAGACACAATGGACTGACTTTGTGGTTGCAGGGTCTCAAACTACTGGCTTATACATTGAAAGGGTTGGTTTTGACAGATTGTGGTGGGAAAGTGTGAAGAAAAAACTGAAGTTCTTTTTTAACAGTTATATAGCACCAGAACTAGCATACCCAAGAATTAAGTATGGACTTTCTAGACTGGAATTGCCAAGACATGATTGAGTAGTGTAATTTTTCATTTTGTGAGACAGACATTGATTTCAACAAAAAGGTGAGAGTTCAGTTTTTCATGAATGCAAACTAAAAGTAACCTGGGTACCTTGTACTTGCATGTAGTAGTGTGTTATCTATTGGAGTGGCTTTACTTAAACCATTCATCTAACATGCAATGTTCAAATTTTGAATGCTATTGATAGAATTCACTGAGTGTACATGTTTTGTGAATAAAGTAAAATCAATCTGATAATTCTTTAGCTACAGCCAAAATTGTTTTTAAAATCATAAAAATACAAGTGTACAGTTTATAAATATTTTTATTATATCATACACCAATCTAATATTTTCCAATTATTCATAAATATTAGTGCTATTTGGAAGACTTGGTCATTAACTTAGTATGGTTGTACATAAATAGCAATTAGTTATCTGTAATAAAAATATGAACTTGCAAATTGTCAAATTACATTTACAATATATATTTCAGTCTCACTTATGTATATGTTCATGAAATAAGGGGTGGAAGAAAGTTGGACAAAGCCGCTCCAATGACTACTAAAATGTCAGATGCATAGGGGGCCATTGTAATTGGTACCCTTCTGTCTAGTATGTGCCAGTTTTTTATTCTTTCCATGAGGCGCTCCACATGAATTCTTAAACTTGCAATCATTTTGTTTTTGTTACACTCGTCAGGTGAGAACTGTTTATTGCCTTTCTTGCCCTTCAGAAATTCTGGTCTTACCAATGTTACTCCAGCTGCTGCTAATTCGTCTTGAACATTGAATCCTTTATCAGCCATCACTGCATCATTACGCTTAAGGATGTCAAGGAAGTTACTTTTAGTGGTAATTTCTTTGTCTGATACACTTCCAGGGAAGAAGTCACTGACAAATGCTAAAACACCACTTGGCGTGATACCCAGTAGTGCTTTTAATGTTGGGCGGCTCTTGTAAGATGAGTAACAAGCTGATTGGTTATCTAAAGCTGATGGCCTCTCCATCTCGATTTCTGTACAGTCAACAATAATGACAACATCAGGAAAGAGTGTTTTAAAAGACCGAGGGCTGTAATGCTTAATAATGTCCTTCTCGGGTAGCCTTATTAGAGGGGCAAACTCTGAACTCAAAAATGTTATCCATGTTCTTATGATAACTGAAACTGATCCTTCAGATATTCCAAAGCGATGTCCTAAGTCTCTTTCAAATAAACCAAGTCGAAGTCTCACGAGAACCATCACAAATTCTTGAAATTTGGACAATAATCGTGGTCTTCCAACCCTAGGACTTTCGTCCTTCTCTTCAGTGTACATATTATTCGTGTTCTTATTTCCGTAAGTCAGGGTGCTTGCTTGTTTTTCAATGAGACCATAGCAAGTTAACAACATTGAGTAACTGGTAAATCCCGTGTAGAATTCAATATCCTTGTTGTTGTCCTTGTACTTGTCAATATCAAAACGGGAGTTCTTGATTTGAAAATCTAGTTTTCTTATCTCTCGCTTGGCCTCATCAAGTTGAGATCGCAGTTGGTGATTTTCATCCTTAGAATCTTGGAGATCACGTCGGAGAGCTTGAACTGTTTTTTCTAGCTGACACAGTTTTTCAAGACCCAAGTCAGTTTGTGTTCCAGATTGCACTTGTACAGGGTTGTTTTGGTGGCCTTCTGTACCCTCGATTTCGATGCTGATCACTTCGTCGTCTTTTAATTTCCTTTTTCTTTTAAATTTATCGATTACACTACTGTCAAATTTTGTAATCGTTCTTCTCTCTAGTTTAGACACAGACCAGGGAAAAACCGTCGGTAGATGCGTGCGGCTCAGCTTTTCACCTCCTTCCCAGTGGTCAGCACATACGCGAGTCATCGGTGAATCGATCTTTAACGTTTCATTCCTCAAAATCACAACGTACTTTTGACGAAGTTCTGGATCCTTTGGAATACAGTAGAACTTAAAATCGGCAGGTTTGTTTCTGTGACTATTGATACAGCCAGGAACACAACAATTATAATTCGGCATCTTGTTTCAATTTGTTTACGAAGAGAGATTACTGTCACGCTGGATAGCTGTCCCTAGTAACGATCCCAGACGCCTTTGCGGTCCCAAACTCGTCCCAGTCCCCTACTCGTTTCTAAAGTGGGCAATTGAAAGCGTCTTATAATTTGGCTCGACTTTCGCTGTTTCGCCTCCTAGAACGATCTTGCAGTTCGAATTAATTTGCACGTGCATTACGTTACGTTATCGGACGTTATTAATGACGCGAGGTGGTATGCGTATATTTAATTGATGAATTGTATCAGTAGCGCGAATGAGCTGATGACGTGACGCTGATGAGCTTCAAGTAGCACAGTTTTTGGTATTTTTCAGTGCTTTGTAGCCATCTTTGCGAAGTACAAGTATTCCTTTAAATCAGAGGTTGTTACCTGGCTTTAGGTGTAGTGGTTTCAATGGTAGAGATGTTTTCTCTCTCATCGCAGGGCAACCGTGACTATTTTGGAGAAACACAGGGGAAACAACACAATCGTTTTACAACTAATCAACGATATTTCTCCTGTTCCTCAACGTTTAACTAGAGATGACTATCATAACTTAGCATCAGGTTTTGCTTGTAATGCTTTGGATGCGCAAATACATGCATGTAGTGAAAACCTGGCTCTTTGGTTTGACGTTGACCCATCCACTGTCACTCGCACTATCTATAAAATACTACCCGAACTTTGGCGATATTTTCAAAACTAGATTCACTGGCCGAACGTGAACGAGTGGGCTAATTTTATGGGTAATTGGCCAGAGTTTCCAAACGCAGTTGGGACTGTAGATGTATCCCCTCACGAGATATACAGACCCATAACAGAACCACAGCGTGCCTTCTACAGCGGACATCGATACTACCACTATATGAACACTCAGCTCATTATCGATAACTTAGGACATCTGCGTGAGGTTCGTTCGGTCTGGCTTTCTCGGTAGCATGAATGACGCGGGGTCATTTGGTCTGATGACACCCAATGGGCCTGGACAACCACTTAACCTCCCTCCGGCAGCTTGCCTTTTGGCTGACAAAGGATATTCTGGTCGTGGACCACTAATGACGCCGGTCAGGGCGAACCAAATGCCTTTACTAAACAGAAGGAAAAGACGACGTGCTGCAAAGTTTAACAGATGCCATTCCAGCAGACGAGTTTAAGTAGAGCACGTGTTTAAAGAAATGAAATGCTACAAAGCTACAGGCTCCATACGGAGGCACCCTAGATGGCTTCTACCTGTGTGCGTGTGGAGCTTGCGGCCTTCCTAGCAGAAAGGCACGTTCGATTGTTCGGACAAATTTAATTCTTTCGAAACTAGCTAAGTAATGTCTCATTTTGTCATATGGATTGCAATTGGATTTAAAGTGTTTTGCTGAGTATTTCTGTAATAGACAGCTTCGTGGATTGTAATTGTGTACGATTTTATTACTTTAGTTCATAAAAATCTATTACTAGTGGAAGTACAAACAATTTGCATATCACGCACCTCATTTGCATACCAAACTCCGTTATTGGAAAACGTTCTAATAGCACGTGAGTACCTAGAACCGATTTGCGAACAGGTTTGTTCAACTTTCCCTGTACTTTTACTGTTTTTATTGGCTAACTGCTATCGAATATAAAACTGGTTTTAACCGGTTTGGTAGGTGGTTGAATCCACAGGGTGACCGTCTTCTCAAATCAGATGGCTAAAATAGGAATGCTGTCAACGCTCGTTCGCCGAGGCTCGCTCGCTTGGCAGCAATTACATGTAGAACAGCTTGTGACAGGCTTCTTATATTTTCACAGTCACTATTTTCGTCTAGTCATATCATGAACATATTGTTTATAATAAATAAATATCTACTCATGGTAATTTTTTAGTTCGGCTTACTTAATTTCTTTTATGCAGTTATATTTGGTTTGTTAATTGGTTTTCATTCGTCCAACAAATATTTATTTTTGCTCTCTTTTTATGCTTTCTTTTATCAACCATATCATCGAGTTTATTTTCTAGTTTCTTGTGGAGTTGAGCTTTCCATGTCGAATCAAGCTTTTTAGCTTTACGAGGTTCCGTCTTACCCAGGCCTTTGCGTGCAAGAAATTTGGCCTGGTCGCCACAGCCGTGAACTTCAGGAATGTGATGTGACAAACAAAAAACCTCTGAACAACATCGGCATTTTTGTCCAAGCATAGTAATGTACTCTTTACAAGATTCAAAGGCACACCTAGTGTCCTTCTTGGTAAATTCAGCAAGCATGGCATCAAAATCTTCCTCCTGGGTTTTTGACGCGGATTTACTTGAAGGACCTTTGCCCTGATTCTTTTTCTTTGATTTGAGCTTCTTTTCTGTTTTCTCTAATGTCTTTTCTGCAAGCGGTTTTTCGACTCCAGTATCGCTGTGCCTTTGCTGTTGCTCACATCGCAGTAAATGAAGCTGTAGGTTGCATGTTGGGAGTCGCTTTTTACATATTTTACAAGTACTTAGCAGATCGTCATCTTGTTCTGAAACACAACAAACAGCAAGTTACTTGTCCTCTTATCTAATTTTGTTTAGCGCTCATTAGCATCATCACATCATCATCATCATCAACCATATATCAACATACCATACCTCAAACATACCATTGTCAGGATTTCAGTTAATCACGTAACGTGATGATAATAGAGTGATTTAGCAAACACGACGCGACGCTAAAACAAGACGTTAGATGACGAATTTATAACATTAGTTCTTTGTGACTAGCGTGACAACGTCGCGACGCTACGTTCAGGACGCCATTTCACTTGTTTTCACGTTCTCTTCTTGACGTCGGCGACGTCAACGGTCATTTCGGTTAAAATTCGTCAGCGCACGCGGCGTCCTCTTCAACATCGCGTCGTGCTTGCTAAATCTTTCTAATAATAGCAACAGTTTGTTGCTTGTCTTGCTTTTGCAATCGCTGCTCCTCTATTTACAGGAAGCAGATACATCACCGTTAGACTTGCTTGCACTGCTGATCTTGGCATGCATTAATTATGTCTCAATGAGTGCCAAAGAAAAAAAAGTTAGTAGTTTCTTCTTTCTCTAACTCCAATCTACAAATATCTTTAAAAATCTTCAAAGATTCAGTGGATTGTGTAACATGATAACAATTACATGTAGAACAGCTTGTGACGGCTTCTTATATTTTCACAGTCACTGTTTTTGTCCTGTCATATCATGATTATATTGCTTATTTAGAGGTTAACGCACTCAGCGAGTGAATTATCGGGATTTAATTTCACGAGTTTGCTAACAATGAACGAGAAATTTTAAATACTGCACGAGGCGTTAGCCGAGTGCAGTATGCGGAGAAAATTTCGAGTTAATTGTTGGTAAATGAGCGAAGGTAAATCCCGATAATTCACGAGCAAAGAGTGTGTTAACCTTTTTAACTCGTGGATTGCAAATCCACGAGTTATAGTGAGGGGTCAAAATATGCAAATGAGTCAGCTTACTACTTCGTGTATGACAACATGAAATGGCACTATTCAATCTATCTATATTGTCTGACTAGAATGGTGCCATACATAAAGTAGTATGCTATGTCACCCACTCGCAAATGTGTTAACACTATGGCACTGCGCATGCTCGATGCAATTGACCGCAGGCCGAAAGTAATGTGGGCTCTGGGTACGAGATTAAAGGAAATATGTTTTTTTATTCCGGGACTCCCGAAGGACTCCCGAACTATTCATATATCAAAGATATTTGCTTTTCACGATTTATGTAGAAATCAGACTATAGACAAAATTTATATTTAGTTAAGAACAGCATTGACTAGAAACACTCCCAGCAGACACGTTCAATACACACGAAAAATATATACAGACGTTGTTTAAAGAGGAAGCTTTTTAGATCATTAAATTCCTAGTATTTATAGTACAAGCTATTTCAGGAGTAAAACCATCGAAGTACCGAAGCAAGTTTAGACATGACTTAATTACGCAACACAGGGATTCCCAGACCTTAACAGTTTGGGCTTCCTGTGGTCTTTTAATTTTACCAAAGAATGTATGAAACGATATTCAAGTAAAGATATCTCATGAAAAAAGCCTTAATTTACTTGGGATTTAGTTCAAAATTGAGGAATGTTGTATTATTTCTCCAAATTTGTGAAATTGTGGCTTGAAAAATTGGTTACAACATCTTAATTAACTCCGAGGAAACTTTGAGCTGTTTTGCAACGGTTCAGCGAGTGCATATATTTACACACTTGTGTAAATATATAACTCAGAAGAATTTTGTTTTGATAAACTGCTTCAAAAGCATATTTGAAAATAAGGAAACGTAAATGGATAACTAAACAAGGTATTTCTTTTGTTTAAGAGCTTTATTTCAGGTTTTAAGACACGTTTTCGGCACGAAATTTTTGGTTCTTTGATGCGTTATCGCACAACAGCCATTTATGAAACATTATCTACCGTTGAAGACCACAGGAAGCCCAAACTGTTAAGGTCTGGGAATCCCTTAGTCCAGACCCAGGCCTCTTTTTACCCCGCTCCGCTTCGGTAAAGCAGAGTCCAGAAGAACTTGCATGTGCATGCGTTACATGAACCAATCAGACACCGTAAAATTTTGGTGTGAGCTGGTTACAAGGCCTTTTGACAAGTCACACAGGGCTTGGATTTGCTCCAATTTGGGTAAAAACTTGTGCTTCGTACAAGTGAAGACATACTTAACTGCTTCGATGAATTCGTTTTCAAAATGAGCCCTATATAGCTGATTTAATTCAGATCAAATTTCAACGAGAGCTTTGTAACCAAGTCACACCAAAATTTTACGGTGTCTGATTGATTCATGTAACGCATGCGCATGCAAGTTCTTCTGGACTCTGTTTTACCGAAGCGGAGCAGGGTAAAAAGAGGCCTGGGTCTGGACTAGGAATCCCTGTGTTACGCAATAGAATATCGCACTGCAGTCGATAGCCAGACTTTGTACATCGCTATCAAGCGACAAAAATCTCTTCAAGTGCAACATCAAAGTAATCCAAGCTTTTAGTGTTCGTACTCTATTATCACAAGAGTCAAAGTAGATAAGTTAAACAAACGAAAACATTTTGAAAGCAGTCGTCGGTCGCCGCCGTGAAGGCCTCGAGTCTGCTAGCCGAAAACAGCAACAAAAAGGCGTATTGAGTTAGTTTATCGGCTTAGTGTTTTGTAAAGTAATTTATTTTATCTTTATAGCGACATTTTGCTACAGAGCACAGAGAGAAGCATTTTTGCATTTGTTTTTATAACCACACTCTGACAATAAATATACAAAATTCACCAGACGAAATCATATAACTTCTGGATGGTCCAGTGGATATGCCTTTGGCTTTACAAGCGAAAGGTCCGGGTTCAAATCCCGGCACGTCGGGGATTTTTTTTTTTTCACTTTTTTTTTGACATATTTTTTTTCTTTTATAGCTAATGACTCTTTCTTCGCTAAAGAAATTATTGATTTATTGATTTGGATTTTTGCCTTCAAATGAAAACTCGATATTTTACTAAAAAAAATTGTTTGGGCTTCCTGTGGTCATTTCGGTCAATCCACGAGTTACTTCGTCATTGGCGGTTTGATTATTATTCAATTTGAATACACTGCAGAAGCAGGCTAACACTGTCAGTCGACATCTAAGATCACCAGAAATAACTCAAGTCACTCAAAATAGTAATTCAAAATTATTTTAATAGCATTTGGTAATTTTAACAATACAAAATAAGCTTTTAACGAGAAAGCTACTGGAAAATTATCGTGATACAAGAACTTTAGGTTGTTAAAACATAATAAACAGTTCTCAGAATCCATGTTTACAACTTGCTCGGCAAAATTGAAATCGTCCATATAATCAAGAACTACTTTTTTGGATCGTTAAAAGTGATTCAGCACTGAGTCCTAGAACTCTGTTAGTGAAAGGTCTACAAAATTATCGCTGGAGTTTTGGATATAGGTTTAAACTGGCGACTTACGGTTGCTAAACGCAGGTACAAGAAATAGTTGTCGTCTGTCGACGAGCCGAAAGCTGAAGTATTCGTTTGGCGTTTTTTTTATTATTATTTAATTAAACTTTACCCCTAGGGACGGGTAACCCACAACGGTTAACCAATTACTGTGGGCCCCAATTCTTGATAAAATTTCTTTACCCCATCTGGGAGAACTTGTGGAGACAGACTTTCTAAACTTTCTATGAGATAGCTTTTGGATAACCAGTCTAAAAAACAGTAAATATTAAGATGAATTTGGAAAGCCGGCGAACTGACTGTTTTCAAGCAGTTGAAATATGTTGATCTCGGTAAGCTTACTCCAAAAACTTCAATTGCAGTTTACCTTTAAAACAGGCACGCCAAGCAGTCTTCTTTTTGTTTTAAATATGCTTGTTGATCTTCTCTTTTTTCGAAAAATCCTCAAATCTGTCAAATTTATCACCAGGAACATTTTTTCTTTCTCACTGTGCTTTATAGCCGTTCATTGTTGCTTTATATCAGCATGGGTATAATTGCATAGTGACGTGTTGTCCCGTCATAACAACGCGTCACGTGGTACAAACTGACTAATCAGAAAACCAGAATTTGTATAGAGTATGAAAATTGAATAATACAATTGTTTATACTACTATAGAAATCATTGTTAGCTTCAAATATCATGGATACCGATGTTTTTGTTACCATAGTGGTGAAATTGTCATGTCAGTAAAGAAAGGTGTGTTTTTGGAAAGGAATACAAAAAAAAGTCAGGGAGATGTTTTTAAGATATATTCGTAGATCGGAGTTAGTGAAAGAAAAAAACTATTAACGTCTTTTCTTTGGTGTTCATTGAAACGTTAATTAATGCATGGCAAGATCAGATGTGCAAGCCAGTCCAACCGATGTACTGCTTACTGTAAATTGAGGAGCAGCGACTACAAAAGTAAGACAAGCAACAAGCTGTTATAATTATTGTCATGTAACGTACTCCACTGAAATCTTGACGATGTTATGTTTGAGATATTTGTAGGTTGATGAAAGAACTAAAGATATGAAAATAATTAATAAGCCATGCTTTCTTTAGAACCTACCCATCTTGCACGTGACACCAACGTCCTGGCTATGGTAACAGTCTGTATATCCCCATCCCCAATGACTACAGTTGGCAATGGACATTTCTGTACCAGTACAACCAAGGTTTCTAAGCCATATTATGCCTTTGACAGGACTAAAGTTTGAGTGTTTGACAACTTGTACTCCAGGGTACCCAAGCATACGACAAACCACCTCAGCGTCGTTCTTGTCCCATCCATCATAACATACAGTACCCCACACACCATGGTACCTGACTTCAATTCCTTCCTCCAGCCAAACGAACTTGAACTGGTAAAACAGCTGTATGATGAAAAATATGGTCAATAACATTTTAATGATGGATATGCAAAATTTATACCTGGTTTTAGAACACATTTATTAGAACTGTTTCACCTGTTTAAAATCTTCTAAAAGTCTTCAATCAAACGAAGGCTACAAAATTCAAGCTTGTTTGGTTTTGTTTATGCCAGGATTAGAATCTATTAAGAAAAATGAAACGATATTGGATTAATATTAATTCTTACCTTTATTTGCCTGACAAACTACACCAGCAAGATCTTTATGCGTGCAACCAGATATACATTTCACCATTCCCTGTTAGAACACTCTGCAACCAACTTTTCTTTAATTTACCACTGCATCCCACCTCATCCATGAGTATTTTTGTAGTTGTCTCTCCTTCAATGGAGTCAATATAATCTGATTTAAAGCCGCTTTGTAACCAAGCATTCGACAGATCACATGGACATGTGTGGCATCGTTTATATCCCAGTTCCAATGACAGACTGCTCCCCAGGTCCTTTTGTACTGGATCTCCACTTGACCAACATGGCTCACATTAGTTCCCACCAGACGAACTTTTATCGCTTTTTCCTCTGAAAACTAATATTGCTTCATGATATACAAATCATCTTTAGCACCAAGACGGCCCATTCTGTAACATATACTTCAACCCGTGCTCGGTGTATAGACAGGAATGTCACATCTGCACTGATTATTAAACTCGACAAACCACACCAGCAAGGTAAGAATCTGCTTTCCACCATTCCCTGTGAGAACACTCTGGACTTTTACCATCTACTGCTTCGCAAATTTCGACCGATTACAGATCACGTCCATAAGATATTTCATATTTAAGCTGTATGCAATGCCCATCCATCATTTGGTTGAACGTCGGTGTTTTGTGCAGGAGGTCAGAGTTCAATTCCCGACGGGGCTAACATGCACTAGACCTTCATGACTTCTCGGATAAGGACATAACTGCATTGTTCCAAATCATGCGGAACTAGGACATCTAAGCACTGAAGTGCCGGTTTTGCCAAATTAACCGTTCCGTCATTCAAAATTGAAAATCAAAAATATGAAGTTCTAAGTAATACCAAAATTATATCTAGCTGCTACGTTATCTAAAAATTAGACAAGGCGCAAAACTGAAAAAGTCGATCGCAAGAAGTGTAGAAGGCATTTTGGGGTAGAGGCTGGTAACATAACTATTTAAACTAATTTTTCATGCTGAATCCGAATATGGCTGTTACCAAGACGTATTCTGCAATCTTATACGTGTAAATGACGTATTTGAGAATTACTACAGTCATTTCATACTAACGGCTTTTTCATGTAATTCCAAAAGTTCTCAAACTTAAAAACAATTACCATAGCTGGAAAGAGCATATCAAAATCAGTAAAACTGTGAAGTTTGAAAGATATCAGTTAAAAAATCACGGAGATACGAATTTCCAAAAAAACGAAATTTTGTATGAAAACACTTACAGTTATGCAAGAGATACATACAAAAATTCGATTTTTGAAAATTCGTATCTCCTTGATTTTTCAACTGATATCCTTCAAACTTCACAGTTTTACTGATTTTGATATGCTCTTTCCAGCTATGGTAATTGTTTTTAAGTTTGGGAACTTTTGGAATTACATGAAAAAGCCGTTAGTATTAAATGACTGTAGCAATTCACAAAGCACGTCTTACACGTATAAGATTGCAGAATACGTCTTGGTAACAGTCATATTCGCATTCAGCTTGAAAAATCGGCTTAGAATAGTTATGTTACCAGCCTCTACCCCAAAATGCCTCCAGGTATCTGATTTCTCGAAAATGCGCCTTGTCTAAATCATATTAAGTTATTTGATAGGTCAGTTTTGGGGATCTTTATTAGTATTTTTTGGTTGGTTGTTTGAAGTGAGCGAAAGCAAAAAACCGCATAAATATGAAAATTGCAGTAAACCGTAGGTCCTGACACTATATACACCTATTTCAAAAAAGGTTGTCACCGCTAAGAGCGATAGGCGATAGGTAATAGGTCATTCCAAGACCGCAAAGCACTATTGATTTCTAATTGATTTACATATGAATTGCCAAATATTTGATGGAAGAGTGTAAAGAAAGATTTAGGGTGGCTTAATTAAGAAACCAATAGTGCTTTGCGGTCTTGGAATGACCTATTACCTATCGCCTATCGCTCTTAGCGGTGACAACCATTTTTGAAATAAGTCTAGCTATAATCACTGGAGGGAGGTAAAAGAACCCACACACTGAACTGTTCAGGAAGAGTAGGGGATCTCGGTAAATAGGGTCTGGCCTGTTCACCAAGTAACTGGCGAAAAGCTGTCCCGGCCTTCATGAAAGTTAAAAATAAAAATATAGGATATAAAGATGATTTTGATCTAATATGATCGAAATTAGATCGTTTTGACATAAAGTTCAATAAATGTCAGGAAAACTTTTCTAGCACTGGAATATACCGTCAGCTACCGAGAAACGACATCGGCAAGATTTTAATATGAGCAGTAAGAACATCCTGCAATTGACTTTTCTTTACCATTGAAACTTCACAAGAAATCAGCATTATGTGTCTTCCTCATAATTTCTAACTGGTTTTCAACTTTAGTTATATAATTTTAGGGGGTGTTTACATGGCACTAGGATCATCCTAGCACTAGGATCATCCTAGAAGGCGAATCATCCTACCTGCTATACATTTACTGTATTCTGTTTACATGAAAATTTGTGTCTTCACTTCGGGTACTAGGATCATCCTACTAAACAGAATGCAGTAAATGTATAGCAGGTAGGATGATCCGTCTGCTAGGATATCGATGATCCTAGTGCTAGGATGATCCTAGTGTCCTGTAAACACCCCCTTAGATGAGTTCCTTTTAGTTTGAGAATGACACAAACGTCAATGAATCGATTGTCACTCGGAAATGTGTTAATAAGACATGACTACTTCTTCACACACTAGTACTCGAAGCCGAGCATTCATATCTAACTGACACGAAAGTCGTTAGAGTGTAGAGTGACTACGTGACCCACACAGTAACCTCTATTCACAGAAACAATTTTCTTGAAAAGTTAATGTTCAAACTCTCATCCTGGTGCAAGTTTTGGACCACTAATCAAAGTATTGTATTGTGCTGTCTAGTACATGTCAAATCACGTTTTTTTACTAATGTTTTAGAGATTCATTCTTATACCGTTCCTTACTACTCCTCATCTAGCAAGCTTTTGAGTGCATGTCTGTCTGTCTATATAACTGTCTGCCTTTCTGTATTTCTGTCTGTCCGTTTGTTTCTTCGCACATAAAGTGAGGCATTATCTTTAATCGCCTGATTGAAAAACATAATAATAATGATAATAAATAAATATCTAACAATGGTAAATTTTTAGTTCGGCTTACTGAATTTCTTTTTTGCGGTTTTATTTGGTTTTGTTAATTGGTTTTCATTCGTCCAACAGATATTTACTTTTTCTTTTTCTTTTTATGCTTTCTTTCATCAACCATATTATCGAGTTTATTTTCTAGTTTCTTGTGGAGTTGAGCTTTCCGTGTCGAATCAAGCTTTTTAGGTTTACGAGGTTCCGTCTTACCCAGGCCTTTGCGTGCGAGAAATTTGGCCTGGTTGCCACAGCCGTGAACTTCAGGAATGTGATGTGACAAACAGAAAACCTCTGAACAGCATCGGCATTTTTGTCCAAGCATAGTAATGTACTCTTTACAAGATTCAAAGGCACACCTAGTGTCCTTCTTGGTAAATTCAGCAAGCATGGCATCAAAATCTTCCTCCTGGGTTTTTGACGCGGATTTACTTGAAGGACCTTTGCCCTGATTATTTTTCTTTGATTTGAGCTTCTTTTCTATTTTCTCTAACGTCTTTTCTGCAAGCGGTTTTTCGACTACAGTATCGTTGTGCCTTTGCTGTTGTTCACATCGCAGTAAATGAAGCTGTAGGTTGCATGTTGGGAGTCGCTTTTTACATATTTTACAAGTACTCAGCAGGTCGTCATCTTGTTCTGAAACACAACAAACAGCAAGTTACTTGTCCTCTTATCTAATTTTGTTTAGAGCTCATTAGCATCATGACATCATCAGCAGCAGCAGCACCATCATCATTATCATTTGTCATCAACCATACACCAACATAGGTTAAGAATGCATAAAAAATACATTAACATTCAATAATTTGCATGTATTAATTAACATTATGGTAAATATGGTTAATTTTATCATGACCATTAATAGCAACAAATATTAGAAAATATCACAGCAAAAAGTATTATAGAGGCTTTGCACGACTACGTGAAGCAGTCATGTTGAATGGCAGACTAAAGAATCTTTTTCCCTGTAGCACTAAGATTATTTCTAATATAAAATAATCTTACTCTTCCTGTCATCTCAAGTGGCTCAGTGCTTTCACATGGTCGTACAAAGACCCGGAAACGTTGCTATCAGTAGCGGATCCAGGACTTTTCAGGGAGTGGGGTGGAGGTGGGGAGGGGGATCCGCCGCTGACTAGTGTTATCACTTACCCATCACAACTTCCTTTTTAGCTTTTCTAACAACAATATATCGTTGATCTCCTTCTCCTTTACTTTCATGTTCAAGATTCTTTTCCTCAGCAAAAGAATGAACGAAAAACCTTTCCTGTGAAGTCAACTCTGAGCTAAATACCAACTCAATATCTTTAGTCAATAGGAATTCACGAATTTGATCCTCTAGTTGTCCTTTTGTTAAAGTTACACGAGCAGCGGTGGCTGATGGGTACCCAGTGACGTCACATTCTGTGAGGTCAGCAGTGGTTGATGGGTAATTTTTGACGTCACTTGATGAACACCCTTCATTGATAACTTGATTAGTAATATTTAGAGCCTGGCTTGGGATATCATGTCTGGGAGTTAATACATCCAAGTCGTTACAACCTTCAAAACATTTTCTATTCACAGTTTTAGACTTGGTCACTCTAAACTGTTCATCAAACGAACTGTTTTCCCCCGAAGAAGTCTGCTTTGCTTGATTTTTAGAAACAACAGACACCCCATCTTTTTCTTTATAAGAATTCTTCTTGGAATGGAATCTTTTTGTCACTTTTGCAGAACTAGTTCTCAGGTCCTTGTCTTGTGAAACGAACAAAGAGCCTGAGTCAAGGGATATTGCGTCGCCAGTGATAGCGTTACCATGGAGATATTCCATTGCTGAACGCACCTCCCCGTTGTCCCCCATGTATGTTACTAACGACTTAAGAAACGCGTGGTGACTGACGGTTTCTGAGTCGCAGACAACTGCTAAGTGACGACGAGCACGGGTAATGGCGACGTTAATTCTTCGATCCTCGGCAAGGAAACCAACAATACCTCAAAAAGTTCAAAGAAAACGAAAAAAGAAAGATAAGAAAAAGGGAAATCGTTAGGATAATTATACATTTGTACTTCTTGTACTGTCTAAATCGAATGACGATAAAATCGTCTTAATCGGATTCGATATAATGTATGAAATGAACAGTTATCACTGACGAAAAATTTGTCATGAATCTGGCCCCGCTTACACGAACGAGTGGATTGCGCTGTTCGTTATCCAGTGGACAACATGAGGGATAGTGATAGCCACTCTTTATGCAATGGGCTTTAACTGTACAACACTCTGACCCAGACACTTATAAATGACGATTCACAAAAGGAAAGAGTTCAAAAGGCAGAAAGAAGCTTCAAACCATCCATCGAGGAGTACGGTGCAAAGGTCACTTATTGCGTGGTAAGCTTACCTTGTTTGTTGGAACGAACAAGTGATATGATAACAGCTTCTTTTTCTCGACCTTGAAAACCATCCACTGATTTGATTTCAAGTGAAGGATACAGATGTGATAGTCGTATTCTTAACAACTCCACCTATAAATAATAAAGAAATAAAATAAGGGCAGTAAAAACAAGGGGACGGCTCTCTGGACCAGACACAGTATCCATCAGTGGAAGGGATCTCTTAGTAAAGCAAGGCGGAAATCCCTTTGGAACTCTGAAAGGTGTCACTTAGAGTTTCCAGTGCATAGGGGAAACAAATAAACAAACAAAATAAAAATAGAGTAAAACACTCAACTTACTTGTAGGTTGTAAGGGGCGATGACAGCAATATCGCGAGCATCAAGACCAGCGTCAATCAGCGCAGTAACATGCGTACTAACAACGTCAGCTTCTCCTTCGTTACCCTTAGAAACCTCATCTTCGACTTCCAGCTCCATGACGTCACATCCGGCGGTGTCAATCAGAAGAAGTGGGATCCCTGTGTTATCCGTTTCGTCAACATTGGGAAGGTCTTTTAGAAGATGGTGTTGGACTGATATATCAGCTTGAAGTCGACCCTCGTATAGTTGTTCAGAAGACCATCTCATTATTGCTTCATGCATTCTAGGAAGTAGAATATTCATATCAAACATAATGTTTGAGAAAAGGTTGGGGAAACTGGAGAGGAAATGCCGGCGGAAGGCGTTTCTAGAGATAAATGCTGAATCATTCACCAATAGAACGTCTGTCCGTGGTAATAATTCAAATGATAGCACCAAATATACTACAAAACTTTGGCGAATAAATACAGAATAAATGCAGACTAAATACCTGTACTGTGTTGTTAGCATGTGCACAACTTTGTCTCCATATTTTTGTACAATTCTTTGCATTAAGGTGATATCAAGACCTTTCTTTGCTGCTTCTGGTGAGATTATGGTAGGTGGAAGCTGATGATGATCTCCTGATAGGATACACCTAACAATACAAAGATATAGCTATTGGCACAAACATTGACCATTTCAAAATCATCGAAGCTAGAAGCTGAGACCGAAATGGCTCCTGGGTACACTAGTAATATTTGGATTTTCATATATTTTATCTATGAATGTGCTGAATAAGTGCATATGGAATACAATAATTTGTCTCAGTCGCTATTTGAAAAGTCCACGTCCACGCGCTTTTTTAAAATCATCTAATGAAAATTTCCCAATGTTCACTTCGGTCTCAGCTTCTATGTTTTGAAAGGGTCAATCTTTGTGCAATTAGCTATATATACCAGGCTCGTAGCCAGTATAGAGGTAACCCAAAGCAGTTGTTAGTTTGGTACGGCAGCTTTAATTAGGTCAGTGGGGCACTTTCGGCAAGTTCGTTTGCAATTAGGTACATAACAAGTTCAGCGTATGGCAATGGGCCTTACCTGGGTGCTTTAAGTAAAGGAATCCAACAACTTGCTTCTAAAGCTTGCGCTGCTTCATCAATAACGACAAGATCAAAGTGATCCTCAGGAACACATCGTAAAGGACCATCATTCCCTGAGCTCGTATTCGTTGCCAAGACAACCTCTGCACCAATGAGAATCTCTTTGATGGCTTTATCTTCTCTCTGACGTAATTCTTTTCTTAGGGTTTTGATCTCTTGCCTTACGTTTCTTCTCTCTGTAACGTCTTTGGATTTCCTGGACTTGGACTAAGAGGAATTTAATACAATGAGTAGATGTATACAAGAGCTTACGTATGAGTGTAAAACGTACCGCGCCGTTCCGTGACCGTGTCAGTGACGTGATGTCTATAAAAACATTCCAAATACCTGCCGTAACCGTGTCGTGACCGTACGATGCCGTTTTCAGTCATACGAAATTTACTCTATAAAACCATTCGAAATTCCTGCCGTAACCGTACTATGCCGTGACTGCTTCGTTTTCAGTCATACGAAAACAGCTCTATAGCCGAGACAACCGCTGTTGCTATCTTCAGTTGATCATATGACTCATATCTGGTCCCAAGGATGCCTTAACAAAACCTTTGGAAATAGTCATCTGACCGGCTATATGCAGATTATTTTAGAAAGTGGTCCGAGAAAAACTGTCTGGACCCGAACCAGCGCGCGTGTTCAAAGATATAAATAAATATGATAAAAAATAGTTATATGATACAAGGCTTAGGGCCTTGAAGCAGGCTGATCCGGTTAAGTGGGCTGACTTCTTTTGTCTTATGACCCCAAGGGAAAAGAAAACACAAGAAGTGAGCCCGGGTAGCCCGCTTCACATAATCAGGTCCTAATGTCAGGAGAGGTGTTCTATCAAAGAAACTTACCAATGCTTTATCAATATCCTTTCTTACATCTTGAATAATAGTTGTAGCATCAGATGCGACCAAGATTGCATCTAATGAATATCGCTGAATAGACGACAGAAGCCTTGCTGGATGGCCGAGTCTGACAACCTAAGAAATAAAAATTAGATTTTTTAGAACATCGAATATCAATGGCAATTACTTTATGTGATTAAAAACTGATGAGACAATAAATGAACAAAAGCTATAAAAATACAGTGCATCAAAGCATGACTGGATGGATAAACAATCAAACGAACGAATGAAGGGACAAACAAACGAACGGGAACGAACGAACGGAAAGACGGGCACACGGACGAACTAACTCAGATGGACAGACGGACAGACGGACGACCTCAGACGGACAGACGAACTCAGACAGACGGACGGATAGACGAATGGACGCATGCACGGGGAATGGATCGACGAACGAACAGGCGAACAGCCGAAAAAAACAAAAGATCTGACGGACGAACGGAATTGATGTACCAGAGAATGAAAGAATCAACGGACAGCTGGGCGGACAAACGAACAGACAAACTGAAGAGCTGAAGGACGGACGAAATGATGGACAGACAACTGACGTACAGATGGATAATGCATGAACGTATAAACAAACTAATAAATGATCAAAAGAAAAATTACCAAAATTACTTGTACAATAGCGCATTATATTCTTCTCACTTACTTTAGCTTTGCTTTTTGCCAATTTTTCAACCAGATTATCAACTGCAATATTTGATGGAGCACATGCAAGAACCTGAGGCGTAGCAAAATAAAATAACCATAAATAACCAAATAAGCATCCAAATATACACCCATCTACAGGGTCAATTTTTGAGTAAGATCCTCGCCTCAAATAAACCCCTCCCCTGACTTCCCCTTCCTAAATTTGGCTACTATGATCATGACCTACGCTAACAATAGAAGATGTTATAAACTTATAACCAGGGAAATAATAATGTATGCACTATTCCAAAGTATGAAAAGGTGACAGACTAGCACTCATAATAATAATATACAATAATACTGTAATAACTGGTCCATGCCTTCTAGCTCTCACACACTAATTCGAGGACACTATACTTTCACACTCACGACCTCTACATGAAATATTTTTCATACAACACTCAACTCACATGTTGATTTTTGCTTAGACAACCTGGAGAAAAAACCCTTGTGGCATGGTGGAGAACAACACATCAAACAAACTCAATTCACATATGACCGCTCAAGCTGGGACTTGGACCCAGACCACAGTGGTGAAAAGCTGGCACACTAACCACTTGGCTAACCATGCCACCCAGCCACTCTTCCTTATAATGTAATGTATTGATTTAACTGCTACAATTCTAACTGAAAATATTGAACCACACATACACGTACATAGTTTGTGCACTGAAATTACCTTCATTCCTAGATTCTTCACAGCCTGTAAGATAATCTCCACAACTGTTGTAGTTTTTCCTGTACCAGGTGGACCATGTACCACAGCAACTTCTCTCTGACTCAGTGCAAAACCAACAGCCTTCCTTTGAGACTCATTAAGAAATGGATTGAAGAAAACTGTTGCATCAGGATTTTTTAAAAGTTCAAAATGTTGTGATTGCAATGGGGAGCCAATGTCAGCATTTTCAAATAAAACATCAATGAGATGTGATGCTGGGCCTCCTCGGTATTTGGTCAGATCAACCATGGCACTGAAAGATTAAAAATGTGTTTCTTATAATTATAATGAATGAATGAGGAAGAGGAAGGGATAGGAGAAAGAAAGGAAAATAATTAAGAAATAAGACAGAAATGAGTTTGGCTGATAACAGAAATTCAAAGAAGCAAAATTCTGAAGTGAGGAATGAGTGGGAAATGGGAAAAGGATGAAAAAAGGATGGGATGGAATGGAAATAAAAATTGCTATTGAAGGAATTCCCTCTTTATCACTAATACAATACATAGTCCATATGTCAAAACCAATTGTGTTTGATTAATCAAGAGGTCTTGCAAAAAGAGGGTAAGCAGTGTCTGACCAAATGCCAAATTCTCCTTAAGAAATATTTCAATTCTATAGGAGAATTTACAATTTGATCAAAGGTCACTTATCTACCACTGATACCTTTTTATTCTTTTATATGTGACATCATTGGCAAGCCTATTTAATCTGTACTGTCCTTCATGATCAATGTCCTCAGTGTTGGCAGCATCATCAAATGCAACAACAATAGTTGTAGAGGTTACACGAGATACAATACCAGAACATATTTCATTGGAATTATTGGCTGAATCATGAAGAGAAACACCAACTATATCACCTGCAAATGATATTGAGTGAGAAAAATGAGAATATTCAAAAACAAGGTATAGTTGTAAGTTATACTCCACTAATAAATAATCCAATCAATATACTTACACTGAATAGAAAAAGCACTACAAAATTGACTGAATCAAAATATGGTGTGTTCAATTTGAACCTACCATTGTTCTAGACTGCCTACCCTGGTGCTCCCATGACAACACAAAAGCATTTTCTACATGAATGAGTGACAAGTTAGTCAAGAATAGTTATTCAAATAGTTCGGCATATTTTAATTCAGTGTATGGCCAGCTCTCAAGAGAGGACATCACTTTCTCCTCTTCTATCAATCCAATTCATATATTTACCCTACAGTGAAACCTCTGTTACAACAGCAACCTCTCTACAACATCCACTCAATCTATTGCTATTGTGACCATTGTTATATATATTTTTTTTTTTGTTGTTCTACCTCCCCCCTCCCCCAAACAATCACTAGATTTAATTGATTCAAAAGATGCAATGAGTTCAACTTCCAATCATGGTAAATAGACTTTTTCACAGTCAGTGTCCAAAATGCTACAAGCACTGATACAGAGCCCTTCTTCTTTGACATGTAAATTCATATAGTGTTATAGAGCAGTTTTTTGATGGGGAAACTCAAGAGCCATACCATGTCAGTGCCATAATGTCAATAGGAACATCAAAATTCCTCCCCTAACAATACTGTGTTGTGTCTGTTGCTTTTCCCAGTCATGCATGTACAAAATTGGCTCTGATAACAACCTCCACTTTGAGCAAAAAATCTTCAGAAATCAAAAGTATTTGTTTAGTTCATTTACACCTCCCTTGCCATTCATTTGTATGCCTTTCTTGCTTTTTCACAGGCTGTTTAAGTTACCATGAAACTCTAAAAAAATACAACTGAGGTTGTCATTGACCAAGATATAAACATTATAACTGTTAAATGGAATGAAACTCTAGTACACTTTTATCCTAGACAATCCTTGGCCACTTTGTGTCAAAGTCAAGCACATGTTTTTTAAGAGAGAAGGAATTATTTTATGATAACAACCTGGAGTAATGCGATGAGTTGGGAGTGCACTACCATCAACTCCGCCAACTTTTGAGCTCTCAAAAGTCAGCAAGTCTCGTCCGTACAGACCAGTACAACGGCTTCGTAATCGTAGTTTTAACAAACATATTCCTTTCCTCTGCAACTCATTTAAGCTGCTGCTTTCTTGGGTTGCCCTTGCTTCATCTATTTCGGCTTTTCTCTCGATATTTAACAAAGAAATTGTCTTCTCGACAAAACTTGAAACGTCCGCCATCTTGTACCCCATGGGTTATGCAGCTGACCAAAAATACCGGAATTAAAACACAGGTAACCCATCATTAAATCAACTTACTTTCCTTCCGTTAAAACTGAGGTGTATTTTAAAACTCTCCCTTCGGACAACACAATAATACAGACACCTCTCTATAACGGACAGGTCTCTGTACCTTAACCAATAGAATCTCCGTACATTTCCTTATCAATCAAAACGGACACTTTTCCTCTGCCGATCTTTGATGTCCGATTTAAAGAGATTTCATTTTACTTTAAAAAGACTTCCGACTAATGAGTTTTTATGTGGAAAGTGATAAGAATGGGAAAATGAAGAACAAAGACAAGAAAATGAGAAATAAAGGCAAAATAAAGAAAAGAAGAACCTATTATGAAGAAATAAGTTTTGTGGCCCGCGTTATGCCAGCTTCTTCTCTGAAATCTACAATTTTTACTACAATTAAAAAAAACAATTTTTATGCTCAGTTTTAACTTTACTAATTAATCTTTTTACATTTTATCATGTTTACAATTTTAGCTTTCTGTGGTAAACCCAGGGAAGACAATTCATTTGATTAACTGGGGCTCAGTACTGTGAGGGAATGGGAGGGGAGTTGACAGTATGACAGTGTAGGGCTATTCCTATAAAATGGCTAATCATATGGCTATAAGCGATCTGAGAGGACAAACAGTCATTACATAAGCTCAAGTTTTGGGTTCGGGAGGGTTAAGATGGGCTGGTTGACAAAGAGTACAACTTCAGTGAATGTTGAATAAAGTTGGATATAACTATAGATTCAGAAATCGTATGCTATATTTACTGGGGGTACTGATATGCATGATCGGTGTGAAATCAATAGAAAAGTCTGCCATTTGGGCTAGCCCGACATGAAATCTTTGCTCTTTAAGTGCTTGGCTTAGTTTTTACTTCTACGTTGTTTAATTACGATTTTAAAGGGGTTATTTTGTCCTTGATGCATGAGTCGTCTCCGTGTGGATCATTGACATACCGGGATTTTTTCACTGGTAGGTGAGGGTTTGGACTTGTAAACGTAGCAAAATCGTGCTTTTGCACGCTTTTGGTCCACCCCTGCTTCAAACAACCAAAAGTCATATTTTTTTACCAAATCAAAAAGGGCAGTCAAACGCTTCTTATTCTTTGACTGGTCAAAAGCTGTTTGCATTTTCTCCGATCGCTTCTTCTTCTTCTTCTTGTCACTCATCATGGAGTAGTCACCTCGGTAGAAAATATCAATAACGATGTCTTTGGCAACCCGAGTGAGCTGTTTGAACTTTAGCTGGTTCTTGCTGTACTTTTGGATTGTCGTCTTTGCAAGTTTAGCTTTTCTTGCGTACTCTTTCTCGAAGAGGGTTTTTTGCTGTTGTTTAGTGATTGTAAACTTTTCAAGCTTCTGAGCCTGCGTTATAAAAATAGCGGTTTCAAATGTCGAGACTGACATGCGTTTCTCGAAGAGGGTTTTTTGCTGTTGTTTAGTGATTGTAAACTTTTCAAGCTTCTGAGCCTGCGTTATAAAAATAGCGGTTTCAAATGTCGAGACTGACATGCGTTTCACGTGACGTAACGTATTACCCTGCACCTGGGGCTATCTTTGGAACTGTTTTGCACACACTTATAGCATTTGCGCACACAAAAAATAAACACACAAACAAACAAACAAACAAACAAACAAACAAACAAAAACAAGATGTAACTCACCTTAATCCATTTTCTTGCTTTATCACCAATCAATCCTGCAGCAGTCTTCAACTTATCAGCAATCGTACCATTGACACCTGCCTCAACTAGCTCTTTCTTTATCTGCGTAGTGTTTTTATCTTTTAAATCGTACCCTCGACCAACAGTCACTCCAGAGGAGTTGGAGAAAACGTGGAGTCTACGACTGAAACGGGGGCTTTTGGGGTTATCGTTTCCTTCTGCTTCGAAGGTAAACTTTCCTTGCTTGACAGTTAACAGTGGATCTGCAAGTTAGAAATGTTATTAGGAATGAGAAATAAAGTCGTGATCTAAATTGCACATAAGACATCGCCACTGCTTATAGAAAAGATGAGAGTAGCTGATCGTGATGCCTTCTCAGACAGTTGACATATAAGTTGCCTGTTCCTAAGGAAACTTAGAAATGTTCTACATTTTCAAATCGCTATTACATTTTATAGTTTGTCTTCCTTAAGGGAATTTTCACTTTTTATGACGTCGGTGTGTGACGTCATCACATGATGCCATAGGTACAGAAAAAAACTATAATTTCCTTTAGTAATGCGCGCATATCTGAGAATATAATTTGATATAAATCAAATAAATCTCGAGATTAAGATGCTTAAAACTAAGCATGTGTTTTAAGAATGGCATCCAAATAATCTTGTTATGACTTCTTTAATGTCGCAAATGAGCTTTCGCAAATAACTTTCGCATTTCTTAATTTTATACCAATCTACTGCTTAGCTTTGACGAAAAGGCTGTATTGATATGATTATCGAAGAAACACTTTGTCATGATGAAATCTGCCAAAGATTACAGCATTTTAAAGAAACCGGAAGTAAAATGTCCCACACATGGGCAATAAGCTAAGAACAAAAAATGAGTCCTCTGTCAGGTTTACGTCGCTCTACAGGAAATCAAATGTTCCCATCAAAAACGCGCGAACTAGTTGTGCCTTCGCCAAATCAAGACCATATTTTGCATAGCAACCATTGCTCATGCACCAACGTTATATGTCCGTTCACCCTTCATAATAGTTCACATTAGTTATTGATGAGCTGTTCTTCATTTACGTTACAAATTTAATTGATTCATTTTCATTTATTTTGAGGGTCTAAATGGAGTTAACTGTTAGCCGTAAAACGGCCAAAAATTTAATTTAGCCGTTAAACGTTAGACTAGAAAAAAAATATTTCAACCGTAAGCCATAAAAAGTTCGTTCTAAAACTTTATTGTAGCAACAATTTTTCACTTTGAAAGTACCGAGAACAATGTTGCATGTCAAAAATTGTATGAGTCAAATTTCGTGGCCGCCTGCTACCAAATATACAGACCGCGATGGTCCAGGCGGTACGTAAAGCAAGAGTCCTATGTTATTGAACAATGAAAATTAATTTTTAACAGTTTTAAATACAATGAAAATAAATTATTCACCTTGAACTTTGGTAGGAGATGGTGCGGTTGTTGGTCCTTGTGTCGTTTTTGGACCTGCAGGGAAAATTGAAAATATCCTTATAATTAAATATGCAAATGCGTTTTTAATTTTGAATTGATCGATAACACAGGGATACTCGTTTTTGTACTGATCATGATGCTTTATCAACTAGTTTTATCTTCATAATTGTTTACATCATTTTATATGATATTTGTCAATTACACGTTTTCTTAACATTTTTTATTATTTCTAGTATCCATTTCAGTGCGCATGCTTCAGTCAGACAAATTAAACATGCGCCGTGTTATTAACGTTTATTATAGTTATCTTTCACCTTGAGTTTTGCTAGGAACTGGTGCTGGTGTCGGCGCTTGTGTCGTTATTGGACCTGCATAGATCGAAAAATTGACTTATTATCGTAAAAATACGTTTTTATATGCTATCAGACTACTTTTTGTATGAATGCGATAACCTCACGGTAAATATCACGGCACTGACACAGCATGTCGTTCAATTTTGATTAGAAAAATTCAATACAATGAGTAAAACGTTTTCTTACCAATGTTACAGCGAGGGCCTTGGAATCGTGGAGGGCATCGACAAGCTGAAACTACTCTCCAACGACCAGAAGAATATTTAGTACGTTTGCATCCAGCACTGCCTCCGTTGTAACAACTTATTTTTTTGCAACCTAAAAATCGAACATTTTTTTTTAATTTAGAAAGAGAAAACAAAAACAAAGGAAAAGAGCAACCACGCCTCAGAGCCCTTTCTCTTCATTTAGGGAAAGGCCTTGGAAGGAAATTGGGAAAAAGAGAAAAGAAAGAAAGAAAGAGGAAGCGGAAGGAAAGGAAAAGAAATCAAGTAAAATATCACAAACGAAAGGGAAAAACAAAAAGGTGATTTTATCTTTTCTTACCGTCCTTGCATTGAGGACCCATGAAAAATAGAGGACAATGAC
The DNA here is from genome assembly GCA_029948255.1 of Telmatactis stephensoni. Classification (NCBI taxonomy): domain Eukaryota; kingdom Metazoa; phylum Cnidaria; class Anthozoa; order Actiniaria; family Isophelliidae; genus Telmatactis; species Telmatactis stephensoni. The sequence goes on from JALIZF010001549.1 coordinate 275,353, forward strand.
AAATTGGAACGTTTGTTGCACGACCAGTGAAAGGATCGGATTTGCAATCTGGTTTACCACCATTGTGGCATGTTATCTTCTTGCAACCTATAACAAAGGTAAGAAATAAAGAAATAAAAGGAAATAAAACGAGCAAAAAAAATAAAAGGGAAAAAGAAAAGAAGAAATTAAAATGATATGGAAAAGAAAGGAAAGAAAAGAAAAGAAAAAAAGGAAATAAAGAACAGTAAATAAAAGAATAGAAAAGAAAAGAAAAGAAAAAGAAGAAAGAAGAAAGAAGAATATGAAAGAAAACAAAACAAATAAAATGAAAGAAAAAAGGAATCGAAAAGAAAAGAAATTAAAAAAGAAAAGAAAGACAAGAAGAGTTAAAGGGATGTTTCGTTACCGTCCTTGCATGTAGGTCCACTGAAAAATGGAGGGCAACGACAAAATGGAACTTCTGTGTCACGACCAGTGGAAGGATCAGTTTTAGTTTTACAATCTGGAGTACCTCCATTGAAGCATGCAAATTTGTAGCAATCTTTTAGAAAAGAAATAAAATAAAAAGGAAAATAAATTAAAAAATATTTTATGGATCATGATGGGATTGAGAAATACGTACGTTTTACAAGAAGCCACAGGGATATAAAGACGACTACGTTTGATACTGACGCCATCGTCAGGTTCAAATGATAGAAATGACAGTTGGATAATGTTCATTGTCTATGTAAACAATAACTATTGTTCTTAAACAAAAAGCTGACTTTGACTGAATCATTTTATAAGAAAGCGCTACTATAAAATGCACACGTTCACCCGGAGAGAATAACCACTGGGTCATGACTGATAATTTTTTCCAAGGCAAAACACCGGATCCAAGATTATCTTCACGAGGGGTGCACTATCAATTATATGAATTTGAAACTACTGAAAGGATATTTTAGAAAAAAAAACATTCAGAAAAAAGGACTCATAGTCGTCTCAGGAGGGGTACAAACCACCCGGCCCTGCGACCCTCCCCTTAATCCACCCCTGTTTCTTTCCCTGTTTTAATTGACAATCAGTCTGTACCTTTTTCACAGCGACGTCCATAAAAACCAAGCGGGCATTTACAGTAAGGGTGGAAAGGTTTAGGGCATATCTGTGTAGCACCATTCAAGCAGTACTTGCTACAGAATGCTGTGTGCAACAACAAAGAAAAAGTAACAAATATGTGAAAAAAATAATGAATCATTGAATATGCGAATGAACGAATCGAATAAATGAATATGTTCTCTAGATATTTATCCCTAAGGATTTTTTATTGTATGTTATTTCATTTCATTCTAATTTATATTATTGTTATTATTATATACCTCAAATTGATATTTTTATATATACTCACGTATGTCACAAGCTAGTCCGATATATCCATAGCTACATTTACAAGTGGCCCTCGTATCATCGACGCAGGACTTTTTACCATGAACACAACGACGAGCTTTCAAGTTGCATTTTGCTAACGTAAAGAACATTTCAGTTAAACATTGCAAGATATGTTAAACAAATTAATTGTGCATCAATTCACTATAAAAAAGTACGTTGAATGAAATGAATTTCTTCAGTAGTTATATAGCTTTATCATAATGAATTATTTATAAAATACCTATATTTCTTAATTTCGAAAACTTGCTCTTTTCACTAGTGAAAATAACATGTTCTTTTCACTAGTGAAAAGATCGTTACCATGGTTAATTGAGCGCATTTACTCTAAAGATAGTTTGTTGTCTCTTGATTTGATAATTATATGATAAATAGAATATTACATGGGCGCTTGGAGATACGAATTTTATCTTCTCGTGTTGAATATCTCTCACTCGTTCGCTGCGCTCACTCGTGAGAGATCTTTTCAACACTCGAAGATAAAATCCGTATCTCCGCGCGCCCATGTAATATCCTCTATATTTCAATAAAGGATGTACCGCGAGAGGCATCAAGCTTACGCGACTAGACCGAAAACGAGTATGGATTGGTACTAGACTTCACTCGCTTTTCAGCTTTGTTCTAGATTTTTAACATCAACGAATGAAGTTCTTTTGTGCATAAGGTGATAGCAAGCTAGTTGAGAGTATAGTCGTGCCGATATTTTTATAGCTTTCATTAATTTTTTACGCATACTCCCTTACAAGTGAGTCGAGTTCGTAGGCTTGAGGCCTAATTACCCGACAACGTTTTATAAAACAGGTTTATATGAATTGCGCTCAAGTTGTAACCCAGTACCATTTGTGTTCAAATCAGTAAAGAGTCACTGAAAAATGGGATTTGGTCAGTGAAAAGTTAGGGAATTTTGTTTTACCAGGGAAGTGAGAACCCTGTTCATGAACTTACAATCTGACCTTCTGCCTTCCTCGAATGTCGGGGCGCCACATAGGGCTATTGAACTCCGAGGAACTTTCGGTGCCTTCACTTGACTGCATGGGAGGTTACTACCAGGACCCAAAGCCTATAATTTACGTCGCCACGCATTTATAGTACCTATTCTTTCATCAAGTGCAACCTGTCAATCGAAGCTCAATAAACATTATATAACTATAAATTGAATGCTCTTTAGCCATGTGGGACCCTTATTGAAATGATCAACTGCGCATGCTCAACAGTGAAAGCAGGCATATTTCCTCGAAAGTGTATCAAAAGTATTTTAACTATGTAGTGCCACGTTTATTTGAACAGTATTATAATCAGTTGATCTTTTGACTCGTGCCAAAGAACCCACAATTAAACATGACTTAAACTTGCAATGCATAATACAGCACTCCGTCCACTGGATAAAGAAAGTTTGACGGCACACGGTATATTCAGTATACACACAGAGTGCAATACTGAAAAAAATTATCTGAGAGCCACTAAATGCACCACCATCTCCATTTCTAATCTTTCTGGACAAACGAGTTTCGTGAAGGCAAGCCGCGTTTCAACGTGAAACAATGCAAGATGAAAAGAAATGTGGTTGTAAGTTCAACAGAACTGGCCAATGTTTTAGATGGCATCAAACCTTAGCCAGTTTATGAGCTATTTAATAAAAATATTTCAACAATGACTTTTCAAGCATCATGGTCCTTTCAGTCTTTTAATAACAACGATAATAATAGGAGTCTCTATGATCAGTACTTAGAGATAAAAATATACATAAACATAAAAGTTAAATAGAATTTTGTACTATTCACATAAATAATAATATAGTCCCTACCCTACCCTAACATTTCCCTTAGAATTAGATAAATCAAAAAGGACATTTACTTTGGTTGAAGTGTTTTAAAAAACAGCATTTGGTATGGACAATTGTCAGTATAGACTCTTAAATCCTTTACCCTATAAACCCTCATGCTCTTTCTGTTATGATAAGAAATCTCACAAAACAGTACATGATCACTATTTGACACAGCCACTATCTGTTAAAACACTTAGCTGCATAGTGATTTGTAGAAGCTAATAAAGAGCCTTTTTAGACTAGCTTTGACAAATCTACACAGTTTCTACTTATGTTAATGCCCAATTATTACTATTTGCTTTTATTGTTTCCCATCAATAGGAGTCACTCCTTACAGTATATGCCAATCACAAAAAAATTATATTAGGGCTCTACAAATGCCCAAAATAGAGAGAGCATGTCCCACTTTGTAATAACTCAAGTAATAACTCAAAGTTTCATTGCCCCTTTAATATTAATTTTTGAAAAACACCATGCATTCTTTCTAAAACAGTCAATGATTCCAACATTCATCATTGCTTCAATTCTTAAGATGATAATCCAAAAAATACAATTATTACTAAGTTTGACATGCTATTTCTATTTCTGGCATTTATAGAGCCCTAAGCATTAATTTTTGTGATTTGAAATATGAAGGGTGGCACCTATTGATAGCCAGCAATAAGTGCAAAGTAGGCAACTGTTCTTGAGTGATTGCAAAAAAAAACCCCTGTGGTATAAAAAATGGATGTTAATGTGCAATAGTTTGATAGACACATAGTATGTGTTTAGTAATATCACTATTTCACAGATTTTTGGCAATCACTCTTAGATGTTTAAAAGTATGTTTTCAAGCAAATATATGAATTACAAGTAAACTTTATAAGGAACAGGAGAAACAATTAAACTGTCAATACTAGAAATATATTGCACAGAGGCAGCAAATTTACCATAAATTCTTTGCACTGGCATAAACGATGAAGGTCCCCCACATTCAAAATCATTACTTCTCCACACTTCAATTGGGTTACCATAGTAAGCTTTGTTTGGGTGCTCACGGTACCAGTTAACAACAGCAAATATATGGTGTTTCCATGTGTCATGCACTCTAATTTCATGACTGAAATAGAAATCGACATAGCCTGGTCGAATAGTCAGAGAGTGACTGATTTCACCATCTGATCCAGCATATGCAGCTCTTATTCTAGCTGACTTGAGATTACGGCAAGACATTTTTGAACCATATGTCTCACACCCAACAGAAATGATGCCATACTTTTTGATAACTTGGTGTATAGTTGTGTTGGACAAATTGAGATCAGGATAAAGTGTCTTGTACACTGACTGTAGACATTCTATATCATCCTTGTTTAATGTTCCTCTAATAAAACATTTTGGTAGGTTTATTGACAAGATATCATCCCAATTATAATCACTGAGAGGGCATGTCACAGCCTTGTACAACTGTCTGATTGTATCATTGTCAGCAATACTATTATTTTCAGATTCATCTGATACAAACATCATGAAGTCATCTTTATGTTGTTCAGGTGGAGTGAAATCATCACAGAAAGTCATAACATTGAATTTTCGCATTATTTGGATCTCTGGGGAACGATTGTTTGTTTTGAATCCTCCAAGCAAACCATTATATCTTTCGAAGGAAAAGCACCAAAACCCATATAGGGGTCCATAGTCAATCATGCACTCCTTCAGGTGACAATGTAGGTGCATGTTTGGTTTCACAGATGTTTTCCCATATAGTTGTTCCACTTCTTTGCAAAACTTTATTAAGAGAAAATCACCTTTGTTTATATCAGTTGCAGTAATGAATGGTTTGCAAAGAGTTCTACATGCAAGTACAAATGTCTGCCAACATTTGATGTGACTATCTGGTAGCACATCCTTCAGAGCATAAATTGATACCATCATTGTCCAATTTCTCCATTCTTCTGCCGTAAATGATCCATAGTTTGATGAGATGTTTGTTGGAATTCTACCAACATCAGTCAGAAGTTTCATTTCTGCAATCTTATTATCAAGTGTCTTTAAATCGCTAGTTGATAAAATCTCTTTTTCAATCCATAATTTAAACATTGACTTAGCAGTTCCAAGAAACAGGTTGTGCATGGGATCTATTACACAAAATCTGATAGAGTCATAGTATGTCAGTCTTAAAAGGGCTGTGTAGCGTACACCAAGCCTGCGTTCCTCTTGTTTCTGTTGTGACTTTGATTTTGCTTTGAGAATAACTCTAACTCTTTTCCTTTGTTCCTTATCTGTTCTCTTTTCCCAATTTTCACGGTCAAAGCCTGAATAATCCTTTCTCTCTGCAAACCCCCCAGGAAATTTCTTAAAGCATCTTGAACAGCCTAGAGTTGCAGAATGGCCAAGAAAACCACAAAGCTTTCTTGCTGCAGGGATGTCTGAAGATGCACATAGAAGAGCAGCTCTAAATTTTAATGGAAACATTGGTGAAGAACTTGTGATAAATTTTAGCCCACTCCATAGAGCTGATAACTCCTCAACTAAAGGACAAAGAAATTCATTCAAAGAGCTTGGCTCCTTCTTAAGAGCTGGCATTATTCCAACAAGAATAATGTTTTCTTTTTTAAATCTTTCACTTCTAGGAAGATTCATTAACACTAGGTAAATAACACCCACAGAATAATCATTACGTCGCTTGTATGGTTGAAACCAGTCACAATTCATCATAAGTCCATAGTTTCTCTCTCTGGACAAAAATGCTTCACCTTTGTACGACATAAAGTCTTTCCAGACTTGTCCATCGTATACATCTCCATATTCATTTGCATTTATCTGTCTGGTTCTCCACATTTCACATTTTTCTGTAAAGCCATCACGCTTTACAAACTTCTCCAAAGTTTCTATGATGCTCCTGTAGCAGTACACCTTCAAAGGGTAAAATACTCTCTTTCCATTGGTCAGTGCAACTTCCTTTACCAATTGGTGTCCACATTCAACTTTCATCCTTCTAACAGGAAGCATATTAGTACATCTAAGACCTACTTGTCGACCATTTACAATTCTGGTACAATCTTCAGATTTGTACAGTTTTGTGCACTTTGGGCAGACTATATACCGAGTAAACATGTCACGATCAATGCCAATATATTTTCTCATTAAATACAATGATCCTGGGAACACAGCTGCAATTCCAGCAACAAAGTCAGATCTCAAGCCAACAACAGAAAAGAATTTGGAAAAAAATCTTAAAAGCCATTCAAGCCCATTGTCACTTAAATGCACTGCAGCTTGCCATACAACAAGGAAGTAAAGCACCCATGTGACCAGTACTCTTGCCGTACTACATGTTGATGATGGTTCTTCAATTGGTGTGTTGGATGCAGCTTCCATGTCATTGATCAATTCATCTCCAAAACCAGCCCATTCTTCATTTTCAACTTCCTCATCAGAAGCACTACTAGGCAATACTATGTGAAATACATGTGAAATATATGTGAAAAATACAAACATGTGAAAAGTATGTGAAAAATACATGTGAAAAAGTTGGAAAATTTCACATACACGTGAAATTTTCAATGGGCAATCAATACCATGTGAAACTGCATGTGAAAATGTTCCATCAATTTCACATACATGTGAAACATTCCTATCGCTGTTAAAACCATGTGAAAATGCATGTGAAAATATTTAATTTTTTTCACATGCATGCGAAACATTCCTCACCTTGTTTAAAAGCCTGTTAAAATACATGTGAAAATTGGTAAACATGTGAAACAATGTTTTACAACCAAGACAACAATGATTTTCACATGCATGTGAAAAGCTAAAACATGTGAAAGTATTGTATGTCTGATCTACATAGCCATTTCACATCCAAATCCACATGGAGTTGAGCTAGAAAGCTAGTTATATAGAGGAGTGTCATTTAGATCTACAATAATCTGGAATAAAAATTTTTATTGCAAATTATGTCACTTCAATGTCATGTCTGACTTCTTAAAAATACAACCTGTACAAACACAGCTACTTTCTTTCCAAGTCAAAAAGTGGAATGTCTCACTACACTTAGTTTTATAGGATAGTGCCTTGATGATGTCTAACTCTGTGAAGTTGACACCTTTGTAACTGAGTGCTCACATGGTCTTTCTCATCATCAGTTGGCAGGTAGCCCCTTCCTCATTGTTTAAAAGAGATTGTCCAGGTTCATTCTTTGCAGAACTTTTGTTTCAAGTTTGAATTCAATGCAGTTAGGCATCTTCATGAACTGAACCCAGTCAAACTGAAAATAAATTCAGTCATATGTCACCTTTTTAAAAATATTTTGAAAATTTGTTGCTCTTGCTATTATATAAGCTTAAAAACTGTAGCAATTCTACATCACATTGGTAATAATAGCCTTTGGGAGAACACTATCTCTGTCAACATGTACACTTGCTCATATTCTCCAAACATCAAGATTGTTTTGTTCAGGCTACCATTAACAGGGAAGACGGTTTTTATTGCCTAAATAATAGTCATGATTAGGGCTTACCTCTCAAGCAGGCTTGCAATGCACTCAGGGTCCTGCAGCATTAAGCTTTATTTAAAGACTTTAGGCACAACCAATGATTCTTTGGATGTAAAATACTCGCAATCGGGCTGTTAAGTCTTTTCATGCTCTTCTTCATTACTAACACAGAGTCTATGGAAGAGTCACTACAGCTTAAATGAGTTACTGAACGAGATGCTAGTAGCTCCTTGCATGTGAGTAAACGAATCATCTATCGAAGTGTGAGAGGGACGGCTCCTTCATCAGATGAAAAACTTGGAAACTTCCTATCGTAGCTGCCAAAAATTTTCAAGTGGCGTTGCTACTACTTATCCAGATTTGATTCTTTTACCTTTACACACAGTACATAGACAAATGCGGCTAGAATTGCACTTGAATTTTGCTAACTTTTCCTTGAAACGAGCATTTTGTTTAGCAAATGGCACTGTTATGAATGTTGGAGCAAAGAATCATGGGTCATCATGAGCTGTGCACGTGCTCATTCCTAATATGGTCATGAGTCCATTGTTCACTGAAATACGACCACCATTTGTAAACAAACCAAGAAAGGCGCGCAAATTTGATACTTTAACGATCTCATCATGGTCTCGTTGAGTTAGTTGTTGGTTTACTTTACTTTTTAGCTGTAGTATTACTTTTATTATGAAATGAACACCGAAGAAGCTATCCTGAAAGCGTTAAAAGAAAATCCTACACTACTGGAATAGCTTGCTGGCTAGAAAGAGACAAGTAAACCGGGCAGTAGTAGTGCCAGCGTGAAGGTCGAAGCTAGCGCTGTTAGATGACCACGAAATGAGCACAGAAGCCCTAGAAGATGTGACAAGGGCTACTGTTCTTCAAGACAAGGAACATTATAGTTCAGACGAACTACTTTCACACAGAATGAAGGGGACTCAGGCATCTGATGTTCAGTAAACATTCCCGGTAAGGACAGAAGAGCCTTTCATGAACTTTATGTTTTTACAGTGAGGACTGCTCGAACAGTGAACACTTCGAGTTTTTTTGTCACTGTTTTAAAGGCATCCCTTGAGCCACTGGCTTGGACATACAACTCATTTTGATCTCTTGGTGTATTTGAATTCATTGATTCATTCTAGAGTGCTTGAGGCAGTAGAAAGGTTAAAAAAGCTTGAAGAAGTGTTCATGATTGAAGTGTCCTCACTGTAATTTATAAGACTTTAACTTTAAATTAGCATTGCTTTAATACAGCCTATTTAATTATACGGCTATGAGCAAGAAGTCTTAATTCTTGTGTTAAACTTAATAATTAATTTCATTTATAATTGCTATGTTAGCTGAATCTTAGATTATAAGCTTAAGTATTATAATCTTTATTTAGATAGTACTATTTTATCTAACAAATAAATGATGTATTTTTTTCTTTTGAATGCTTTGATCAACAGATGAATATGTAAAACTTGTCCTTCAGAAAAAGTATGACAGGTTAGCCAAAGCTTTTGATGATGTTAATAATTATTATAATGTAAGTTTGTTTTTATCTTTAGTGTGTATTTCTGAACCTGATCATGTAATAAATATTAATTAATAAAATTTCACAATGCTGCTTCAATTTAAGTCTCATTCTTCTTATTTATTAATGATTATTACCTACTTAATTGTTAATTACTAACTACAGCTTTTTTTCACATCCATTTCCAAACTTTTTCACATTTTCACATGAAAAAAGCATGTGAAAAATCTTTTGGGCAAGTATTTTCACATGAAAGGGCATGTGAAAATTATTTAGCCATAACTTTTTCACAGGGTTAGACATGTGAAATAATGCTATTTTCACATTAGAAAACATGTGAAACACTTAAGAAATATGTGGATTTGAGACTACTTTTTCACATGTTATTAGTTCAATTTCACATGGTTTTGGGTGTGTGAAAAGGACCCCCCGTTTCACACGTTTTTCACATTGTTTTTTCACATGTTTTACATGTGAAAAATATGTGAAAAACGTGAATTTTTCCCATACATTTCACATAGTATTTCACATGTGTTTCACATAGTATTGCCCAGTAGTGAAGGATAGTCAGAGTCAGATTCTTCATTATCTCCATCTCCAACAACCTGTCAATAATAAAAATAAAAATAAAATCATCACTTTGTTTTTATAAAAAATCCTGCAATATTTCCTGACTTAATCTGTAGCAGTAGTGCTATTAAATTCTTAATCATAACTATTAAAATTTCCTTGAATCTGATTGGTTGAAAGACTGCTCTATTTTTCACTAATCAAGCTGCAGGTTGTAATTGGACAGTTGACTGTAATTGGACTCCTGTAATAGGACAGTTGTAATCGGACAGAAAGATAGACAAAATTGAAGTGTGACCCCTCTTTGGTGGAAAATGGGAAGTGTGAAATAATATTTTTTCAATCAATATTACATACATCCTTTATTCAAAATCAAACTGGTAATTTATTTCAAGAGTTCAACTGTTTTTCTATGCTTATGACTGAACTATTTCTCTACATAGGAAAAGGGGTAATTTATATGCTGACAGTTTAACCACTTTCAATTTGCACAGTAAAGTAGGTCACAATAAAAACTTCAATAATTAAAAAAAAACATCACAATTAAATCTGTCAAAAACACTATAAAAATGCTCTTTTGATAAATTAATCAAAAGATTATTAAAAGATGTCTATAATGGCTTTTCATTTCTGCTTAATTTCAAAGTAGCTAGCCTTTATAATATAACAACTTAGATAATTAGAAATATATTGAAACCTCTAACGCTATTTCACAGTAGTATTTACATTACTGATGTTTCAAGTTACATTTATAGCCTTCAGATGAAGGCTTCTAACTGACATCAGTAATGTTAGTACTCATTTATACAGTGTCACAGATCTTTTATATCTTTACAGCACACCTATGCCCACCCCTCTGTATTTATGCAATACCCTTACAGACAAATAAACAGGAACTCACTAGTTGCATGCTGATGATATATACATGTAGAAGAAGCATTGGAGAAACCAGTAATTAAGGAGGCTGGAAAGGGTTCCCATAAATGGGTGCACACTCATAAAAAAAGTCTAAGATTTCTATATCGCCAAAAAGGTAATATTGATGTGATATACCATATTAAAGCTTATAAAACGGGGAGTTCAATTTTTAAAAAATCATCACGTATGCGGTTGTCATGACAACAACAGATTTTCGGCAAACTGACGTAAAATTTCAATATAAATATTCATATCTTAATTTCTGTTCGGTGAAAGTTTTTTTAAAACTGCATATGATGAGTTCGCTAGTTGACCTTTCATATGAGAAAAAATTAAAAAATTATGTAATGCAGAATTCATGAAATATTGCAAAAACCGTATTTTAGATATAAAAATACTTCCCCATTACAAAATGTTTTTATATTTCATCAACACACTCTTAAACTTAGTTAGAATAGAAAAGCAAAAGATTAAAAAAATTCACCGAGTAGTTTTTGAGATATTTGCTCAAATTTATCGTGTACGCGTCAGAGGGGTCTCGTAAAATTGCTCAAACTGCGCATGCGTCATTTTGCCTCAATTGAAGCTCGAGACAAGCAAACAGAACCATTTTGTGCAAAATAATGTGGATGAGATTGATGCTTTTTGCTCTCTAAAAAAAGCTTTAGGTCGAATATTGAATAGATTCGACCTCTATCCATTATAAATACGAAAATTTGTCAAAAAAGTGCTTTGTCTTGTTCAGTCACTTCGTATTTCGTCATCAAATTAGCGCGCGCACTCGGCGCGCGCTCAAGAACCATTTCTAGCCTCCTTAAGGTTGGTGCCTACTAATGGGAAGGTAATTTTTTTGGCCAAAAACCACATGGGTATCAAAGAACCCATCATAGGGAGCTAGAATCCAAGGAAAAAATTGGGGGTCACCGTGCATATTAATGAGTTACACGCCATCAAATGTTGCAAAATCTGCCTATTTAGAGGCCCAAAGAAAAAATCATAAATACCCCATATTTTGAAAAAATGTCAAACTTTTTTTACTAAAACGTTTACAACACAATTCTCTTACTTGTCAATGCCATACGAAATATGAAAAACCAGAATAACATTTTTTTTCAATGACTTTTTACTGGTTTTAGACCTGTTTTGGTTCATGACCGCCAAATGAAAAGTCCAATTTTTGCAATCAAGTTTCAATTTTAAATTCATAAAAGTATTTTAAAATAGTAGGTTAATCTCCACTTTACAATTTACAGAAATAAAAAATAGGGGTATCCGTGCGATTTAGAAAGTTATTTGCCGATAAACGCGCGAAAACTGATCAGAATTCTCGAAAATGATCAAAAATTCCCTAGCCCTCCCCGGAAAGTAGAGCGAATTACAATGCATTGTGGGAAATTTTCAAGATGGCGGCGAAAACAGATCGTTTCTGGTAGAAATGGTAGTCAAAACAGGCGTTGTAACTCAGGTTCTATTTATCAACTGTGAATTTCATTCAAACACAGGAGAGGCTAAATGGTTTTCCTTTAATTCTGTAAGTTTATTTTTTCAAAAAGTCGTAAAAAGGCCTTGCTTTTACGATTGCTTTACCGACAAAAATTAAGTGTTTTTGCATGCGCAGAAAGCAGTGCGCGTGGACAATAGTAGGCGCCAACCTTAAGACACACAGGCATGTAGCCCTCTATTTACTGACACTACAGCATGTTTGCACGACAATACAGAACAGGTTACATACCATGTTTTCTTGTTGACAATTTATCAGGACTTCATTTTCACAGTTTGGAATTATCTGACTTGGTTCATTCGTACCGGGTGTTTCACACTCGACTTGGGCTAAAATAAAAAAATAGAATAAGCTTAATCGAACCATTAACTTAATCTTCACAGTGGCCTTAACCGATTGAGGCCAAATTAAACTGAATCATTAAAATTACATTTCGATACAACCAAGTTAAGCAATCAAAGCAAACTAAACAGTAAAAGGATGACGTACCGATAGATTCTTGATCAGAGAGGTGGTTATTTTCTTCCTCAGAGCTTGTTGAAGATTGATTAGATACTTCAACCGGTCGTGTGAAATCAGTTTGTGTTTGTCGGTGTTTGAGTTGACTGCAGTTTCCTTTCAACTTGCGTAAGCATGTTTTGTAACGTTTATGGTTATAGAGAGCTCTTTGGGAAAGCTTTTGTCCGCAATAAGGACAGGGAGAACGTCGTTTTTGTATTTTTGAAGATCTTTTTGGCTTCATGATTCAGCATCAGATTCAGTATAAACTGTATAAAGTTACTTTAGCATTAATGCGAAAAACCGCTGGTTCAAATGAGCGGGATTCGGGGCCGGATAGCACGTGGTTAAAGTGGCGGGAAATTCAGTTCAGCGCTTCATTTAAGCACAACGTGTGAACTTTCAGTAGCTACAGTGTCATCTTCGTGTCTTTCAAATCTTATATACTTTTTTGGTTTTGCTTGTTCCTGGTTGTTACTCAATCATGGCTAATCCTCTACAAAGCACCGATAATGAAAACTTGGCAATAATTTTGCAGCAGCTGCTGAAGGAAACCAGAGAACTAAAGGAGGACAATAAAAGACTACGTGAAGAGGTACTGCAGAAGTCATCAACCCGACTAACACATGAAAAGGAATCCACGGACAGCCAAACGAGACGAAGAAGACGAAAAGTTGCTCCGAAAGAATGCCAGGTAACTAATTTCAGTAGTACTTAACAAAGCTATGGGATCAAGATATATGATAGATTTCCTTGACTGCTTGATCAGTATTACCAAGGTCTCAAACTGATACCAATTATACCACAAACAAAAGCCATAACGGTAACTTTTCTTTGCATGGGACTAGTTAAAAAGTTATATAAGATTTTTATGACAATGATTCGGTTATTCTTGAAGTAACTTTTAATTCCGGCCCTTTTGGCGAAGGCATTAATTTCAAGAGTATAAGTGGTTTGGTGCGCAATATTACATGCAGGAAACTTAGGCCGCGATCGCCACTACACGCGTCACCATCGATATTGGCATGCTTATAATTATAGAGAATTTTTATTGTGGTTATTTTTTGTATCTGATGATACATAAATTAGCAGCAGAAATATCAGAGGGATACAAAACCTCGGGTGGAATCAATATTTCGGCATATGTTTAGAAAAGGTTAGGCAGGCAGGCAGATGCGTCAGATGCGGCGGCAAGCGCACCCAAATTGCGTACACAAGCGCGAACATTAATTGATCGGCTATAAAATCTTAAGAAATTTGCTTCCATTCTTTGTTTAAAGGTCTCACTGATACCTTTTTTTAATATTTTCACTCATAGTCTGCTGTAAGAGAAGTCTATAAGGCACTTCTAAGATTGCAAGACGAGGATGAAGATGGGCAAACTCGCTTTCGAGGGTTCAATACCGACAAAAGGTATGCCGCATTATTGCAATTAATTAAAATGATTTCTATAGAAAGTCATACCGCCGCAGGCTTTATCTATAAAAAAACAATGAATTAGCTGCAAGGCATTCTTTGATTTAATTTACAGTGTCCGGCTGATGGTTCAGTAAACCTATACAATTACAAACGGCAGCTAGTTTGGAAAAGATACAACAAGGGACAAACTGAAATCTGTAACATCGTAAAAATATCTTAACATTATAGACGTCTTCGTCTTCTATTTCATCGTAACTGATCGAAGGCACTGAAGGCAAACAGTAATGATACGTCTCGTTTTGAACGGTGTTACAGGATTCAAATCAGTTATATTCCTTATTCTATAATTACTAGAGATATTTATTTCATGGTATTACATGCAAACCTTTTAACCTTTGTCTCTTTCTGTAGATTCGATTCTCCTGAAAATCGTGAAGTCACAAGACGACTAATTGAAGAAACCATATGTGACAATGGAGGCGACAAGTGTGAATTTACAGTTTCTGACATAAAGTGTAAGTTGACAATTTCTAATGTGGATCGAAAATACCTTGTGTTTGTACGGCACAAGCTTATTATTGAATCATTCATGTAATTAAAACTTATATCTATTCATCTTCTAATATGCAGGCGCTGTTAAAAGATATTTTAATAGCAAGAAGGATGATGCAACAAGATCATCACGCGGCGTACTCAAAGAGCACCGAACGACATGCCGCAGACAGCAGAGACTGAATAACGTACGTAATATCTCTTTTATAACATACTAGTCTTATGTGTTTGAATATTATATTATCATGAAATAGAATGGATTTGAATTTTAAAACCTTTCGCCATTGGTAAATGTGAACAATAGATACAAATTTCGATGTCTAATTTTGTGTGTGAATGTCATCTTCATGTCCTGTCTGTTAATTTGATATAAATTCAATCACTCGCTAGTTTCTGTTTTGTTATTATAGCAGACTTTATTGACCACTATAACAAACTTAAGACTTATTTCATGTTTTTTTTGTTAATACAGAAGCTTGAAAGTAGAAGCGAAGCTCTCAACACCATTAACTGGAGCCCAACAAAGAAAGAGAAAGTACGAGCAGTCATGACCTATGACTTTATGTCATCAGAAGAAAGCGAAGAAGAAGAAGAAGAAGGTGGTGCAGTTAGGGCTCTTTTTAATGTGAGGGTGCTTCCATGGGAGCGACGAGAGCTAAAAGAAGCCAAAAAAGAATTAGACGAAGAGCACCGCAAAGGGCTTTCAAAGAGAGCCCTCTACAAACGATTCAAGAGAAAAAGAGACGGTTATAGCAGTAGATTGCGCCCAGCTAATGCTCCAAGGTGGGCAGTGCGAGCAAAGAATAAGGCCTCTAGCTCTGGTATTTCAACCCCTCCTGCTTCAGTCTAGTTATGTTTTTAAAGTCATCGGTTTTTCCTTTGTGCACTTGTATTGCTTATTATTGAATATTAAATCATTTGATGAATTTACGTCTCATTGTTATTAAAGCCAGCGCTTGTCTCAATTTAGTTTTTTATTCGAAAGCTTTTCTGCGCGTAGCTATAGGACTGTAAAGTAGAGCTGCAAACACCAATCTTTTTGGACTATCCAAAAGTAGCGCAAGAATGCACCCAGTGTCCGGTATGCAAACTTTTTCTGGCGCAGCTGATGCCAAAACCAAAAAACGCTAAAAAATGACTTTCTTGTCCAAATCATAAAGTTGATAAAAAGTTCAGTATAAGCCTTTAGAGTCTAGAAATAAAAGCGTTTAAGAATAACTTATAGTCTTTTAAATGTCACCTTTGCATACTATCAGGATAACTTAATGTCTTTTAAATATCAACTTTAAATACTATCAGGATAACTTATAGTCTTTTAAATATCAACTTTAAATACTATCAGGATAACTTATAGTCTTTTAAATATCAACTTTAAATACTATCAGGATAACTTATAGTCTTTTAAATATCAACTTTAAATACTATCAGGAATCAGTAAACAAACATAAAGTTGATATTTCTTTACATTTAATGGGCTCTTTAAATGTCCGTAAATACAGCATTTTGTTGACTTTAAGAAACCCGTAAAGTTACAGGTATATTAGCTTTAAGGATTCTTAAAGTTTCCGTAAAGTACATTTATAGGTGAGATTTAAATGCAAATAAGTTACATATAATACTACCGTAAAGCCATTATTTCGCCTAGTGAGAAGCGAAAATAAAAACCTAACCGATAAAGAGTAAAGGTTAAAAGTATAGTGTATATGTAAGTTCGAAGCCCCAGCAATCGTATATATATTGTATAAATTCAGGCAAATGTACTGTTAGAAATATACCAATTCAAATTAATCTTCGTTTTGCAAAGCAATATTTTGGCACATAAGAAAAAAGAAAGAAAGAAGTGAATAATTTAATGAATAAATAAAAAAATAAGTAAACAAATAGATAAATAAACAAATCAATCAATCAATCAATCAATCAATCAATCAATTAATAAATAAATAAATAAATAAATAAATAAATAAATAAATAAATAAATAAATAAATAAATAAATAAATTATAATAAATAAACAAATGAATGAGTGAATTTTGGTGAATTTTGACTGTATTCGTATCCTACCTTTCAAACAATGTTTCCCTTTGTAACCTTTTCGACAATCACAATACGGTGTGGCTCTGCTGCACCGTTTTTTCCCTCCATTGTAGCATGTGATTTGACAAGTACCTTAAAACAGCATGCACATTAAGCCCGTTGCGCAACGTTGAGAAACTACGTGAGGAAAAATGCCACGCGAGGCACTTTCTCGCCGTATGCTCTTTTACCCGCTCTATTTTTGGCCTCGCGTAGCTAAAGATGCAACTTCTCTGGCGAGAAATCGTCTGAGCTAAGTGCCTCGCGGCATTTCTCACGCAGTTTTTTTTTTTTTTTTTTTTTTTTTTTTTTCCAGTTTTTTTTTTCTGCTATTTATTGTTCTATTTACGATCTCTAGAATTTTTTCAATTTTAAATTAATTAATTTATCATATATATATATTTTTTTATTTATAATTTTTTATCTTTATATTGTAAATGTATTTATTATTAGATTTTATTATTGACTTGTAACTGAAAAACCCATTTCTGGGAGTTTACAATAAAGTATGTATGTATGTATGTAACGTGTGCGGCGGGCTTTAACGGTAACGAAGTCAAAGAATCAAGTCGGTATAATCTGGTGGGGAGTAAGCTATTGATTAATTTGGGAGTACTCCCTTTGTCCAATTGGTATAGGGGTGATCGACAGTCCTTGTGGCTGAAGCTATTCCCTGCGTGTACTTTTTAGGAGTTCCTATTCAAATTCCAGTTACGTAGCAATGGCTCCGTACCTTTTTGTTCAATTTATTAACCGGACATGACAGCACAGAGAAAGATGTTATCCAATCATTGATTAAACGATATATGTACAATCACTATTTTTCGGCGTAGAGAGCTTCATCTTCTCTTATAATAAGGACGTCAATCAGTTCTAGATGCTCGTACCTTTTAGGGAGTGTAATCAACATGGCTTCAACAGCCCTTTTAGTTTATGCATGCACACCTTTTAGAGGTCGTTTTTAATACCGACTGCCAATCACCCCTACAACTTGGCAATTTACCCCTTACGCACCAATTTAAAGCTAAAATATGAAAATAAGCAAACTGAGTAAAGACGTCCTGGCCGACTGTTCTGAAAACTACCGTCTCTGTTTGACCCGAAGTAATAGACCCTTTAGCATATACTTGTAGCAACTAATGAAAATCTTACGACATTGTGGTCCTCCCCTTCCAGATGGACATTTGCATTTCGCTACTTTCTTTGATCTCCACCATGCTGATTTACACACTTTTCTCCCTCCATTGTAGCAGTATAGATAGCCGCATCCTAGAAAGAGATAGGAAGAGATGTAAATCCTCATCTTCGCTAGCAAGTTTCCTTTAACTAGTTTCTTTGACAGGTTTTCTTGCTCGTGTTGGCAGATAAATAAGGTTTCCTTGGTGTGTTAACGTTGTTTTTATCAAGAAAAAAACTTGCTTATCTCGACGAAGTTTCTTTTTGCCCGAAGTAGATTTTGAAAGGCAGAATAATTGTCAAGTTTCCTTGATTTTCTCTACACAAGCCAATCTTTAATTTATACATTTTTACTTTTTAATGGCAAATCTTCAATGGCTCCCCGGCCATTCATTGTCTACGTAAGAAAACAAAAAAAGATAAGCCTGCTATCTACAAATTTCCTTGTTTTTTGCTGGGATAGAAGAAGCATATAGCAAGTTATCTGTGCATGGCAATATAAAAATCAGCAGGAAATATAGATTTTAACAGTAAAAAGTGAGGACAAGGAAAAATATTCAAAACGTTCATCCCTACCTTTGCGACAGCGACTGCCATAGTAACCTGTGCGACATCTACAGTATGCGTAACGTCCCCTGCAGTATCTTGTTCCTCCATTGTAGCAAGTAATACTCCGGCAAACAACTGCAGTTAATTCAAAAAGATGAAAACTAAATCTGAAAATTATGCAAAAATCGTTGCAACAATCGAAAGCTTTTAATTTAATTAAATACAGTGAAACCTCGCCTTACGGCTACGTACCACGTTAATACGCGGCCAACATTTCAGTCAAGCAACTAGAGATTATACTTAATCTCTTGTAAAAGATATATTGTTCATACGACCATCCTGTTATTACAACCAGTTATTTTTTTGTCCATAGGTGGTCGTATTAACGGGGTTTTACTGTATGCAACTTTAGCATTTAAAAATCAAACAAGATAAAATATAATAAAATGAAATAGGAAATTTAAAACAAATGCGCAATAATGCGTTAAATACACTCTTTTTTACAAAAGAAGAATGTATAAAGAAATATAAAATCTATCTCGTATTTTGAAATAATTTATAAGTTATATTTATATTGTAATATCAATATTCTCTTAACTGTCTGCAGTAGAAGAAAGGTAAAGAATTTGCGCCTAGATAGGTGAGATTAAGGTCCACTTATAAGATTGTTTCAGTTTTTCAGGCGCAAATTCTTTACCTTTCTTCTACTGCAGACAGTTAAGTTTGCAAGCACTTCGTGTGATTTTACTGATATTGCGTTAGAACAAACTCATGTATCTTTTTACAAGTTTACATGGTCTCGATGCCTTCAAACAGCATAATGCAAATATAATTCAGAAAATCCATAACCAACAGCATTTTATTGGGGCTCACCGTCGACTACTATACCAAGTGACGCCATGTTTTTTTACCGTCAACAGTCGAATTAAAGAGAAAAATTTACTGTCGTCAATACCTCAAACATCAACCGTCTAAATGACGAGCGTCAACCTACTAACTTCGAGATGTTCAATCAGTTTTTGCATCATCTATTGCCTAATCCTATCGCCTTTATTTGGTTCCACTTTTGAAATGACAGGATTGTCAACTTTACAGTTTCTCACCTCGACGACGACGTCTTCGTCTTCGTCATGAGTAACCACTGTAACGTGTTCCACCACTGTATCTCCTCCTCCTTCTTGCAACAGAACCCCCTCCTCCTCCGCTGCTGGTTGATCTTCTTCTTCCCCAAAGCCACCCATCAGATTTTTGAACAACTAACAAGGTAAGGAGAACGACCAACGCTAAAAGAACAAACCATCGCATTTTGAAAACAATTTCGATTTTGGACTCAGCTCTGCACTCTATGAGATTCTGAGTATAAATGAATTAATTTGCAAGAAGCAAGATGATATGCTACACTTGGGAAAGATCAACTCGTTGGCAGTTTGTTGCCCTTCGGCGATGAACATGAAAATTTTTCTTGTTTGGGAAAACAATGTCTGAAATATTGACTTAAAGATTGTCTTATAATATATATTATATTTTTTCATACTAAATATTATTTACAATCTGGAATTCTCCTATATTTGATTTCATAATTTAATACAACTTATTTATTATCATATTTAATTTATCTTTTTTTTCTAGTGTGATCTCAACTACTGGGGAGTTGGCTTTGAAAACTTTTAGTTACTCCAACTCTCCGGCACATCAACTTTTTTCTCTTTTTATATACATTTAAATAAGTCTATACATATATTTAATATATTTAATAATAATGTATATTGTAATTATATTATTTAAAAGAGTGCAAATAAAGAATCTATCTATCTATCTATCTCTAGACAGAAAGTAAATCATCAAGAGATATATCGTTCCACGGAAGAAGTGCGGGGCTAGCTGTGGCAATATACATTGCAAGGGTGAGGGATATTCACATCCTTTCACGAATCTACAAAATATCCTCATCAGATGAAAATAATCTAATTGATATTCGCGCTCTAGAAGTTAATAAAAATTAATATTAAAATTATCAATTAATTATTATGAAAGACTTAAGTATAAAAAGTATTTTTTACTTGAAGCGCAAAGGCAAAGGGTTCAATACTTGGAGAGCGTTTAAATTAAATACATGAAATTTGATTAAAACCCGATTTACAAGACAACCATTAGAAGGCACGGCATCCCCTAATTCTGGTTACACGGACCCATCGTCTTTGGCACGGCACCCGTAATTATCAATGTGTAAACAGAATTGGCCTAATAGGGGTTCTGTATCAAAAATGATCGGTCCACGTCCTATAAATTGAGGGGTCCCGTGCCTTAAAAAATGTTGTCATATAAATGGACTTAAGTCTGAATTCTTTTAAAAACAAACAATTGCTACACTTACCCTTAGCTAGAACAATAAATGACATGTCGGCGACTTGAAGGTGGCAATGAAAAACAGAGCCATTGGGCAGAAACGCATACGTGTACTAAAGCAGCACCACGAGTCACCACCCGTGCTTTGCTTTACTTATATATATATTCTTAAATTCTTTGTGTTCCAGAGGCCAGATTTGTTTCCCTAAATAGTACTTCAGATATTCAGTGAAAAATTCCCTATGGAACTCAGAGTAATGTACTACATAAGGTATAATAAAATAACAGGCTTTTTTTATTCTCCTTTAAGTATTATCTAGTGGGCTTTCACTTTGATGGAACAATTTTTTTGGCTCTTTTTTTTTTCCTTTTGCGTTGATTTTTGGTCTTCTTGATTACTGTTTTGCTTCTTACCAATTCGGCGATAAGCTAACTCTTCATTGAATACTAAACCTTCGCTTAAGCTCCTAAAAAAATGGAACCTACAAATAATTTGTATAGCGCCCAAAGAAACGGTAGTGAAAAAAAGATTACCCATCAGACTAGGTGCGCTATCATAATTGTACAGCAAGCAATGCAAGAAAATGCAAAGAATGTTCAGTTTGGCTTGATAAATTACAATATTAGACGATGTTTAGTAAATTATACGCCTTTTTGTTTTACTTTTTTATAGTGAAAAACCGCAAATGTAATATTTACAAAAATACCATATATTTGAGTCTACTAGTAAACTCAATGTCGGATTCTCTGAAATAATAATATTATCACTTTCGATCCGTAATGACTTTCTGTCCAACGGTAGCAAATAACGATCGATGCCCTCATCTGTGGACTAGTGCCTACAGTGATTGTACATGTCATGTAGCAGTTCGCGGCGTGCCTAATTAACGAGGAAAATAGAACATTATCTCCGGTCATTAGACTAAGCTTTAGTTGTCCTGTAGCTTTTCTCAAAATCTAAACATGATTAAATAAAGGTATATCAGTAATGATATATATAACATCGATATATAGTTCATTCATCATGAAGTTGGTCTCTGAAACCGACAGTGCGCTCTTTGTAATAACACTGGCTGCATGATAAAGAAACCAGTTGCCTGAATTCGAAACTATATATCAACTTACAAAAAAGAAGAAGAAGAAGAAGAAGAAGAGCTGAATTATTCAAGAAGAAGAGGAAGACGGAGAAGAAGATGAAGAAGACGAAGAAGACGAAGAAGACGAAGAAGAAGAAGAAGTTTAGAAGAAGAAGAAGAAGAAGAAGAAGAAGCAGAAGAAGAAGAAGAAAAAACAAACAAACAAACAAACAAAAATAGTACATCAGTAGTGAGACCTGTATATAACAGTCAGTCCAAAATGCTGCTGCTCGTGTAATTACTTGTTCTCGTAAACACTGCCATATCACGCCTATCTTGATTCAGCTGTTACATTGGCTTCCTGTGGCTGATCGTATCAAGTTCAAGATTCTACTCATTACATTTAAATCACTCAATGACCTGGCTCCATCTTACAACTCTGACTTGATTTCTCGTTACAAGCCATCAAGAAACCTTCGATCCTCATCTTCTATTCTACTTAATCGTGGCCAATTTCGCTTAAAGTCATATGGTCATCGTACATTCTCTGTGTGTGGTCCTGAACTGTGGAACGCCCTTCCTCCCTTCATAAGATCAGAATCATCCCTTTCATCCTTCAAGTCAGCTTTGAAGACCTACTTATTCAAGTCTGCATTTAACTTGGAACTTAATTAACATAATTCACATAGTTCTTTTTATTTTATTTTTATTTTATTTTTTGCGCTTAGAGCAGAAATGGATAAGCGCGTAATAAGTGTATTATTATTATTATTATTATTATTATTATTATTATTATTATTATTATTATTATTATTATTATTAAAACAGTTAAGCTTGCACTTTGAAAGCTTAAGACGAAGTTCTTTTTCCTTCTCTAAAGATCTAGATACAATATCATTAATATCATTAATATCGTTAAACGGTTACTAAGATACTATTCAAATAACCATCAATTAAGTATCCTGTAGAGTTTACCAAACGCTGCATTGAATTAACCAATGTTGACATTTACTCGAAATAACAAGAATCAAGGTCTTAAACGAAAGCATTAGGCACAAAAAATAGACAAAAATATTTTTCTGTTGTGTTATTTATGTTATTTATCCCTCTATTGAAATACTTCTCGTATTGGCACTAAATGTTGAAATGAGATACCTTGACCAAAATGCTATTTTCACATTCTTGAAGCTGTAGATTCCTGCATTAAAACATCCACAATGGCTTCCAAAATAGAAAAACTATATCATAAACAGATTTTACTTATCTTATTTCTTTCTTCTAAATAACGGTTTAGAAATGTATTTATCAATATATCTTTGCTGTTTTTGTAACTGATTTATATGAATCAAATCTGCAATTCTTCTAATTGGCTAACGTGTTGCTATATACACTTCTACACAATTCAAAACCTCTGGGAATAAGATTCTTCGGTCCTTTGCATTTCGATAGAGTACAAACACTAAAAGTGTGCAAGATAAATAGTGCTAAATAGTGCTAAATTGTGCAAATTCTTTTGTTTTCTATTGTTTAATTAGTGCTATTCAGTACTAAATAGTGCAAAGTATTGCACACTTTTAGTGTTTGTACTCTATCATGCGGAAACAAAAGTTCTTATTCCTAGGGGTTTTGAATTGGGTGGAAACGTAGACTCAACACGTGCACCTTCTATCTGAAAAGCATCGGCAACATCCTGGGTATATCGTGGCAAGAAAAGGTGACCAATGCCCAGGTTTTGTCCCGGTCTGGTCTCCCCAACATGCACACCATGCTCAGGCAGCACAAACTTCGCTGGCTTGGCCACGTCCATCGAATGGAGGATGGCCGTATCTATTTATTTATTTATTTAAACAATATTTATACAGGAAATGTCCAATTCAGCCTATAAGGCTGGTTTAAATGGAGTCCTGATAGACATCCTCTATGGCAAGCTGACAGCTGGTGGAGGAGAAACACCGACTGTCCACACTCTTACGATACAATGAAAGAACTTGACATCGACACTGAATCCTGGGAAAGCCTTGCAGCTGTTCCCAAATTCAAGCTGGAGAAATATCCTTAAACAGCGGCACCTCAAGACAGGGGAGGAAAAGCCGATGAGTGGAGCGGCTGACAAGACGGCACGTCGAAAAGACTCCAACAGACCAGCGACCTTTCTGACAGGTACTGTATATACCACATTAATCTTTACAGTCACAGAAATAATAATAAATACTTTATTTAAACTGGAAGATCTATCAGCATTACAAACACTGGTCTTAACAAGATGTCCAGTCTGCAAAAAAAGCAGTACGCTCTATACAAACATACAATACGTACATAACATAAACAGACAAGATCGAAGAGAGGGAACAGACAAGTACTAGGATGTACCCTAAGTGCATGGGAACTTTAACCGACGAAGCCATCGGCATGGAAATCTAAATCTGCCCTTAAAATGTTTGAACAAATTATCAATTCAAACCGACTGGACTGGCTGCATGTACCAAGAGGATACTTAGTCAGATCCTTCATACAATACTACAGAATAAGATGCTAAGCCTTGAAACTGTCTTGCACAAATATTGGTATGTTTTCAAAGAACGTTCCTTAAATTAAAAACATGTTTTCAGAGCGAATCCCCTGCCTCCCTCCCCATCCATACAATGTTGCTCAGGTTTTGCGACCTAGCATAGTTCATCGACGAGCATGAAAAGGGGAGATGGAAGGAGATAGGGAAGCTGTTTATAATTTCTGACGGGATTTTGTTCGCTTTAAAATATTCTAAACGTTTAATTGTTTTTGTTGATAACTTCTCACTTTATGAGATAATCTAACCTTCTAGTTAGGATCCGAGTTAGGATCCGAGTTAGGATCCGAGTTAGGATCCTGAAATTAAATAGGATCCCTACAGGAATACACTCAAAATATTTTTATTTAATTAACTGACATCTAAAAATTGAACTATTCCTACTTTAGGTATACATACATTAAGGAATTTACGCTAATTTATGCGTTAAGTGCATGAATAGTCGAGAGGACTGTGAATGAGGTATTATATTGAATTGTAAACAATTGAAATATATGATTTGATCGCGAATTCAAGTCAGTGATATATATCAACTGCGAGCTCACTGCTGCCCCACGTTTTTAAAAATCAAAGTAATGTTCTCCACTCTTTTATTTCTATTTTTAGAATATCAACTTTATCGATTGAGCAAGGTATAATTGCGGATGGGAATCTTTACATTATCGACTTTCCATCCTACCAATTCATCAGCCACCTCTCAATAAGACAAAGCGATATCCTATATTTTTGAGTTTCGATCGCCTATCTAGGCTTCATGTCAGTAACCTATAGAGGTAGCGAGTTGAGGCAAAAAAAGATGATGTAAACTGTAACATTTATTAACTCAAAATGACTTATTCTAGGAAAAACTCAACAAGTTACAACAACCAACAGCAACAGTTTATTTATTAGAGCGGATTTCGTATGAATGTGCAACTGCATGGATGTCGGTACGAACAGGCGAAACGTCACCTGCTGGTGGCGTCAAATACCGAATGCCAGAAAACTATCAAGGTTATAGTTTGCTTACAACCATACCAATTCAGTTACAAAATGTCGAGATTCTTACAAAACTCCCGTCTCACGAACGATAACGACTTTTCGTTGAGATAATTCCTTGTTTTATCAGAGTTTAACAGACAGTAGTCCAATGGGCAATGTACACCACGAAACCACGTGATCTCGGAGCTGTATGTAAAAACAACCTCACACCTAACAAAGCATGTCACAACTTTCAACTTATCATCATTTTCTTGTTATTTACGTTATTTCTAATCCTAGCTAGTAGTATTTAGTACTATGTTCTAATTTCCGGCTATGTTCTTTAACTTTCGCGAAGTGGTTGAATTTTAAAATGCAAATTGCCCATTTTACGCTACGTTATGAATACCGAAACGCATTTCTGCTGTGTTTGTGCTATTATTCTCTCGTTTTACATCGAACACATTTCTTTTTATTTAAAAAATAGTTTTTATTCCATGAATAGAGAATACTAAAATAATTTTTGAGCAAGAGAATTTAAGCAAGGGAATTTAAGATCGTATTCCAATTTCAGTCATGTCAATGATAGTTCAATATTTGGATGTTTAATTAAATAATAATATTTTGAGTGTATTCTTGTAGGGGATCCTATTTCAGGATCCTAACTCGGATCCTAACTCGGATCCTAACTCGGATCCTAACTAGAAAGTTAGATTATCTCTAACTTTATATTTCTAAACTTACACAGTTTATCTGCAAATAGCTTCAAGCTTGTCGAGACTACTTAAAAGTAAGACACAGAAATTGCATGTTAGACCTTGTTTCAAAAGAATTTAGTTTGAAGGTATTACGCATCTACTTGTAGTAGACACACCATATAAGGAAAATTCATATGTTGTTTAGAAGCAGTACTGAAGAATTGCTTTGATCTATTAAACTCGGGAGGTTATAGCTGAAATTATAAGTTATGCTAGCTTTTAAAAGTGTTTGAATATTTCTCTACTACAAAAATTTAAATCAAACTTGCTGATAATAGCTAGTTTTTTGATGGCATGAAAAAGCCACAAATTCAATGTTTTCAGATAAATATACATGTACCGGAACAAGATATGATAAGGGTACATCGAGTTTATGATAATTTGACTAACCACAAAATTTGCAAACCGTCTAAGAAAGAAAAAAGAGAGAAAGAAAGAAGCTCATTTTCCAACGGCCAGTTACTTCATATAGTAGTAAGGAAGCCGTTTAATCAAATTCGGCTTCACTAGCACTTAATTGCTTGTATAAATTATGCGCACACTTTGAAAAACTGTCACTGTTGACGCTAGAATATTATGGCGTTTCACGCCAGATGGTTATATAATATACATTGAGATGAGAACGGCGCTCTCCATGGCGCCACTTGCAATAATATAGATTCCGAGAAGCACACACGCATATATACCAATTTTCAAAAAACGTCGTCGCATTAAGTCCACAGTGTACACTTCAGGACTGCCAAGGCTTTTGGTAGTTTTCTACTGATTAACATAATCACCGCATGTTTTGGTTATATAAAACACGATCACAAAAGGCTTAATTGGTCATGACGCATCCTCGAATGCTTAAAATGCTCACCAAGGAAACATCACAGAAGCAAAGACAATAATGAATGGATTAATTAAAAGAAAAACTGACAAAATCCTTTGCGGTCTTAAAGTGTACACTGTGGACTTGTTGCGACAGCGTCAGTTTTTTGGATTAGCTGTATCGTCCAGTGAATCAGGTAACTGCGGATGCTGAGAGAGACGGAGCACTCTCAACGCATTCATAACGTACATGCAAATGTCTATTTGGCTCGTAGACGCAGAAATGAACTGAAATTTATCATCTTTCTTTTTTTGGAATCAAGCCACATTTTGTATCAACCAGGTGTTTTGCTAAAGTAGTTTGCGTGTACGAGGCCACAAATTCAACGTAACAATAATATTTTATCACGACTAAGGGTAAATCTCTAAATGGTCGTCGAGTTATAAATGCCTTAAAAAACAAACAAATAATAAAGAATATCAACTTTGTTTTTTTTCCGTCAGTGGTCCGCTAGTGGTAATTCGTTATTACGAAACTGAAAGCCTGTTAGAAGCTTCTTTTATCTTATCAGACTTTATCATCCACCTCGACAATATCTCTTCTATTTTGTTTTTAAATGTTCTGGCCTTTTTAGAGTCTATCGAGCGCATTGTTATCAAAATACTATGCAAATACATCAATATTAACAATTTAGTGTTTAACGAAGAAGACAATCAGTTGACTAATGTTTACTTTTACTCGAAAAAACAAGATTATCGATTCTCTTTTTCAATTTTAGTATGATTCAGTATTTTAGGGAAAGAAACACTTTTTTGTACTTTTTATTCGATCTAATTTTAAGTTTTTATATAGAGCAAAAACAACTCGATAATAAAAATATTAACGATTTCTATGTCGCGATAATTATAAAGAATACTTAACACTCTGGGTCAGTATAAATTGCTTTCATAGACATGTCTCTAGCTAAAGAAAAAATCGCCATATTCTGAAAAAAGACACAGAGGCATTTTGAAATCCAAAAGTCTGAGTTTGTCGGTCTATTCATGGTTCCAACTTCCCTTATAGTAGTTACCGTTACGTTGCTATCTCCCACAAGCTCGACGATGATCAAAATTAATAATGAATTGTTTTAATTGTTTTCTGTCCTTTGAAAATCAAAGAAAATTACCTCGTAATCCTTGTCAGTACTCTCTTGTACTGACTCAGTACTGAGTATTTGTTTGTGGGACAAAATATTAATTCCAGTTGAAAAAAGTGCTACATCGATGATTGTCTTGCTATTATCTGAGTCGGAACAACGAATTTGATCATCTTTTGGAACAATCTTTCAGTGTCGCGATTTTTTGTCTGGAAAAACAAATTATCAACACCATTCCAATTCATGCTGTAAAGTACCCCTAGCCCCTAAAT
Organism: Telmatactis stephensoni; assembly: GCA_029948255.1. Taxonomy (NCBI): domain Eukaryota; kingdom Metazoa; phylum Cnidaria; class Anthozoa; order Actiniaria; family Isophelliidae; genus Telmatactis; species Telmatactis stephensoni. Next base: position 303,751 of record JALIZF010001549.1, read on the forward strand.
TGAAATTCTGATAATCGTTTCTTCATGAATGGAAATGTTTAATGATTAAATATCTCTGGATAAAATCATCTCCTTTCGGAGCATTAAGAATTGAAGTCAGAAAATGCAAATGAGATGAAGGAATTTGCATGGTTATTTTTAAATTTTGAAACAAGTATGTTTGAATGAGGTAGCAAAAACATTCACTATATACTAAGTATTTTAGCAATGAAAATGTTTTGCAAATGGAAAAATAGTACAAAATTCATCTCTAGTGTTTTTGTATATTTATTAATAAGAAGTCCTTAGTTTTTCTACGTCATCTCATTTGCATTTTCAGATTTCAAATGCTTAATCCTCAGAAAGGAGATGATTGTATATTGAAATATTTAATCATAAGGCTTTTCCATTCGTGAAGAAACGATTATCAAAACTTCAATTTAGGGATTAGGGGCACTTTAAGAGACGATCTAATACAAATAAATCGTCAATCGGCCATTATTTGTCTGGTTCAAGTGTACGCGGGAAAAACGGCGCCAATAGCTCTCTTTGTCATTGACAAACCCTTGACAGTCCACAGTAATTTGTTAGTTTATATAACTTAGACACGAAAAAAAGAAGGAGCAAGGAAGAAGATAAAGTTTTTTTTGGGGGCCGGTATAAGTATTGTCGCTCAAAGGTTTCATTTGAGCGCGAAATTCAAACATCTTAACGAGATGCAATGAGTGACCAAAATTACAAAGGGAAGAGCAAAACTCGCTCCTGCATCGTTTTATTAGCAAAAAAATTAATTTGAATCGTTCAGGTTTACAAAGTGTATTAAGGAATGGTTATTTAAATCTTGTTTGGCAAAATACCATAAAAATTGAATGTTTTATTTATTATTATTATTATTTTGGATACGCACGGTTTGATTGAAAATAACCGGAATTTTTCTTGAAGCCGGGTTCAACAAGTTCCTTAGACTTCAAGAACCTTTCGAAGAATCCTTGCTGATCCCAATAGAGCCGATTTTTGAATCAGTTCTACTCGTGTTGTTACACCCATTTCACTGAGATATTCAGTCAGTCTTTCAGTGACACTACCTAGAGCACCTACTACAATCGGAATGACCTTTACTTTCAAGTTCCAGAGCTTCTTAATTTCCCTTGCTAACTCCTGGTATTTTTCGATCTTCTCTTCCTCTTTTTTGTCAATTCTTCTGTCAACAGGGATTGCAACGTCTATTATTTGGCACTTTTTCCCTTGTTTATCTATTACAACAATGTCAGGTCTTCTTGCAGTAATTATATGATCTGTTTGGATGGTAAAGTCCCATAATATCTTAAACTTGTCATTTTCTACGACAGCCTCAGGGTCATGCTTGTACCATTGTGGTTCATGAGGGAATCCCTTTTGACGGAGAATATCCCAGTGTAGAGCTTTAGCCACAGTGCCATGTCTACGCTTATATTCTTTTTGTGCTAGGTTTTGGCACCCACTAACTATATAGTTGACTGTTTCCTCTTTTGATTTGCATAAGCGGCATTTGGCATTATATATATCTTGACTTTTGTCAATCTTCGCTTTGATGACATTTGTTCTTAAGGACTGGGTTTGAGCTGCCATGATTAGGCCCTCTGTTTCCTTCTTCAGCTGTCCCTTAACTAACCATGTCCATGATTCTTTACTGCTGATTTCTTCAATATCATTAATATATTGACCGTGTAAGGCTTTTGTTTTCCATTCAGCATATCTCTCTTCCTTTTTTCTTTCCTTGTAACTCTTAACACTTTCTATCTCAGCACTGACTCTTGCTGCTGAAATGAGACTGAGGTTCTTCATTTGTCTGTATGTACTTTTCTAGACCTAAGACTGCGATATCTTCTATCAGTCTTCAGTCTTCTACTTCTTCTATGAGTCTTCTACTGCTAATAGCCCTCTACCACCCTCTTTTCTTGGTAAATACAATCTTGCTACAGAGTCTCTTGGTGCCAGTGCTCTATTCATGTTCATGATCTTTCTCGTCTTTCTGTCCATTTCTTGCAATTCTAATCTTGTCCAGTTTACAAAGGGAGCAGAATACCTCAACAACGAGACTGCCCAAGAGTTCACAGCCTTGATCGAATTACCTCCACTTAATTTAGACTGCATAATCTTGCGAACCCTCCTACCGTACTCCTTCCTCAAGATCTCTTTCATTTTACAGCTCATTATTTGGTCATCCTCAAGAACCCCTTAATACTTATAACCATCACCTTCTACCAATGATTTTATTACAGTTTCATCGGGGAGTTTTATTCCTTCAGAAAACACTTTCTTAGCACCGCACATTTCTCAATCCGAAACAGCATACCTATATCCTCACTAAACACGCGTACAGTTTGTACCAGAGAGTCCAGTCCGTTTTCATTTTTTGGAAACAATTTCAGGTTATCCATAAACAATAAATTATTTATTTTCTGTCCACCATATAGATAGTAGCCAATATTTATATCTCTTAATACCAATGTCATTGGTATTAATTAGTGATATGACAAACAACAACGGTGACAGAGTATCTCCTTGGAAGATTCCTCGATTTATTTTGACTTCTCCTAATAACTCACCACAAGCCGACACAGCTCTTCATTGTAGTCCTCCAGCTCTTCATTGTAGTTCTGATTAACTGTTTTACATTATCTGCAATTCCAAAAAGGTTTAGACATTCTAAAATCCATGAATGTGGGACCATGTCATAAGCTTTCTTGTAATCGACCCATGCCATTGACAGGTTCTTCTTCCTGTTTCTTGCTTCTTTAAGCACCATCTTGTCAATGAACAACAAATCATGAGTCCCTCTCGTACCTTTCCTGCAACCTTTTTGTTCTTCTACTAACACATGTTGTTTGTCTAGATGTTCATAAATTTCTTCTGCTAGTACTCCAGTCAGTAGTTTCCAAACCATGGGTAAGCATGTGATTGGTCGAAAATTGCTTGCAATAGAGCCTTTATTTCTGTCCTTTATTATTATTATTATTATTATTATTATTATTATTATTATTATTATTATTATTATTATTATTATTATTATTATTATTATTATTATTATTATTATTATTATTATTATTATTATTATTATTATTATTATTATTATTATTATTATTATTATTATTATTATTATTATTATTATTATAATATGTAGCTCTAAAGATATTATATATATGTATATGTATTTTTAGTAGTATTGTCAGTTCTGGTAGCCAGTTGTAAATTACCTGTTAAGTGAGATTTACAATTGTATTTTATGAGATAAAACATATGAATAAAGTTTTCATTATTATTATTATTATTATTATTATTAATATTTTTAGTATTTTTGTACAATTGTTATAGATATATTTTTTCAAATTTTTCAAAACATGGCCAAATGATATTAATTATGCAGTATTTTTAAAATTAGACTTGAGATTTTAATTTATTATTATTATTATTATTATTATTATTATTATTATTATTATAAAAAAAAAAAAAAAAAAAAAAAATTATTATTATTATTATTATTATTATTATTATTATTATTATTATTATTATTATTATTATTATTATTATTATTATTATTATTATTATTATTATGTAGTTAAATAAGCCTTTCTAGAGGCCATTTCTCCCTCACTTGGAGAGGGTGAAACTATCAAAACACTTGCTAGTCTCAAGAAATAACACCTTGTAAAAAACAATATTCTCACTAAGTGAATTCATTCAGAAAGAGAAAGTTCATTCACTTTGGATCAGCCCAGATAACACATTCCTTACAATACTCTCGCTCTCAAAGAGCACTGTCTTCAGCATCTGTGAACTAATGTAGGACACTCTGTCTCTGCATTTGATTATTTTGGATATTTGATGTTCCAATTGTGCCATACCACCTCCAAGACAACCCAAGATAACTGGCATAATGTTTACCACATATCCCGGTCTTCTCTCACGTAGTTCAAAGGCTAGCTGCTGGTATTTCTGTAACTTTTCCCTGTACTTTTCTGATACATTCTTTTCACTTGGGCAAGCCATATCAATGATCCAAATTTTCTTGGCGTTCTTATCCTCGATTGTAACATCTGGTCTTCTTGCTGTAGTTGTCTTACGCATATGATATTCAAGGTCCCAACATAACTTGTAATTATCATCCTCTAAAACGAAGCCCTTACTCCACTTTAAAGTATACCACACACGGCATCGTTTGGCAATAATCCTTCTTGCTTAGCCCATTCAACAGATAGTATCATGAGGGCATTGTTATGTCTGCGCAGATATTCAGATCCTGCCAAGACTTTACATCCAGATAACAAGTGATGCACAGTCTCCTTATATTCATTACAGAGCCTACAATTTTCTGTTTGTACAGACATTCCTCTGCTTTTTTTCCAGGCCCTCGTTTCGATCATTTGTTCTTGTACTGATATAATAGCTGCTACCTTGGTTGGTTCGATATTACATTTTAACCAAATATGGCTCTTTTCGTCTAAAGTTTTGTAAACTTCAGACTGCATGCTTTTCAGCTTATACTGTTCAATTCGTGACTCTTCTCTTTTGCTTTTCATTAACTTCTTGATCTTCTTCCACACAACTTGCCACTCTCCTTCCAGCAATGTCCCATCTAGATGTACTGTATTTTCACCAAACTCTACTGCAATACCAACATCTCTTAAAGACTCCTCGGCTTCCTTTTTAATGGATGGACCATCCTTATGTATTTCCCTCTCCCATGCTACTTTTATCCATTTGCTTTCCGATAATGTCATATAAGTAGCTACTCGGACTTTTGTTTCATGATACACATCCTTCATTGATTTAATTCCTCTTCCCCCGTTTTCTCTTTTCAAGTAAAGCCGCTCATCGCTCCCTTGTCGTCCATGCATTTTGTTCTCACGTAATATCGTTTTCACAACCTTATCTAATTGGTCTAATTCACTTTTTGTAAATCTGCATACATTCATGACATATCCAGCAACAGGGATTACTCTGCAGTTTATTGCTTTGACTAAATTCTTATCGTACAAACTAAGTCCAACCAAGTTTTTCATTCGTTTCTTCACTTCTGTTTTATTATTATTATTATTATTATTATTATTATTATTATTATTATTATTATTATTATTATTATTATTATTATTATTATTATTATTATTATTATTATTATTATTATTATTATTATTATTATAACATGTTTATTTCATTTCACAAAGTTGATACAACTTGACCGGGTTTAAACCATAAACCTAAGGTATTTAGAAAGATGTTTCATAGAAAAGATTTGGCATGGTTAGAACAAGTCATGGCGTCACTCCGACTACCTGCTACCTTGTAATTGGTGGGTGGTCATCAACATGAAGCTACCTTGCAGTCATTCCAAATCTTTTCTATGAAATGATTACATTGATAAAGCTCTACGTAGGATATTATTATTATTATTATTATTATTATTATTATTATTATTATTATTATTATTATTATTATTATTATTATTATTATTATTATTATTATTATTATTATTATTATTGACACCTTTATTGAGTAACAACATGATTGTAAGTTTACAACTTTGCGGGTGTAACCTTGGCTAAGCTGTAATTATCTAGTATGTCCCAGTCCTTATTCCTGATGCCTTAAAAAACAAACAAATAATAAAGAATATCAACTTTGTTTTTTTTCCGTCAGTGGTCCGCTAGTGGTAATTCGTTATTACGAAACTGAAAGCCTGTTAGAAGCTTCTTTTATCTTATCAGACTTTATCATCCACCTCGACAATATCTCTTCTATTTTGTTTTTAAATGTTCTGGCCTTTTTAGAGTCTATCGAGCGCATTGTTATCAAAATACTATGCAAATACATCAATATTAACAATTTAGTGTTTAACGAAGAAGACAATCAGTTGACTAATGTTTACTTTTACTCGAAAAAACAAGATTATCGATTCTCTTTTTCAATTTTAGTATGATTCAGTATTTTAGGGAAAGAAACACTTTTTTGTACTTTTTATTCGATCTAATTTTAAGTTTTTATATAGAGCAAAAACAACTCGATAATAAAAATATTAACGATTTCTATGTCGCGATAATTATAAAGAATACTTAACACTCTGGGTCAGTATAAATTGCTTTCATAGACATGTCTCTAGCTAAAGAAAAAATCGCCATATTCTGAAAAAAGACACAGAGGCATTTTGAAATCCAAAAGTCTGAGTTTGTCGGTCTATTCATGGTTCCAACTTCCCTTATAGTAGTTACCGTTACGTTGCTATCTCCCACAAGCTCGACGATGATCAAAATTAATAATGAATTGTTTTAATTGTTTTCTGTCCTTTGAAAATCAAAGAAAATTACCTCGTAATCCTTGTCAGTACTCTCTTGTACTGACTCAGTACTGAGTATTTGTTTGTGGGACAAAATATTAATTCCAGTTGAAAAAAGTGCTACATCGATGATTGTCTTGCTATTATCTGAGTCGGAACAACGAATTTGATCATCTTTTGGAACAATCTTTCAGTGTCGCGATTTTTTGTCTGGAAAAACAAATTATCAACACCATTCCAATTCATGCTGTAAAGTACCCCTAGCCCCTAAATTGAAATTCTGATAATCGTTTCTTCATGAATGGAAATGTTTAATGATTAAATATCTCTGGATAAAATCATCTCCTTTCGGAGCATTAAGAATTGAAGTCAGAAAATGCAAATGAGATGAAGGAATTTGCATGGTTATTTTTAAATTTTGAAACAAGTATGTTTGAATGAGGTAGCAAAAACATTCACTATATACTAAGTATTTTAGCAATGAAAATGTTTTGCAAATGGAAAAATAGTACAAAATTCATCTCTAGTGTTTTTGTATATTTATTAATAAGAAGTCCTTAGTTTTTCTACGTCATCTCATTTGCATTTTCAGATTTCAAATGCTTAATCCTCAGAAAGGAGATGATTGTATATTGAAATATTTAATCATAAGGCTTTTCCATTCGTGAAGAAACGATTATCAAAACTTCAATTTAGGGATTAGGGGCACTTTAAGAGACGATCTAATACAAATAAATCGTCAATCGGCCATTATTTGTCTGGTTCAAGTGTACGCGGGAAAAACGGCGCCAATAGCTCTCTTTGTCATTGACAAACCCTTGACAGTCCACAGTAATTTGTTAGTTTATATAACTTAGACACGAAAAAAAGAAGGAGCAAGGAAGAAGATAAAGTTTTTTTTGGGGGCCGGTATAAGTATTGTCGCTCAAAGGTTTCATTTGAGCGCGAAATTCAAACATCTTAACGAGATGCAATGAGTGACCAAAATTACAAAGGGAAGAGCAAAACTCGCTCCTGCATCGTTTTATTAGCAAAAAAATTAATTTGAATCGTTCAGGTTTACAAAGTGTATTAAGGAATGGTTATTTAAATCTTGTTTGGCAAAATACCATAAAAATTGAATGTTTTATTTATTATTATTATTATTTTGGATACGCACGGTTTGATTGAAAATAACCGGAATTTTTCTTGAAGCCGGGTTCAACAAGTTCCTTAGACTTCAAGAACCTTTCGAAGAATCCTTGCTGATCCCAATAGAGCCGATTTTTGAATCAGTTCTACTCGTGTTGTTACACCCATTTCACTGAGATATTCAGTCAGTCTTTCAGTGACACTACCTAGAGCACCTACTACAATCGGAATGACCTTTACTTTCAAGTTCCAGAGCTTCTTAATTTCCCTTGCTAACTCCTGGTATTTTTCGATCTTCTCTTCCTCTTTTTTGTCAATTCTTCTGTCAACAGGGATTGCAACGTCTATTATTTGGCACTTTTTCCCTTGTTTATCTATTACAACAATGTCAGGTCTTCTTGCAGTAATTATATGATCTGTTTGGATGGTAAAGTCCCATAATATCTTAAACTTGTCATTTTCTACGACAGCCTCAGGGTCATGCTTGTACCATTGTGGTTCATGAGGGAATCCCTTTTGACGGAGAATATCCCAGTGTAGAGCTTTAGCCACAGTGCCATGTCTACGCTTATATTCTTTTTGTGCTAGGTTTTGGCACCCACTAACTATATAGTTGACTGTTTCCTCTTTTGATTTGCATAAGCGGCATTTGGCATTATATATATCTTGACTTTTGTCAATCTTCGCTTTGATGACATTTGTTCTTAAGGACTGGGTTTGAGCTGCCATGATTAGGCCCTCTGTTTCCTTCTTCAGCTGTCCCTTAACTAACCATGTCCATGATTCTTTACTGCTGATTTCTTCAATATCATTAATATATTGACCGTGTAAGGCTTTTGTTTTCCATTCAGCATATCTCTCTTCCTTTTTTCTTTCCTTGTAACTCTTAACACTTTCTATCTCAGCACTGACTCTTGCTGCTGAAATGAGACTGAGGTTCTTCATTTGTCTGTATGTACTTTTCTAGACCTAAGACTGCGATATCTTCTATCAGTCTTCAGTCTTCTACTTCTTCTATGAGTCTTCTACTGCTAATAGCCCTCTACCACCCTCTTTTCTTGGTAAATACAATCTTGCTACAGAGTCTCTTGGTGCCAGTGCTCTATTCATGTTCATGATCTTTCTCGTCTTTCTGTCCATTTCTTGCAATTATAATCTTGTCCAGTTTACAAAGGGAGCAGAATACCTCAACAACGAGACTGCCCAAGAGTTCACAGCCTTGATCGAATTACCTCCACTTAATTTAGACTGCATAATCTTGCGAACCCTCCTACCGTACTCCTTCCTCAAGATCTCTTTCATTTTACAGCTCATTATTTGGTCATCCTCAAGAACCCCTTAATACTTATAACCATCACCTTCTACCAATGATTTTATTACAGTTTCATCGGGGAGTTTTATTCCTTCAGAAAACACTTTCTTAGCACCGCACATTTCTCAATCCGAAACAGCATACCTATATCCTCACTAAACACGCGTACAGTTTGTACCAGAGAGTCCAGTCCGTTTTCATTTTTTGGAAACAATTTCAGGTTATCCATAAACAATAAATTATTTATTTTCTGTCCACCATATAGATAGTAGCCAATATTTATATCTCTTAATACCAATGTCATTGGTATTAATTAGTGATATGACAAACAACAACGGTGACAGAGTATCTCCTTGGAAGATTCCTCGATTTATTTTGACTTCTCCTAATAACTCACCACAAGCCGACACAGCTCTTCATTGTAGTCCTCCAGCTCTTCATTGTAGTTCTGATTAACTGTTTTACATTATCTGCAATTCCAAAAAGGTTTAGACATTCTAAAATCCATGAATGTGGGACCATGTCATAAGCTTTCTTGTAATCGACCCATGCCATTGACAGGTTCTTCTTCCTGTTTCTTGCTTCTTTAAGCACCATCTTGTCAATGAACAACAAATCATGAGTCCCTCTCGTACCTTTCCTGCAACCTTTTTGTTCTTCTACTAACACATGTTGTTTGTCTAGATGTTCATAAATTTCTTCTGCTAGTACTCCAGTCAGTAGTTTCCAAACCATGGGTAAGCATGTGATTGGTCGAAAATTGCTTGCAATAGAGCCTTTATTTCTGTCCTTTATTATTATTATTATTATTATTATTATTATTATTATTATTATTATTATTATTATTATTATTATTATTATTATTATTATTATTATTATTATTATTATTATTATTATTATTATTATTATTATTATTATGTAGTTAAATAAGCCTTTCTAGAGGCCATTTCTCCCTCACTTGGAGAGGGTGAAACTATCAAAACACTTGCTAGTCTCAAGAAATAACACCTTGTAAAAAACAATATTCTCACTAAGTGAATTCATTCAGAAAGAGAAAGTTCATTCACTTTGGATCAGCCCAGATAACACATTCCTTACAATACTCTCGCTCTCAAAGAGCACTGTCTTCAGCATCTGTGAACTAATGTAGGACACTCTGTCTCTGCATTTGATTATTTTGGATATTTGATGTTCCAATTGTGCCATACCACCTCCAAGACAACCCAAGATAACTGGCATAATGTTTACCACATATCCCGGTCTTCTCTCACGTAGTTCAAAGGCTAGCTGCTGGTATTTCTGTAACTTTTCCCTGTACTTTTCTGATACATTCTTTTCACTTGGGCAAGCCATATCAATGATCCAAATTTTCTTGGCGTTCTTATCCTCGATTGTAACATCTGGTCTTCTTGCTGTAGTTGTCTTACGCATATGATATTCAAGGTCCCAACATAACTTGTAATTATCATCCTCTAAAACGAAGCCCTTACTCCACTTTAAAGTATACCACACACGGCATCGTTTGGCAATAATCCTTCTTGCTTAGCCCATTCAACAGATAGTATCATGAGGGCATTGTTATGTCTGCGCAGATATTCAGATCCTGCCAAGACTTTACATCCAGATAACAAGTGATGCACAGTCTCCTTATATTCATTACAGAGCCTACAATTTTCTGTTTGTACAGACATTCCTCTGCTTTTTTTCCAGGCCCTCGTTTCGATCATTTGTTCTTGTACTGATATAATAGCTGCTACCTTGGTTGGTTCGATATTACATTTTAACCAAATATGGCTCTTTTCGTCTAAAGTTTTGTAAACTTCAGACTGCATGCTTTTCAGCTTATACTGTTCAATTCGTGACTCTTCTCTTTTGCTTTTCATTAACTTCTTGATCTTCTTCCACACAACTTGCCACTCTCCTTCCAGCAATGTCCCATCTAGATGTACTGTATTTTCACCAAACTCTACTGCAATACCAACATCTCTTAAAGACTCCTCGGCTTCCTTTTTAATGGATGGACCATCCTTATGTATTTCCCTCTCCCATGCTACTTTTATCCATTTGCTTTCCGATAATGTCATATAAGTAGCTACTCGGACTTTTGTTTCATGATACACATCCTTCATTGATTTAATTCCTCTTCCCCCGTTTTCTCTTTTCAAGTAAAGCCGCTCATCGCTCCCTTGTCGTCCATGCATTTTGTTCTCACGTAATATCGTTTTCACAACCTTATCTAATTGGTCTAATTCACTTTTTGTAAATCTGCATACATTCATGACATATCCAGCAACAGGGATTACTCTGCAGTTTATTGCTTTGACTAAATTCTTATCGTACAAACTAAGTCCAACCAAGTTTTTCATTCGTTTCTTCACTTCTGTTTTATTATTATTATTATTATTATTATTATTATTATTATTATTATTATTATTATTATTATTATTATTATTATTATTATTATTATTATTATTATTATTATTATTATTATTATTATTATTATTAACAAAGGTGATTCCATTGGTCGTTGGCACTTTAGGGGTCGTGACAAGCAATCTTGAGGGGTACTTGAAAGATCTCGGTATTCCAGATGTGCTGGGTGGCATGCAGACATCTGCAATCATTGGCACCACCCTCATTCTGCAGAGAGTGCTTGGTCTCTTAACCCCAGGTCATGGGGTTGAGGCTAAGTGGTATTTTACACCTGTAGTGTGAAATTAAATCTCCACTCAGGTTGTCTATTTATAGAAAGTCCTTATTATTATTATTATTATTATTATTATTATTATTATTATTATTATTATTATTATTATTATTATTATTATTATTATTATTATTATTATTGACACCTTTATTGAGTAACAACATGATTGTAAGTTTACAACTTTGCGGGTGTAACCTTGGCTAAGCTGTAATTATCTAGTATGTCCCAGTCCTTATTCCTGATTTCTCAAAACCCGCTACATATACTTATTCATAAACGTAGTACGTATAGAAATGCTTGACAATTTCTGAATTTTGTGACATTATCCACTTCTGACTCTTAAGCAATAAATAATTTGCTTCTTCTTGATTTGCTGTGATGTTTTTAATTATCTCCATTTTTAGGTTATGGTGGTAGTTACTTAGGAAATCGAACACTATGTTCACTTGAATAACTTGATGGTTGGGATACAGCTGTTTGATTCCACTTCGCAGTTCACGGTATTTTTCTTGTTTGTGGGCACTTCTTTCCTTTATCTTGCCAACGGTGCAGACTGTTCCTTCTAATAGCAACCATACTTTCCTTTCCTTTTCATAGATGGCCATGTCTATTTTGTTAGCGTGGTTTTGGGGAGCTTTCGGTAAATGGAATTCTGTATCCCACATAATTTTTGCTCTTTCGTTCTCAACTACTGACAGTGGTAGGCTCTGTTCATACCAGGGTCTAGAATGGTCGTTTTCAAAGCCATAATTATCAAGTAGATAATGATAAAATGGTCTCAGCATTTTATCATGGCGTGATTTGTATAGGCTTTGGGCAATTTTTGAACATCCGCACATGATATGAGTTGTAGATTCTTGGGCTTGTTTGCACATTCTGCATGTTGTATCTTCAAATAGCTGTTGTATTTTCACTTTCTTGTATACCTTGGTCGGTAACAATTGCTGCCTAATGTTGGAATTCACGGTGTAGAGTACATCTGGGATGTTATTATTATTATTATTATTATTATTATTATTATTATTATTATTATTATTATTATTATTATTATTATTATTATTATTATTATTATTATTATTATTATTATTATTATTATTATTTTGCTAATTGCCGCTGCTTCAACTCTTCAATTACTACTGACAAACCTTTCCTCTTAATGTTGTACTTCTTTTCTAAAACCTCAAACTTAGCTCTTCTCTTCATGCGATCAAATGTCCTTTTTTCTCCCTTTCCAGTATATTCACGTCATGTCTTATTCTCTTGATATCAGCCTCTATTCGTCGTTTCCACCAAGGCTCATTCTTTTTCTTTTTAATGCCTTTCTTTAACCCGAGTTCCCTTGCAACAAAGACACTGGCAGCTTTGATAAGGTTGTTTGTTTCAGTTATGGTATTTGTTTGAATATACATAATCACATTATTTACTCTCCTTGTAATGTCATTCAGTTGATTCTGATCAACTCTTTTAAATGATATATAGTCATTGCTTTCGTTTGATCTCATTAATGCCAAGATTTCATCTAGAATTTTTCTTCCCACAGGTGTCAAGTCATTTTCCATATCCTTGAAATCAATATGAACATCACTTTGAGCTTCTACTACTACAGTTTCCTCAATATCCTGCAATGTGCTATGTTCCTCCAATATCTCACTTTCCTCGTCCCTGATTTCCTCATTGCTATTCTCATTGATTGTCCCCTCTGCTGCGAGTATCCTCTTTATCCCTTCTAATTCCACATCAGTTAGCCAACCATTCTTTCTTATAGCTCTTGCTTGATCACATATTCTTTGTTCTGTTGACTGAAACATACCCCTATCTTTCCATTCTTGGAACATTCGCTTTCTGTAACCTCGTTTTGGAACACCATTCTCATCAACTGGTTTGCTCCTGAAATAACACTCCATCACCACCTTGTTTACTTCTTTTTCCCACTTTGTTCTAGCAGTAGCTTGATTACGACAGTAGTAGGAAAAGGAGAGTTCTAAGACCGAGGTACGAGGTACGCCCCCCCCCCCCCCCCCCCAACCCCAACCCCAAGCCCGACTGGGCGGTACCTCCCTCTCCGGGGTATGAGGTACGACGATCCCTCGAGCCCGGTAGGGCTACCCTCCCCCTACTAGCCCGGTAGGGCTACCCCTTTCTGAGGTATGATGAGGTACGACCCATCCCCCTCGAGCCCGGTAGGGCTACCCCTTTCTGAGGTATGATGGGGTACGAGGGTGGTACAACGGGGTATGAATGGGGTACGAGCGCAGCGAGTTTCCGGTACAGCGATTACGGAGTCGATGACGTTATTGGTGGTGCAATAATCACCAACCGGGTCAAGCAAATTTCCCTCTTTTGAATCCTCCTAATTCGTAAATGGGATCCTATTAATATTTTCTTCTAATTCTTAAATGGTATCCAATTAAAGAAGTAGCAAAAGTGGCCACAAAGAATCAAAGTTTTAGATTTTCTAAACATGCGTGACAGCTATTGTTTTAGAAACGGTCACCTGTAAATCTATTGTTTTTGAAACTCGTGTTTACAGTTCGTACAAGAATTAGAAACTAGAATTGGAAGTTCCAGAGTCATTTATTCAATTCATTCCAAGGGTAAATATTACAATCAAAGTTATAGATTTAAAATACGTACGTGTCAGGATCTCATATCGTCGACACTTTATTTTGAGTCACTAGTTTGTTGTGTGACAAGTTTCATGACTAGAACTTATGCAAATTTCACCAAACGTTCTGCCTCATTGGTTTACTTAAGGCTCGTTCATTGTTTACACAATTGTCTCAAGAGGTATACATGATTAAATTTTGTTGATTTCTTCTTGTTGTTGCTGTAGTCCCGTCAATTTCCTTCGACGCATTTGCTCTTTTAAGGGTACACCACCGGACTGTCCACGACCTGACGAAACCCCGTTTTGTGGTCCCACTTTAAATGTGAGTTCTTTGAACCAGTCAGGATGAGGTGACTTGCATGAAAAGTTGATCCTAACATCACCCATGATTATTTTAGTTCTTCAACCACTCAGTTTTAACCTTTCCGTACGATCGCCTTTGGGTTTGTGACTCGTAAAGTCAGTGGGAGAACAGTTTATACATGAGATCATAAAGAGATAAATAAATCACTCTGAACGGTTTCAACACATGTAAATTCAGATCTTGAAAGGTAGTCAGACAAACCACACACAAATTTAGTGTCAAAAGTCCTCATTTATTCACGTTCGGGATGTTACAATTCGCTTTCGGATTCTTCTTGATTGTCATCATGATCATCCATGAGTTTTAATTTCTTTGATTTCAACGACAATTGATGGACTGCATCACAGTCTCGACAACGACAAAACTTGACTTTCGTGGTATGATCATCTACGGCAAAGACGTGTGAGCAAATATCGCATTCAACCAGTTGGTCGTCACGACAATAGTAACCTTCGCGCCACAGACATCTGGGGCATTGCACTACAGGTATGGAATAGAACGATTTGAAGTCACGGCAGACGTGACACTCTAGGGGTTCATCGTCTGATTCTGAACTTTCCGGTTCTGAATGCTCCTGTGACTCTAAGCTTTCACTAACACTCTCACTGTCCGACTCTGAAGTTTCTCTTTCAGAGGCTTGGTCACTAGTTTCGCTATCTGTCTCGTCCTCTTCCGGTTGCCTGGCAACCAAATCTGCCAGAACCCTTTTGTTACGGATCAGTTTCTTATCAATACCAATCTCTGATAATCCTTGAGTGAACGTTTTCAACCCACGAGGTACTTTAACATCCAAATTGTAAGGTAACATGACATACTCAATGAGCTCTGCAATGCTGGTGACAGGAATTCTTCGCTCATGATACATCATCTCCCCATGGGAGTTCCAGTATAAAATACTTTTCGAAGCTGACAGGGTATGAAGAAATGCGAGCGTCTTTTCTTCGGGGTTACTCTGGGAGAGTTTCTGCAAAACCTTTTCAATATCGTCATCGTCAAAAGTGGCCTCTTCGGTGTAAGAAGCAATACTGTCTTCAGAATCAGTGGACTCGCTCCGTGCTCTTTTCATGTTGCTTCCTCAAATGATCAACGTCGAAATGAGCTTCTTCTTTATGGACAGGAATATTTAAAACAAAAACAACTTCAGAGCCGACACCAGGGGTGACATGATATCGGACACAAAACCACCACCCCGTTGCGCTAGAGTTTGTTTCTTGATTTTGAAAGGAACGGATGGGTCGGCCAATTTCCGTATGTCATCCACATGCTTTCTCAGTCTTTCTTTTTGCACTTGTGACACTGGTATAGTGCCTTTGGATAAATTCGAGCAAACTTCACAAATGGCATGAACCTGTTCTGGACTAGCGGTGGCCAGTAAAAGCGTTCTCTGATGAGGAGGACAATTGGTTAAGTGATACAAATACCCAAAATGGTCACGGATCAAACGACTCATGTTGTCTGTACGGACGTTTGCTCCAAATGAAATAATGAGGGAAAAACACTATAATTTATCTATTATGATAATCTAGACTAGAATACTAGAATCTAGCTAGAATACTAGAATCTAACTATAATCTAATCTAATCTAATCTAATCTAATGTAGAATCTAATCTAATCTAATCTAATGTAGAATCTAAACTAATTAGAATCTAATAGATCTAATCTAATCTAATGTAGAATCTAAACTAATTAGAATCTAATAGATCTAATCTAATCTAATGTAGAATCTAATCTAATTAGAATCTAATAGATCTAATCTAATCTAATGTAGAATCTAAACTAATTAGAATCTAATAGATCTAATCTAATCTAATGTAGAATCTAATCTAATTAGAATCTAATAGATCTAATCTAATCTAATCTAATGTAGAATCTAAAATCTAATGTAGAATCTAATGTAGAATCTAAAATCTAATGTAGAATCTAATGTAGAATCTAAAATCTAATGTAGAATCTAATGTAGAATCTAATCTAATTAGAATCTAATAGATCTAATCTAATCTAATCTAATGTAGAATCTAAACTAGTATAGATCTAATCTAATCTAGAGTGATTTTCATTTGACCGTGAAAGAAAAATGACTATTTAGTTTGTAGTAGTTGATAAGAAACAAAAGAAAAATGGCCTTTTTAGCCTGTTTTCCGGCCTTACTGGCCTTCTTTTTAATAGAGTTTTAGGATAAAACAGCATATTTTGGGTTTGTTTTTCGAACTGTAAACATGGTTAAACGTGTTTGTCGCGATTGTCCTGTGTCTGATTGCGGAGCAAAATATCTCGTAAGACTGGCAAACCATCTCGCGGATGTACACTTAATGGATACCGACCAAAGAAGAAAGTATTTACAGGAAGCTAAACTACAACCGAAAGTCAAATCCGTTGTATACCAAAATACAATAGATGAAAACAATACCAACATAAACCTACCGAAACAACAAGAAAGAGTCTACGAATTATCACAGCCAAGACAGCACAATCTAAGGAAAGCAGTCAAGACCAAACTAAAACAGAACAAGAGGAAAGTTGTAAATGACTATAAAGTCCAAGACGATCTTAAACCCTGGTTGACAATGGAATAGTACAGTCCATCTAAAAATAAATTTAAGTCAGTTGTAATTCGATTAGATAACGTGTGTAGCTTTTATTGTTGTTTGCAAGATGGAACATATTTTTCCAATATACAATCTGTATGGATACTCGTTTAGATGTATTATGGAATAAAGAGCAAAAAGAGAAACAAAATCGTGCTGGTGGTTTTATTGTTTAACAAGATTAAACACAAAGTCAATAAACTTTCTAATTACTATGCATAATCTGTATTCATCACATCACTGCGTTTCGGCCTCGGTCTCATGTTTTGCCCAAAAAATGTATACATTTGCGCATTCGTCAAACCCCCTTTTTCCTCCTTTTGATTGTAATATGCCTTTAGAATCGATGAAATTAATGACTCTGGAAACAATTCTTGCACAAACTGTAAACACGAGTTTCAAAAACAATAGATTTACAGGTGACCGTTTCTAAAACAATAGCCGTCACGCATGGCTATGTTTAGAAAATCTAAAACTTTGATTCTTTGTGGTCACTTTTGCTACTTCTTTAATTGGATACCATTTAAGAATTAGAAGAATATATTAATAGGATACAATTTACGAATTAGGAGGATTCAAAAAGGGGGAAAATTGCTTGACCCGGTTGGTGATTATTGCACCACCAATGACGTCATCGACCCCGTAATCTCTGTACCGGAAACTCGCTGCGCTCGTACCCCATGATACTCCAATATGACGTAATATACCTCAGAAAGGGAGAGGGGTAGCCCTACCGGGCTCGAGGGGGGAGGGGTCGTACCTCATCATACCTCAGAAAGGGGTAGCCCTACCGGGCTAGTAGGGGGAGGGGTCGTACCCCATACCCCAGAGAGGGGAGGTAGCCCTACCGGGCTGGGGGTTGGGGGGGGGGGGGGGGGGGCTGTACCGGCTGCACCGGTCTTAGAACCGCTACTTTCCTACTACTTACGACCGGGTCCACCCTGCTCACCAGTGGAGCACCTGCCGGACGAGACATCATTACTACCTGTAATGACCTCATTCACGTCGTTATCTAATTTTCTTGGTTTAACCTTTCCATCACATTTGTGAGTTGTCCCATTAGTCGCCTCTTATGACACGCAGGAACATTGCGGTGGTTGGATTCTCACCCCCAATCCACAGGGATATTATTATTCTTAATTATTATTATCATTATTATTATTATTATTATTATTATTATTATTATTATTATTATTATTATTATTATTATTATTTTCTCAACTAATTTTTAACTAAATTTCTAACCGATTTTTAAG
Organism: Telmatactis stephensoni; assembly: GCA_029948255.1. NCBI lineage: Eukaryota > Metazoa > Cnidaria > Anthozoa > Actiniaria > Isophelliidae > Telmatactis > Telmatactis stephensoni. The sequence goes on from JALIZF010001549.1 coordinate 322,001, forward strand.
GTGGCTGAGTCTGCATAATCAAGATTCTTCTAAGTTTGCTTAATTGACTGAATAGCTTGTCTGTTTTATTTCCCCGTGCCTCATTATCAAGCAAATCCATTTCAGTTTTTAAAAACCGAAAATTAAAATTTTCTTCAGCAGCATTGCTTTGTTTCAGTTTACGTCATTCATAATCTTTAGAAGTATCCATCAGCTTAATTTCAACGGAAAGTTTAATTTAGTGAAAACGTCTGTTCCGGATGTTTGGCCACCACTTACTGTGAAGAAAGTATAAATGCATGAATGGGAGTGAGCATCATCAGGGTCCCAAAGCGTTTGCGAAGCTATCCGATTTATCTTTGAAATCTCTTTTTCTAATCATCGAGTTGTAAATATTTGTTTCTACATTTAATATATTTATTGAAAAACAGAAGGGTGAAACATAGGCAGAATGCCTTTTATTTCGTCGACATTTTTCATTAACGAAATTTTTACCAACTCATGCTCAAAGCTGACTCATTATAAATATTCATGTTTGAGTAAACGTTCTCTCTGGGGTAGCATATATGTGCGCGAACTGTTTGAATTTTGAAAACTAAACAGCTCATACTTGATTTAACGAATTCAAATCATTACATTACAAACTGGCCACAATTCCCACTCGATCTAAGAATGATGCATGGGAAATTTACATTTACAAATTCCATGTTCATGTTGAATGTTTCTTGTATCTTTATTTTACATTCACATTTGCATATATATTGCATTTACATACACATTTGAATTGAAACTTACATCTACATTTATATCGACATCTATATTTATATCTATATCTGACATCTACAACTACATGTTCAATTCATATTTATTTCTATCTATATTTACATTCACATTTGCATATATATCTGCATCTACATACACATTTGCATTGAAATTTACATCTACATTTTACAACTACATCTATATTATTTATCTAAAGAAATACACCAGAGGATTCGATGCGGCATTTAGAAACAGCAAAACATGTGCAACCTGGCGCAGAGCATCCCTCGTGATTTGCTGTGATTCACTAACGCTGGAATGATCGTTTACCCTTGCTTCAACTGTTAAGATGAAAATAGGCACGTAACTTAAGAACAAGATCATAGTCACCATTGCCGTGGTTCGGAGTCCACGACGTTCGTCCAGAGTTCCCATGTTTGGGTCTCTGGCTAGCTGCTCAGCCCTTATTTGCCTTCTGTGCTTTCTAGACACGGAATAGATTTTCGCGTAAAGAGAAATCATAAAGAAAGCAGCAAGAACTAGCATACCATGGAAAAGTGCTCTCGAACCACTTGAAACGGGTATTAAGATGGAGGATGAGACCCCAACGACAACACTTAGAATCCATGTCACTACAATACTGCACTTTACACGAGAAGTGGTCACCAAGGACACATATCTAAGTGAATAATCAATAGCAATGAGTCTATCTAGTGTTATAAGACATAAAGTGAACATATTCGCCAATAATACGGTTAGCCCTACTGCATCGTAAAACGCGAGCAATCGGCTGTCTGAGGAAACAACTGGTTGAGTTACAGCTTCATAAATCTTCAAAGCGTTTGCACTTTGTAAAACTAGTCCATTTGTTAAGTCTGCAACGGAGAGGCTGGCAAGCAGGAGGTTGGAAGAAACTCTGAGCTGGTGGTAAACTTTTACGAGGAGAATAACAGTCATATTTCCGATAACTGTTAATACCTCGATAAGGATGTTAGCAATCAAGAGAAATATCGCGAAACCGTAGCTGCACTTTACCAGGTTTTGCACGCTCATCGCGTAGAATCCAGGGCTTGCGGTAGCGATCTTGAGAAGCGAGCGGTTTGTGCTGTTTGAATCCATGGATTCTTCCGCAATGCTTTGGCATTCCCAGTGCTTGGTGTGTCGTTACTGTAGGGAAAAAAGCATATCATGTGGAACGGAAAAATCATTAAAAAAACACACAACGAAAGCGACGATTGTTTATACCGGCTGCTTCATGAACTAAATCGACAAAAAATAGACTTATAAATTTGATTTTCCAGTCCTTTTGTCTAAGTCCATTCAAATTAATTCTCTTCGAACTTCGCAGTTTCGAGAGCAATTTTAGTTATATAGGCTACAGCTGTAGTTGAACTTCTTAAAACTCGAATAATCGCCCATATATATGTGATTGCCCGTCACAGCTTAACCCTAACCCGCAACCTATATATGTTCATACTGCTGCTTACAGTTTTTAAAATATATATTAATTTAAAGGTACGTCTTAATATCTTAGATTAAGGGTCGATACGCCGGCTAAAATATATATACTCAATCCTTGAATCTGTATGGGCAATCGCTCATTTAATTTGTAACCAATCCATAAAATCCGATAACTGGAATCTAGAAAAATAAATCGTCAAAATAGATCAGATTTTAAATAAACTAATTCAGACAAACCTGTTCAACTCACTTTCTCTCATTTAGTATTTCACTTGACAGTAATGAAGCAACTGATCTCGTATAAGCGCTCATAGGGCCTTGCCCAGAAAAGATGTGGAAGTGACAATTAAAGCCTACACAAACAAATTCTATAAAAAATGGATTTTTCACCGCCTACACGCACGAATGTCATATGATGCATCCGTTTTTGGTCAAATTTTCTCACCTACCAGAACAAACAAAACTATTTCAGTGTCAAAAAATAATTGCTCATGTTAATTGAGGGGTGAGATCTAGATGGGCCCAGTTTGCATCGCACGTAAGGGAACAATAATTCAAAATCTAGCAAAAGATAAACTTTATTTCATAAGTTTGTTTGTTTGTTTGTTTGTTTGTTTGTTTGTTTGTTTGTTTGTTTGTTTGTTTGTTTGTTTGTTTGTTTGTTTGTTTGTTTGTTTGTTTGTTTGTTTGTTTGTTTGTTTGTTTGTTTGTTTGTTTGTTTGTTTGTTTGTTTGTTTGTTTGCTTCCGTGTAAATTAGAAACTATCTCAAGCAAATAAGGAGCTGTGGGCCGAGACTGAACATGATCCTATGAACCAAAGCTGCAAATCCAGTGGTAAGCTAGACTGAAATTTGTTAGTCGATCAGGAAGTTCCCTGGACAAACGCTATCATGGGTTATAAATGAGCTATAACTAGAGCCAATAAAGAACACTAATCAAAATTCGATCATTGTTCTCATACCTTCCCGTCGGAGGCTCTAGGAAACCCAAACCACGATCAACTTTCTTTCATTAATTTTGCAGGTTTGTTTGTTTGTTTGTATGTCTGTGTGCTTGTCTTTCTGTCTGACTGATCGTCTGTCTGACTGCCTGTATGTCTGTCTGTCTGCTTTTTTTTCCGACCGTTTTGGTTAGAGGGTTGCTAGTTATCTAACTACATTCATCTTCAGATAGAAATAATCAATTTCCAACGACTTTCATCCATTTTCATCCAAGTGGGCCTTAAAGGACCTGGCTTCCAACAACTTCTCTCGGTGTGCTTGACCGTTCAATTCTTTCTTATATGAAAGCACCCACAGTTGTGAGCTTTCGTCCACTATAAACTACACAGAGACTGACGTTTTTAATGGTATGTGTTTTGTTTACATCGAGGTTACCATAGCGACAAAACGATGACGTCACCGTTTTAGATCCCAAGCAATTTTACGCGTTTTCCGACCTGAACTTTTAAAACAAAACACAAGGCGTTAATATTTAGGACCTTGCCTAGCAGCATACGAATTGTGGAGAGATTCGTATAAACGGATCTTGAGTTATTCGAGGCGCAATTTCTTATTCCCCAAAATCACAATTTCTTGTCAGTTTCGATTCAATAATTTTAAAAGCAAAGCTGCATGGCAGCTCTTGGACTGTTCAAATGTTGTTCATATACCAGACTACTTCACAACGAAGTGGCACGTCAGAAATTAAGTTCTTTCGATCTCCGCCATCGTACCGCGTACGCCCACTTAGACATGAAATTGGACTGAATTTTATCAAAATTCATACAAAAACGTTAAGTGCTTCAAAAGAAAAATCTTTTGGTTAACTGTTTTCTCCCTTTGGTGATGGGTAGTCTGATGTATGAACAACATTCGGACTGTCCAAGAGTTGTCATGCTGCTTTGCTTTTAAAATTATTGAATCGAAACTGACAAGAAATTGTGATTTTGGGTGTTAAAACTACGCGTGCCCAACTGTAGAAAGTCCATTAATGATCTGAGCTAGAGCTACTTTATCAAAAGAGCAATCGATCACTGCGTAAATGCCTGCCATTACTAATACTTAGCCAGTTAATATAAACGCCAAACAACGACAAGAACCTTCCAAATGATACAGCATTTGTTCTTGAATGAATTTCCCGTTTCTTTTAAGCTTAATTGTTTACCAATAAAGTAAAAAAAATATTGCAAAACAAAATTCAAACGTCTATTTATTTCCATCTCACTTTTAAGAGAGTATCAATGCAGTTTCATTTGACGTTTTGATGGGAGATATAAATGAAGAAAGGTTTTGATTCTTTTAATTTATTTTCATTTATTATATTTAATTTTAATTTAATTTCATATGTACTAATAGACCATTTCCGAGATGCGGAGACCGCTTTCAAAAAGATCGCGGACGGACTTGAAAACGAGGCATTCGGGCAATATCAATAAAATAGAAAGATTTTTTTCTGAACAGACGATACAAAAACAATCAGATTTTAAGACCTCATGGAAAAACATCACGTCTATCATTACATATCGACAACTGAATCCATATAGAATTCCGCTGATATAAAGAATATACTGTTTTTGGCGACTTTCTGACATTTAAATAGATCACTGACTCAAAGATCCCCGAGAAATCCCCACAGCAGAGCACTGATAAAAGGAGAAAATAAGTGCTTCAATGGAAGAATAACTCATAAAACATCCAAGATTCAATAGAAAATAATTTATTGGTAATTTTGTTTATTAGAGTATTAATGTTTTTGTACAATAAAGTCATAAAATTCTCAACTTACAGCTTACAACTTACATCCAATCGCTCGTTAATCGTTAACCATAAAACATCTTCTAAAATCAGCTCTATTAACATCAAAAGTAGACTTCCAGATACGAGACATAATCAAGAATTTTCTTCCATAGGGCATGACATATCTATAATATAAATCTTCTTTTTGTCATTATCTTCAATAACTAAATCAGGTCTTCTTGCACTTGTCTCCTTTCTCATCTTAAATTCAAAATCCCAAATCAATTTTCCCCCATCTTTCTCCAGCACTGTACCCTTCTGCCAACTTAGCTCATACCACTTTACATCTTTATGAAGAAGCCCATTTCTTTTTGCCCACTCCACTGCCAGAACCATCAGTGCATTGTTATGCCTCTTCAGGTAAGCGCCACCTGCCAATTTTTCACACCCAGCCAATAAATGATCAACAGATTCTTTGTACTTCCCACATAATCTGCACATATCAGTTACAGTCTCAATACCTCTTGCCTTCTTCCAAGCTCTTGTTTCTATCATTCTTTTCTGCATTTCTACAATTGCACCAACTTTTTGAGGATCTTCATTACAATGTAACCAGTGGTGACAGTTTTCGTCCAAATTTCCATAACCCTTTCCTTGCATATTCTTGGCAATCAAGTTTTCTTTCCTTCTATTTGTGATTTTGTCACACCATATTTTCTTTAGTTTGTTTTTAACTTCTTTCCAGTTTCCAACTACTCTCTGACCATTCAGTAGTATTTCTTGATTTCCAAGTTTTAGCTGCTCGCCTACAGATTCCCATGCTTCCTCTACCTCCTTTTTGATCGACCAATGTTCCTTGCTTTAATCGTTCATATTTCCAAACCTCATTCATTCATCTATTACCAATGAGGTCTAAATAATAGGCAATTCTAGTCTTAGTTTCCTTATACATATCCCTCAAACTCTTAAGACCTCTCCCACCAAATTTTCCTATGCAAATACAATCTTTCATCACCACATCTTCCATGCAACCCTTTTCCCCTCAATTTCCTTTTTACAATCATGTCCAATTCATTAAGTTCTTTTTCAGGAATCTTGCAGACATTCATTACATATCCTGCCACTGGGAGTACATATACATTTATAGCTTTAAACATATTTTTATCACTTAACCCTGTATTCAACAACTCATCTAGCCTTTTAACCATTTACTTTTTCACTCTTTCCAGAACCCTCTTAACGTCAATGCCATTGGCCTGTTCACAGCCCAAACACTTATAAAACTCACTTGCCTCAGGATCCAAAGCTTGCATTCTTTCATTAAGTACATCAAGTCCCTCTCCTCCAACCATCTTCCCTCTCTCAAATACCACTTCCGCACTTCTTCACCCCGTACATAGCCCCCGTGTCACTACTAACTTTTACGATTGTTTCATTGACGATTTTCAGATTCTCGTGACTTTTTGCATACACTTTAAGATCATCAATAAATAGGCTATGTGGTCTCTTATTTTCCCTTCTTCCTGAACATCCCATTACATACCCTCGACTATTACTTATCAGCTCACCTATAGGCACTTCGGTTAAACAGAAACCAACTGGCGAAAAGCTATCACCTTGCAGGAACCTTCTCATGATATTAATCCATCTACTCACTTGTTTCTGGCCACCAACAAAAATTTCCAATCTCGTCTTCCATAACCTCATTAAAGCATTCAAAATACTACACACTTTATCTGGCACACCCATCCATTTATAAACTCTGATCATCCAATCATAGTGCACCCCGGTGCACCATATATCGTATGCTTACGCTTTTTCTCTCTTACCTGTTGCATAATACATTCATCCACTAATAACTGATCTATAGTCCCAAGCACTCCCTCCCGAGCTCCTAACTGACCATCATCCCACAAATCATTTCTCATCGCATGATCTTTCATAAAATGTGCAATCACCCCAGTACATATTTTATAAACAGTATTAAGGCAAGTTATTGGTCTATATTCACTAACTGCACTCAAGTTCTTTGTCTTAGGTAACAACACAGTTCTTCCCAATGTAAACCATTCTGGTATTAAACTTGGCTCATTCGTTATTCTATTTAAAGCTTTGACTAACGGAAGCCCTGCTTCATAAAATTTCTTCCACCAATAGTTTTGGATCCCATCAATCCCAGGTGCAGTCCAATTTTTCCTCTTTTTTACTTCCTTACTTAATTTAAGGAAAATTCTTTGGACTTAAGGAAAATTCTTTGGGAAACTAGAGATATTAAACTGTATGTATGCGGAGTGTGTAGTGTGGGCACAGCGTAGTTTTTGTGGGCACGGAGTTTCTTTCCGACGGTTGGCATTTCGTTCTTGACATTCGACTCTAATCTCTCTCTCCGTAGACTAGAATGTAACCTAAAATGGAATACCACCGTGGACGGTTAGCAGTTCTTTGTCGTTTTTGTGGAAAATTAGCATTGGAAGAAAACAGAAAAGTTCTTTTGAGGGCGGACCATTTTTTGCAAGAAAAGCAAGAAATGAAGTGCCAATCACACCATTGTATGTTACAAAAGAGGAGCGATTGTATGCAGAAGATGTCAACAACCAAACCAAAGCAGTTATTGTGAAACGTATCGAAGAAAATATTGGCCTTATAAGTGACGACATTTTGCAAGAGAAGTTTCAGTTGCAGCTTGATATTATAAAGAACAAACTGTCATCAACAAAAAAAGACCTTATTATATCCTTGTACACAGAAATAGATGAGGAAATCAATGACAGGCTAAATGAGGATAACTTCCATATTATTGAGGATTCAGATGATGATGATAATGTTGATGAAACTGCTACTGACATGTAATTGAATTCAGTGTTATATTTAGCGAAGCTAACTCTTGTATTCAGAGTAATATCTCTGGACTCTAGCACTGGGGTGAATCAACTTGCTCCCCACAAAACAGATTATGGAACATCATAATAATTAACTTCTAAAGGCTCTTCCATATAGCTGTCCATATGGCTGTGAACACCAAATCCATTGTTGTCTTTAGATATATTACTTTTACAACAAGGAAAACAGACCTACATTTACTTCACAAATAGATCAGGCATAGCTATAGACCCATTTCACTTATTCCCTCACTGGAGGACCAAACAATGGTTGTTCTCTCTCTTGAGAATTGATAACTGTCATGCAAACATTTTTCATTGTTTGACCTCCAGTCAGGGAATAAGTGAAATGGGTCTATATGTTCTGTAATAGCTTTGATGGAACAAGACTGGAGATCTAGAACATGCAAAAAGTTATAGGGATCATGAGCCAATTGAAAATTTGACATCCCCTTCTTGGGTTTTACATCTTGGAACATATTTGATAAATCAAGACCTTCCTCTTAATAATTCTTTTAAAAGAAAATTCTAACTTATAACAAATTAACTTAGAATCAATATACAAATAATATAAAAGCTCTGAATGTTCATTTGCCATATGTATTACACTATTGTCTTCTTTTATTTCTCTATTTCAATGTCTCCATTTTTTCTCTTCTTTCCAATCAATTTTTGTATAACTTCTTGTAAAACTTACAAGATTTAATCATCACTTGCAATGTGTACCAAAACCAATCACTAATAAATTATTGTTGTACTGTAATTAACCCACAATATATTACTCAGCTTGATTAACTTCTCAGTATTCAAAATAATTACCCTTTCTAATGTCAAGTACTTTATTTTTAAATATATTTTTCTATAACTCACATCCATGCATGTCATCATTCTATTATTTTGCATTATAGTGCAAATGCCAATGGAAGTGTTATTTCTTTCCTTTCAGAGTGATATAAGCAGTGACAAGAAAAGGCCAAGAACATGAACGTGGCATGATGATTGAATTTGTAATAAAAGCAGCAAACACATAGAACATTCAAATGCTTGATCTTAAGTATTAATTTGACAAGTTTCATTAAGTATTGAGTTAATTTAACAAGTTTCATTACTCAACATTAGAAAATTGTCAAGCCTGATTGTTGGTACGTCATCTTGCAAAATTTTAGCAGCTAATATCCCATGTCCTCAAAGAATTTAATTTCGGTGCAGAATTCTGATTTCCTAAATGACTATACGTTGCATTATTAGTATTTGAAGTTTGTAATAAACACACTCGGGCCTCGATTGAGCTAGAAGGCAGAACAGAGAGTTAATTTGGTACGATAACGAGTTTGACTTTAAACCAAATTCAAATTACGAACTTGAAGTCTAGCTACGTTAACTGGTCTCTGAGCCAGCAAATTTCCTTTATGGCCATCTTTTAAAACCTCGACACATTCGTTTGCATACAGTTGGCTATCCAATGTCAAGAAAACACTTGATTAATGTTTCTTTGTTGCGAAATTAGAAAGACAAAGACTTCAACGCGCCTTAAACTTGCGAGTCCGCCATTTTGATTTTAGTGCAATCTGTTCTGAGCTTAGTTTCCATGGCGATAAGAAATCCTCAAATATGATTGGTCGAACCGCTTGTTTACATCATGACGTAGAGAGGTGGCTAAAAGTCGCTACCTTTCCGGACTGCTTTTGCTTCAAAAATCTCTTCAATATCCTGCATCCATGGTCTAGTTGGTGTCATAGAATCATCTTCCCAAATGTTTGCCCAAAAATCAACAAACTTATCTACCAAAGCAAGGAACATTGGTCGATCAAAAAGGAGGTAGAGGAAGCATGGGAATCTGTAGGCGAGCAGCTAAAACTTGGAAATCAAGAAATACTACTGAATGGTCAGAGAGTAGTTGGAAACTGGAAAGAAGTTAAAAACAAACTAAAGAAAATATGGTGTGACAAAATCACAAATAGAAGGAAAGAAAACTTGATTGCCAAGAATATGCAAGGAAAGGGTTATGGAAATTTGGACGAAAACTGTCACCACTGGTTACATTGTAATGAAGATCCTCAAAAAGTTGGTGCAATTGTAGAAATGCAGAAAAGAATGATAGAAACAAGAGCTTGGAAGAAGGCAAGAGGTATTGAGACTGTAACTGATATGTGCAGACTATGTGGGAAGTACAAAGAATCTGTTGATCATTTATTGGCTGGGTGTGAAAAATTGGCAGGTGGCGCTTACCTGAAGAGGCATAACAATGCACTGATGGTTCTGGCAGTGGAGTGGGCAAAAAGAAATGGGCTTCTTCATAAAGATGTAAAGTGGTATGAGCTAAGTTGGCAGAAGGGTACAGTGCTGGAGAAAGATGGGGGAAAATTGATTTGGGATTTTGAATTTAAGATGAGAAAGGAGACAAGTGCAAGAAGACCTGATTTAGTTATTGAAGATAATGACAAAAAGAAGATTTATATTATAGATATGTCATGCCCTATGGAAGAAAATTCTTGATTATGTCTCGTATCTGGAAGTCTACTTTTGATGTTAATAGAGCTGATTTTAGAAGATGTTTTATGGTTAACGATTAACGAGCGATTGGATGTAAGTTGTAAGCTGTAAGTTGAGAATTTTATGACTTTATTGTACAAAAACATTAATACTCTAATAAACAAAATTACCAATAAATTATTTTCTATTGAATCTTGGATGTTTTATGAGTTATTCTTCCATTGAAGCACTTATTTTCTCCTTTTATCAGTGCTCTGCTGTGGGGATTTCTCGGGGATCTTTGAGTCAGTGATCTATTTAAATGTCAGAAAGTCGCCAAAAACAGTATATTCTTTATATCAGCGGAATTCTATATGGATTCAGTTGTCGATATGTAATGATAGACGTGATGTTTTTCCATGAGGTCTTAAAATCTGATTGTTTTTGTATCGTCTGTTCAGAAAAAAATCTTTCTATTTTATTGATATTGCCCGAATGCCTCGTTTTCAAGTCCGTCCGCGATCTTTTTGAAAGCGGTCTCCGCATCTCGGAAATGGTCTATTAGTACATATGAAATTAAATTAAAATTAAATATAATAAATGAAAATAAATTAAAAGAATCAAAACCTTTCTTCATTTATATCTCCCATCAAAACGTCAAATGAAACTGCATTGATACTCTCTTAAAAGTGAGATGGAAATAAATAGACGTTTGAATTTTGTTTTGCAATATTTTTTTTACTTTATTGGTAAACAATTAAGCTTAAAAGAAACGGGAAATTCATTCAAGAACAAATGCTGTATCATTTGGAAGGTTCTTGTCGTTGTTTGGCGTTTATATTAACTGGCTAAGTATTAGTAATGGCAGGCATTTACGCAGTGATCGATTGCTCTTTTGATAAAGTAGCTCTAGCTCAGATCATTAATGGACTTTCTACAGTTGGGCACGCGTAGTTTTAACACCCAAAATCACAATTTCTTGTCAGTTTCGATTCAATAATTTTAAAAGCAAAGCAGCATGACAACTCTTGGACAGTCCGAATGTTGTTCATACATCAGACTACCCATCACCAAAGGGAGAAAACAGTTAACCAAAAGATTTTTCTTTTGAAGCACTTAACGTTTTTGTATGAATTTTGATAAAATTCAGTCCAATTTCATGTCTAAGTGGGCGTACGCGGTACGATGGCGGAGATCGAAAGAACTTAATTTCTGACGTGCCACTTCGTTGTGAAGTAGTCTGGTATATGAACAACATTTGAACAGTCCAAGAGCTGCCATGCAGCTTTGCTTTTAAAATTATTGAATCGAAACTGACAAGAAATTGTGATTTTGGGGAATAAGAAATTGCGCCTCGAATAACTCAAGATCCGTTTATACGAATCTCTCCACAATTCGTATGCTGCTAGGCAAGGTCCTAAATATTAACGCCTTGTGTTTTGTTTTAAAAGTTCAGGTCGGAAAACGCGTAAAATTGCTTGGGATCTAAAACGGTGACGTCATCGTTTTGTCGCTATGGTAACCTCGATGTAAACAAAACACATACCATTAAAAACGTCAGTCTCTGTGTAGTTTATAGTGGACGAAAGCTCACAACTGTGGGTGCTTTCATATAAGAAAGAATTGAACGGTCAAGCACACCGAGAGAAGTTGTTGGAAGCCAGGTCCTTTAAGGCCCACTTGGATGAAAATGGATGAAAGTCGTTGGAAATTGATTATTTCTATCTGAAGATGAATGTAGTTAGATAACTAGCAACCCTCTAACCAAAACGGTCGGAAAAAAAAGCAGACAGACAGACATACAGGCAGTCAGACAGACGATCAGTCAGACAGAAAGACAAGCACACAGACATACAAACAAACAAACAAACCTGCAAAATTAATGAAAGAAAGTTGATCGTGGTTTGGGTTTCCTAGAGCCTCCGACGGGAAGGTATGAGAACAATGATCGAATTTTGATTAGTGTTCTTTATTGGCTCTAGTTATAGCTCATTTATAACCCATGATAGCGTTTGTCCAGGGAACTTCCTGATCGACTAACAAATTTCAGTCTAGCTTACCACTGGATTTGCAGCTTTGGTTCATAGGATCATGTTCAGTCTCGGCCCACAGCTCCTTATTTGCTTGAGATAGTTTCTAATTTACACGGAAGCAAACAAACAAACAAACAAACAAACAAACAAACAAACAAACAAACAAACAAACAAACAAACAAACAAACAAACAAACAAACAAACAAACAAACAAACAAACAAACAAACTTATGAAATAAAGTTTATCTTTTGCTAGATTTTGAATTATTGTTCCCTTACGTGCGATGCAAACTGGGCCCATCTAGATCTCACCCCTCAATTAACATGAGCAATTATTTTTTGACACTGAAATAGTTTTGTTTGTTCTGGTAGGTGAGAAAATTTGACCAAAAACGGATGCATCATATGACATTCGTGCGTGTAGGCGGTGAAAAATCCATTTTTTATAGAATTTGTTTGTGTAGGCTTTAATTGTCACTTCCACATCTTTTCTGGGCAAGGCCCTATGAGCGCTTATACGAGATCAGTTGCTTCATTACTGTCAAGTGAAATACTAAATGAGAGAAAGTGAGTTGAACAGGTTTGTCTGAATTAGTTTATTTAAAATCTGATCTATTTTGACGATTTATTTTTCTAGATTCCAGTTATCGGATTTTATGGATTGGTTACAAATTAAATGAGCGATTGCCCATACAGATTCAAGGATTGAGTATATATATTTTAGCCGGCGTATCGACCCTTAATCTAAGATATTAAGACGTACCTTTAAATTAATATATATTTTAAAAACTGTAAGCAGCAGTATGAACATATATAGGTTGCGGGTTAGGGTTAAGCTGTGACGGGCAATCACATATATATGGGCGATTATTCGAGTTTTAAGAAGTTCAACTACAGCTGTAGCCTATATAACTAAAATTGCTCTCGAAACTGCGAAGTTCGAAGAGAATTAATTTGAATGGACTTAGACAAAAGGACTGGAAAATCAAATTTATAAGTCTATTTTTTGTCGATTTAGTTCATGAAGCAGCCGGTATAAACAATCGTCGCTTTCGTTGTGTGTTTTTTTAATGATTTTTCCGTTCCACATGATATGCTTTTTTCCCTACAGTAACGACACACCAAGCACTGGGAATGCCAAAGCATTGCGGAAGAATCCATGGATTCAAACAGCACAAACCGCTCGCTTCTCAAGATCGCTACCGCAAGCCCTGGATTCTACGCGATGAGCGTGCAAAACCTGGTAAAGTGCAGCTACGGTTTCGCGATATTTCTCTTGATTGCTAACATCCTTATCGAGGTATTAACAGTTATCGGAAATATGACTGTTATTCTCCTCGTAAAAGTTTACCACCAGCTCAGAGTTTCTTCCAACCTCCTGCTTGCCAGCCTCTCCGTTGCAGACTTAACAGATGGACTAGTTTTACAAAGTGCAAACGCTTTGAAGATTTATGAAGCTGTAACTCAACCAGTTGTTTCCTCAGACAGCCGATTGCTCGCGTTTTACGATGCAGTAGGGCTAACCGTATTATTGGCGAATATGTTCACTTTATGTCTTATAACACTAGATAGACTCATTGCTATTGAGTATTCACTTAGATATGTGTCCTTGGTGACCACTTCTCGTGTAAAGTGCAGTATTGTAGTGACATGGATTCTAAGTGTTGTCGTTGGGGTCTCATCCTCCATCTTAATACCCGTTTCAAGTGGTTCGAGAGCACTTTTCCATGGTATGCTAGTTCTTGCTGCTTTCTTTATGATTTCTCTTTACGCGAAAATCTATTCCGTGTCTAGAAAGCACAGAAGGCAAATAAGGGCTGAGCAGCTAGCCAGAGACCCAAACATGGGAACTCTGGACGAACGTCGTGGACTCCGAACCACGGCAATGGTGACTATGATCTTGTTCTTAAGTTACGTGCCCATTTTACATCTATATCTTTAGGTACATGTACATCTACATGTAGATCAATATGCAAATATATATATCTATAAGTACATCTAAATCTCCATGTAGGTGAAGATGCAAATAGAAATGCAGATCAAGATTTTTATTTAGATCTAGATGTTTTAGATGCAGATGTAGATGTAGATGTACATTACAATGCAAATGTGTGTGTAGATGCAGATATATATGCAAATGTGAATGTAAATATAGATTCAAATGAAAATGGAGATATATATGTAGATATAGATATAGATAAAGATATAGATGTAAATGTAGATGTAAATTTATATGTAGATGGAATTGTAAATGCAGAAGTAGCGGTAATAGATACAAATGAACATGCAAATGCACATACACAAGTAGATGTAGATGAAAATATAGATGCAAATGTGGATAAACATGTAAAGTTAGAATAAAGTGGTAAATTCCGATGTAGATGCAAAATTTCAATGCAAATGTGTACGTAGATGCAATATATCTATTGCAAATGTGACTGTAAACCTGAAGTATGAGCTGTTTAGTTTTCAAAATTCAAACAGTTCGCGCACATATATGCTACCCCAGAGAGAACGTTTACTCAAACATGAATATTTATAATGAGTCAGCTTTGAGCATGAGTTGGTAAAAATTTCGTTAATGAAAAATGTCGACGAAATAAAAGGCATTCTGCCTATGTTTCACCCTTCTGTTTTTCAATAAATATATTAAATATAGAAACAAATATTTACAACTCGATGATTAGAAAAAGAGATTTCAAAGATAAATCGGATGTAGCTTCGCAAACGCTTTGGGACCCTGATGATGCTCACTCCCATTCATGCATTTATACTTTCTTCACAGTAAGTGGTGGCCAAACATCCGGAACAGACGTTTTCACTAATTAAACTTTCCGTTGAAATTAAGCTGATGGATACTTCTAAAGATTATGAATGACGTAAACTGAAACAAAGCAATGCTGCTGAAGAAAATTTTAATTTTCGGTTTTTAAAAACTGAAATGGATTTGCTTGATAATGAGGCACGGGGAAATAAAACAGACAAGCTATTCAGTCAATTAAGCAAACTTAGAAGAATCTTGATTATGCAGACTCAGCCACCTTAAAAATCGGTTAGAAATTTAGTTAAAAATTAGTTGAGAAAATAATAATAATAATAATAATAATAATAATAATAATAATAATAATAATAATAATAATAATAATAATAATAATAATAATAATAATGATAATAATAATTAAGAATAATAATATCCCTGTGGATTGGGGGTGAGAATCCAACCACCGCAATGTTCCTGCGTGTCATAAGAGGCGACTAATGGGACAACTCACAAATGTGATGGAAAGGTTAAACCAAGAAAATTAGATAACGACGTGAATGAGGTCATTACAGGTAGTATTGATGTCTCGTCCGGCAGGTGCTCCACTGGTGAGCAGGGTGGACCCGGTCGTAATCAAGCTACTGCTAGAACAAAGTGGGAAAAAGAAGTAAACAAGGTGGTGATGGAGTGTTATTTCAGGAGCAAACCAGTTGATGAGAATGGTGTTCCAAAACGAGGTTACAGAAAGCGAATGTTCCAAGAATGGAAAGATAGGGGTATGTTTCAGTCAACAGAACAAAGAATATGTGATCAAGCAAGAGCTATAAGAAAGAATGGTTGGCTAACTGATGTGGAATTAGAAGGGATAAAGAGGATACTCGCAGCAGAGGGGACAATCAATGAGAATAGCAATGAGGAAATCAGGGACGAGGAAAGTGAGATATTGGAGGAACATAGCACATTGCAGGATATTGAGGAAACTGTAGTAGTAGAAGCTCAAAGTGATGTTCATATTGATTTCAAGGATATGGAAAATGACTTGACACCTGTGGGAAGAAAAATTCTAGATGAAATCTTGGCATTAATGAGATCAAACGAAAGCAATGACTATATATCATTTAAAAGAGTTGATCAGAATCAACTGAATGACATTACAAGGAGAGTAAATAATGTGATTATGTATATTCAAACAAATACCATAACTGAAACAAACAACCTTATCAAAGCTGCCAGTGTCTTTGTTGCAAGGGAACTCGGGTTAAAGAAAGGCATTAAAAAGAAAAAGAATGAGCCTTGGTGGAAACGACGAATAGAGGCTGATATCAAGAGAATAAGACATGACGTGAATATACTGGAAAGGGAGAAAAAAGGACATTTGATCGCATGAAGAGAAGAGCTAAGTTTGAGGTTTTAGAAAAGAAGTACAACATTAAGAGGAAAGGTTTGTCAGTAGTAATTGAAGAGTTGAAGCAGCGGCAATTAGCAAAATAATAATAATAATAATAATAATAATAATGAAAACTTTATTCATATGTTTTATCTCATAAAATACAATTGTAAATCTCACTTAACAGGTAATTTACAACTGGCTACCAGAACTGACAATACTACTAAAAATACATATACATATATATAATATCTTTAAAGCTACATATTATATTTATATAGCAAGTTTAAAATTTCATCAGGTCGGGATTATCCCAATTCTTGTTTCTTTTACAAAATATGAAATAAGTAGATCTAATAGCAATGCTAATTATTTTTTTAACTATGTACATTTGATGTTTTTTGTCTATTTTTAAACTTTTTAACATGTCTAAGAACGATGAACATTCATTTGAAAAGACTCCAAGTGCACTTATGGAAAGGTTAACAAATTTCACAGATTTATAGTGATTACGTAATCTTTCGGTAGTATTTTTGTATTTGTTTTCTTTTCGATTAACGTTATTCTCTAGATTAGACTCAAAACCAACAGTTAGTTCCAGTACATAAAGGCAATCTGGAGTAGACACCAGCAAGTCGGGACGATGTGTGTCACCAGTTATGATGGACGGGCTGTTGAAACCATCAATGTCAGCGTAGAGCAGCGAAGAACTGTTAAGTACGGGTTGCAGAGAGGAGGCGAGGAATTTGAGAACTGAATCGTGTCTCCAGGTGAAGCGATCGAGATAAGACTGACATCCTGCTACTACGTGACAAAGAGATTCTGGAGAGCAGCAAAACGAACAATCTGATGTGCCTAATAAGCCCCACTTGACAAGGTTTTTGCGTGTTGGCAGTGTGTTGTTAATGTATCGTATGGCGAAATTAAGTATATCTATATATATAATAATAATAATAATAATAATAATAATAATAATAATAATAATAATAATAATAATAATAACATCCCAGATGTACTCTACACCGTGAATTCCAACATTAGGCAGCAATTGTTACCGACCAAGGTATACAAGAAAGTGAAAATACAACAGCTATTTGAAGATACAACATGCAGAATGTGCAAACAAGCCCAAGAATCTACAACTCATATCATGTGCGGATGTTCAAAAATTGCCCAAAGCCTATACAAATCACGCCATGATAAAATGCTGAGACCATTTTATCATTATCTACTTGATAATTATGGCTTTGAAAACGACCATTCTAGACCCTGGTATGAACAGAGCCTACCACTGTCAGTAGTTGAGAACGAAAGAGCAAAAATTATGTGGGATACAGAATTCCATTTACCGAAAGCTCCCCAAAACCACGCTAACAAAATAGACATGGCCATCTATGAAAAGGAAAGGAAAGTATGGTTGCTATTAGAAGGAACAGTCTGCACCGTTGGCAAGATAAAGGAAAGAAGTGCCCACAAACAAGAAAAATACCGTGAACTGCGAAGTGGAATCAAACAGCTGTATCCCAACCATCAAGTTATTCAAGTGAACATAGTGTTCGATTTCCTAAGTAACTACCACCATAACCTAAAAATGGAGATAATTAAAAACATCACAGCAAATCAAGAAGAAGCAAATTATTTATTGCTTAAGAGTCAGAAGTGGATAATGTCACAAAATTCAGAAATTGTCAAGCATTTCTATACGTACTACGTTTATGAATAAGTATATGTAGCGGGTTTTGAGAAATCAGGAATAAGGACTGGGACATACTAGATAATTACAGCTTAGCCAAGGTTACACCCGCAAAGTTGTAAACTTACAATCATGTTGTTACTCAATAAAGGTGTCAATAATAATAATAATAATAATAATAATAATAATAATAATAATAATAATAATAATAATAATAATAATAATAATAATAATAATAAGGACTTTCTATAAATAGACAACCTGAGTGGAGATTTAATTTCACACTACAGGTGTAAAATACCACTTAGCCTCAACCCCATGACCTGGGGTTAAGAGACTAAGCACTCTCTGCAGAATGAGGGTGGTGCCAATGATTGCAGATGTCTGCATGCCACCCAGCACATCTGGAATACCGAGATCTTTCAAGTACCCCTCAAGATTGCTTGTCACGACCCCTAAAGTGCCAACGACCAATGGAATCACCTTTGTTAATAATAATAATAATAATAATAATAATAATAATAATAATAATAATAATAATAATAATAATAATAATAATAATAATAATAATAATAATAATAATAATAATAATAATAATAATAATAATAATAATAATAATAATAATAATAATAATAATAATAATAATAATAATAATAATAATAATAATAATAATAATAATAATAATAATAATAATAAATAAATAATAATAATAATAATAATATATAATAATAATATAATAATAATAATAATAATATAATAATAATAATAATAATAATAATAATAATAATAATAATAATAATAATAATAAAACAGAAGTGAAGAAACGAATGAAAAACTTGGTTGGACTTAGTTTGTACGATAAGAATTTAGTCAAAGCAATAAACTGCAGAGTAATCCCTGTTGCTGGATATGTCATGAATGTATGCAGATTTACAAAAAGTGAATTAGACCAATTAGATAAGGTTGTGAAAACGATATTACGTGAGAACAAAATGCATGGACGACAAGGGAGCGATGAGCGGCTTTACTTGAAAAGAGAAAACGGGGGAAGAGGAATTAAATCAATGAAGGATGTGTATCATGAAACAAAAGTCCGAGTAGCTACTTATATGACATTATCGGAAAGCAAATGGATAAAAGTAGCATGGGAGAGGGAAATACATAAGGATGGTCCATCCATTAAAAAGGAAGCCGAGGAGTCTTTAAGAGATGTTGGTATTGCAGTAGAGTTTGGTGAAAATACAGTACATCTAGATGGGACATTGCTGGAAGGAGAGTGGCAAGTTGTGTGGAAGAAGATCAAGAAGTTAATGAAAAGCAAAAGAGAAGAGTCACGAATTGAACAGTATAAGCTGAAAAGCATGCAGTCTGAAGTTTACAAAACTTTAGACGAAAAGAGCCATATTTGGTTAAAATGTAATATCGAACCAACCAAGGTAGCAGCTATTATATCAGTACAAGAACAAATGATCGAAACGAGGGCCTGGAAAAAAAGCAGAGGAATGTCTGTACAAACAGAAAATTGTAGGCTCTGTAATGAATATAAGGAGACTGTGCATCACTTGTTATCTGGATGTAAAGTCTTGGCAGGATCTGAATATCTGCGCAGACATAACAATGCCCTCATGATACTATCTGTTGAATGGGCTAAGCAAGAAGGATTATTGCCAAACGATGCCGTGTGTGGTATACTTTAAAGTGGAGTAAGGGCTTCGTTTTAGAGGATGATAATTACAAGTTATGTTGGGACCTTGAATATCATATGCGTAAGACAACTACAGCAAGAAGACCAGATGTTACAATCGAGGATAAGAACGCCAAGAAAATTTGGATCATTGATATGGCTTGCCCAAGTGAAAAGAATGTATCAGAAAAGTACAGGGAAAAGTTACAGAAATACCAGCAGCTAGCCTTTGAACTACGTGAGAGAAGACCGGGATATGTGGTAAACATTATGCCAGTTATCTTGGGTTGTCTTGGAGGTGGTATGGCACAATTGGAACATCAAATATCCAAAATAATCAAATGCAGAGACAGAGTGTCCTACATTAGTTCACAGATGCTGAAGACAGTGCTCTTTGAGAGCGAGAGTATTGTAAGGAATGTGTTATCTGGGCTGATCCAAAGTGAATGAACTTTCTCTTTCTGAATGAATTCACTTAGTGAGAATATTGTTTTTTACAAGGTGTTATTTCTTGAGACTAGCAAGTGTTTTGATAGTTTCACCCTCTCCAAGTGAGGGAGAAATGGCCTCTAGAAAGGCTTATTTAACTACATAATAATAATAATAATAATAATAATAATAATAATAATAATAATAATAATAATAATAATAATAATAATAATAATAATAATAATAATAATAAAATTACCGACCCATTACCTGCCTAACAACAACATACAAAGTCTTAACATCAATCATTGCCAGCCGCTGCTATCAACACCTAGATGTCAACAACATCCTACCAGAAGAACAGAAGGGCTGTAAGAAAGGCTCCTACGGCTGCAAAGATCAGTTATTAATCAATAAAATGATAATGGAAGATTGCTTTAAAAAGAGAAAGAATCTAAGCATGGCTTGGGTCGATTATCAAAAAGCCTTTGATAGTGTTCCACACAGCTGGATTATCGAAACACTGAAGATCTACAAATTCAGCGATACCTTAGTCAATTTTCTGCAAACTACTATGAAAGACTGGAACACTACCATGTACCTGAGTAATGAAGGAGAAGATATCATCACCAGCAAGATCAATATAAAAAGAGGAATTTTCCAGGGGGACTCCCTCTCACCATTGCTGTTTTGTCTGGCGCTTGTTCCACTAACTTCTGAACTTAACTCTACCGGTTACGGCTACAATGTCACCAAAAGCAGTCCAATCATCAGTCATTTATTTTACATGGATGACCTGAAGCTTTATGGAAGAAATGAACAACAACTCGAAGGAGCCCTGCAAGTTGTGAAGAAGTTTAGTGACGACATCAGAATGAAATTTGGACTGAGTAAGTGCGCCAAAGCTACACTAAGAGGAGGGAGATTAACGAAGAAAGAAAACATAACGCTAGACATCGAAACTGCAATAAAGGACTTAGAACAAGAAAAAAACTACAAATATCTAGGAGTAGAAGAAAGCGAAGGAATTCAGCATAGCAAAATGAAAGAAAGGATCAGGAAAGAATACTATAGAAGAACGCGAATGGTATTAAAAAGTGAGCTTAATGCAAAGCATAAGATTGATTCCATCAACAGTCTGGCAGTACCAGTAGTCCAGTACAGTTTTGGAATTATTGACTGGAAAGCAAGTGAAATCAAAAAGCTAGACGTGAAAACTAGAAAGCTGTTGACTATGTACAAAATGCACCACCCTCGATCTGATGTTGACAGGCTGTACATACAAAGAAATGATGGCGGGAGAGGGCTTATTGAGCTAGAAGCGTCTTTTAAGACAGCAATTGTAGGACTAGAATGTTACCTAACACAAAAAGACGAAATCCACTTGAAATTGGTAGAAAGACACGAAAATAGCAAAAGAAAGTATTCCATCCCAAAAACAGCACAGAAAGTGAAGAAAGAGTACGACGTAGGAGATACAACACTCAAACAACAAAATACTCCAACGCAAAACGCCAAGGCTCTGAAAAAGAAGGTCAAAGAAAGGATCCAAGAAAGAAGAAGGGAAAGATGGGAAGGCAAACCTCTACATGGTCAATATCCAAATAATACACATAAGCCCTATGTCGATCACCAATCAACAAACTTATGGTTGACGGCAGGAGACCTGAAAGGCGAAACTGAAGGCTTTCTGATAGCTGCGCAAGATCAATCCTTGATGACTAGAAATTACCAACACAATATTTTAAACCAGGACATTGACAGTCTTTGTAGACTCTGTCACCACAAGACAGAGTCCATTGATCACATTCTAACTGGATGCGAAACACTTGCAGCAACAGAATACCTGAAACGACATAACAACGCAGCCACTTACATGCACTGGGTTATTTGCAGAGAACACAATGTGCAAGTAGCTGAAAAGTGGTATCAGCATGAACCAGGAAAGATCATCAATAAAGACCACATAACCATTATGTGGGACTGTCCAATAATAACAGACAGGAAAATCAACGCTAACAGACCCGATATAGTGATAAAAAATACAGAGACCAACACCTGCCAGCTTATCGACATGTCTGTACCATCAGACCGAAACATCTGTCTAAAGCACAACGAAAAGAAAAGCAAGTACAAAGACTTGGAAATTGAAATTAGTAGAATGTGGAAAGTAAAAACAGAAACAATACCAGTAATCATCGGAGCCCTGGGGACAATCAGCAATGCTACAAAAGCAAGTACCAAGAAGATCTCAAGCAGCATTGAACTAAATACATTGCAAAAAATTGTACTCTTAGGTTCTGCACATATTATGAGAAACGTTGGATTGTAATTCAGTCATATCAAAGAGTAGATTCCGTGCGAATGTGAAACTCTCCTTGGTCACGGCACGACCACGGGTTCTATATGACCTTGACCGTTTTGCACTTACACGGAATCTGCTCTAAAACTAGTTAAAAAAAAAAAAAAAAAAAAACCATTGTAAATAGAAAAGGCCTTAGGAATAGAGTATATTCCCGGCAAAATGATGTAAGCAGCCAGTATTACACTGTGAAATAAAAGAAATAATAATAATAAAGGACAGAAATAAAGGCTCTATTGCAAGCAATTTTCGACCAATCACATGCTTACCCATGGTTTGGAAACTACTGACTGGAGTACTAGCAGAAGAAATTTATGAACATCTAGACAAACAACATGTGTTAGTAGAAGAACAAAAAGGTTGCAGGAAAGGTACGAGAGGGACTCATGATTTGTTGTTCATTGACAAGATGGTGCTTAAAGAAGCAAGAAACAGGAAGAAGAACCTGTCAATGGCATGGGTCGATTACAAGAAAGCTTATGACATGGTCCCACATTCATGGATTTTAGAATGTCTAAACCTTTTTGGAATTGCAGATAATGTAAAACAGTTAATCAGAACTACAATGAAGAGCTGGAGGACTGAACTGTCGGCTTGTGGTGAGTTATTAGGAGAAGTCAAAATAAATCGAGGAATCTTCCAAGGAGATACTCTGTCACCGTTGTTGTTTGTCATATCACTAATTAATACCAATGACATTGGTATTAAGAGATATAAATATTGGCTACTATCTATATGGTGGACAGAAAATAAATAATTTATTGTTTATGGATAACCTGAAATTGTTTCCAAAAAATGAAAACGGACTGGACTCTCTGGTACAAACTGTACGCGTGTTTAGTGAGGATATAGGTATGCTGTTTCGGATTGAGAAATGTGCGGTGCTAAGAAAGTGTTTTCTGAAGGAATAAAACTCCCCGATGAAACTGTAATAAAATCATTGGTAGAAGGTGATGGTTATAAGTATTAAGGGGTTCTTGAGGATGACCAAATAATGAGCTGTAAAATGAAAGAGATCTTGAGGAAGGAGTACGGTAGGAGGGTTCGCAAGATTATGCAGTCTAAATTAAGTGGAGGTAATTCGATCAAGGCTGTGAACTCTTGGGCAGTCTCGTTGTTGAGGTATTCTGCTCCCTTTGTAAACTGGACAAGATTATAATTGCAAGAAATGAACACGAACGTTTGAGGTGATCAACTTAATGACGACGGTCATTTTTGGAGTTTACAGCGGCTGGAACTGATAATCCTTGCGCGCGCAGTTATTTTAATTACCAGTCCTCGCGCAACCCCGCGGTCGAACGTCTAGCGGGAAAATTATAACCCAACATTTGCGAACAAATTTAAAGGTCGTGCACTGTTTTTGTTGCAATAAATTCTTGTTTATATAAGACGTGTTTGTTAATGGCCACCAAAAAGTGTATAGTTTGCCAAAGGCGGTCTACATCGCGTTGGTTTTCGGTCACAGACAATAATAAAAGAGAGTTAGACTGAATACTTTGGCGCTACGATGACGGAGACAGACGATGTTTTGTGTACCTCTTGTCAAAGGAATCTTACGAGATCAAAGAGCAAATACAGCTTCAAATACGATAAAAATCTGGACTCAAGAGGCACGCAAAGTATTCCAAAGACTGTCCTTTCAAAACGATCACAACAAGACTCACTTTTAGCTACCGTAACCGAAGGAACTGCATGAATTCATACACTGCGCTTCGAGATATTTTTGTATGTCATAAGATTTCTAAACATCAAGGACATCTCCTTTAGTTTAACCAGTTCACATTTTCTACCGCCTTTGTAATGACCAAATGACTTGGAAACTTATGCTGAGAAGGGATTTTCCCGAATTCTCGCACCTCATTGATAATTCTGTTTCCTCGACTTCACATCTCTGTTTACAATATAAACTCGCAGTCATGAACCTCTTACCAGCACAACACATTCACAAGATACCGAACACGAACTTTTACTACAATGAAACAGCTACAAAGTCGTTTAACTAAACTGGAGATGACTAACGTGGACATGGATGTCTTAAAGCCCGTAACAAAACTTCAGGACCAGGTAAATAATTTCCCAGTTTTAACCTTCGATTCCCCTTGATTTAACAATTGAAAACAATTATATTTATGACTTTTTTATTTGTAATATAAAACTCTTCACAGATTCATCTGACCTGAATGTTATGAGCCAAATATCTACTTTGAAACAGGAGTTGACAAAACTTCACAACTATAATATTATGTAGATATTGTTGATATATCTGGATTTGAAAAGCAATCGATTACTGATTTCCTTAAATATCTCCATTATTACTCTGCGAGCACTTCCTGCTTTGATTCAAGGAGGAGAAAAAAGGAAACTATGCTCGCAGACTACAGCATTATGTGAAGATTAACTCTTGACACCATAACTTCATCAAATATTATTCCTTTTCAATAATATTTTTGCTTTAGGTATTTATTAACATCTTTAAGAAAAAGCAAGGTCAGAGTGTTAATGGCTTTATTAATGTCTGATAATGACAAAGAAAAGTCAATCAAGTTGATGGCCATCCCAGAAGCACAAACAGGAAGTTTATCAGCATTTTGTAGTACTTTGAAAAAGAGAAGCCAGCTGCTTGAAAAGTTGACATCATCTATAAGTTCCCCAGTCAAGTCAGCAGTGAGGATGTGACTGCTCAGCAAGCCTCAACAATAAGGAGGAATAAGGAAGAGTTCATTCAATCTGCAGAAGAGGCAGGGATAAAAATTGTCAGCAGATTCACAGAATTCAGCAGAAGCAAGTAATAACAATTTTCTGCAGCTATAATAACAGCTAATAAGTTCACTGCAGAATACCTGGGGCGCCCTTAAGACTTAATTTATCCCTATTCTTAGCAATGACAAAGTAAAGAACATGGATAACATGAACTCCCACCCCCCATGGATGGACTTTATTTTGAAGCTTTGTGCACTACCATGCCATGAGGGTTTTTCTCCAGGTTCTTCGGTATTTCTTCTCTAAGCAAAAATCAACATGTAAGTTGAGAGTTGTATGTAAAAATATTTAATGTAGAGGTAGTGGGTGTGAGTGACAGTAGATGAAGAACCACTATGTGGATATGATGCTGTGAAAAGATTATTTATTTATTTATCATTTATGTATTTATTATATATATATATTTATTTTATTTATTTATTATTTCTTTATTAAGTGTGAATGCCAAATATACTGAGACTTTCAGTAGTTTGCAAAAACAACTAGCATTGATGTTTCCATCAAATTTCTCTTTTCTCAATGCAAAATAGGCAAGTAGTCAATCTATAATAGACATAAATGGTAATCCATTCTTACTAACCATCCATCACAAATGCAATTAATTAGAGCACAGTTTGCTTTTAATTACTGATGCTTGAGTAGACTACTAAAACAGAGTACACTATAGTGGAAGTTCAGATTATATGTGAACAGAAAATATAATTAATTTCAAATACATAGCAAAATTTATTAGGCTAAGAGTCTAGGTTAAGTGAAAAAAATAAGGTACAGTATGTAATATAATGTAATTGATACTTGATAGCATGTATGGATTATTTACTTTAACCATGGTCACATCAGTTTATCTAAACAAACCAAATTATTAGTTGACAATAATAGAATTCAAGATCAAATTCTAGACTCAATAAAAACTACACTTGCAGACTTTGAAACCAAACCTGTTTTCATAGTAGTTTGCAAGAATTATTTAACGTCAGTGATAATCTAGTTTTGCAATAAGTGTTTGCATGGGTACATTAAGTGATCATGCACAGTTAGAGTCAAATGACAGTAGAGATCATCTAGAGCTTGTAAAGCAATAGACTTGATGTCTTCAATCTTAATATTACTCAGGGGAATGTTATTTCAAACCACTAGCATACAAGCACTACAAGCATGCAACACTTTGTAGTATTTGTACTAAATAGTGCTTATTAAACAAAGAAAACAATAGAATTAGCAAAAAAAAAAAAAAAAAAAGTAAATAGCACTATTTAGTACCTATTTATGTTGCACACTTTTAGTGTTTGTATTCTATTGATCAAGGGTAGAAAGAATAATCACATTATTTGTATAGCATTGTAAATAACATATCGTAGATTGCAATAATAGTTATTTATATAGTGATCAATGGTTAATGGTACAGAATATAGGAATATTGATATTTATCTTTCAGGTGAAATGTCACATGCTAATGACTGTGTAGTTTGAATTTAGAGACAAGCTTGTGGGGGGGGGGGGGAATCACCTGGAAACATTTCCAAACCATTAATGACTATATAGCTATTTAGTAGAATTTGGATAACTACCAGAGAAATAAAAGAGTTGCTACAGACTGCTTATAAGCAGCATCGATGCACGCTCACATTTAGTCAGACATACATATTCGACGCAAGAATGTAAAATACACCACGAAGAAGGGCTGTAAACTCGATCGAATATTACTATTTGAATCAATAAATGTTCATTTTAACAAAATAACTTGACACTAACCTGTGGCAACTGGGTAGATTTTCGTCTATTTGCATCCAAACCGGTCGAGGGGGCTCGAGGGTGGCTAGACATTTTCCAGTTGTAGATTTCCTTTTGAATGAGGCAATGTTCTAACTGCAGTTTTTGCTGCTGATGGGAATAGTTACAGCTGAACTGTGAAGAGCATTATATAAGAATATCCGAGAAACCTTCTTTGTGCCATAATTCGGTTTTCCAGACTACAGAGCTACTCAAGAAAAAAGTAAACTAGACGCACACGTGCGTTCACTCGTGCCCTGGGAGGAGAGGCTTCAAGGTCCGGCCCCGTTCGTACTCTTCCCCGAGCCGTTTCACGCATTCTTCACTTAACCGTAACATAATATAGACCATTTTTGACCTCTTTAAAGAATATCTGATTAGTCAATTTGTCTGTCAGCAGCTTAGTGTTTGCCTCTGTCCCTCTATTATCATGCATGGTATTAGATATCTCCAACATGCAAAAATATACCAGTTTATTCAACTTTTTATTTCACTATATATCTCAAGTGTTTGCTGTAAAAACTTCTACAACGACGCTTTTGACACAATAACAAATCGTGTATTTTTTCGTTCATGTTTCAGATGTTTTATCTATTACGTGACCAAACGCATCAGGTCAAATAGAGCCTTGGTTCCATGAAAATATATAAATAAATTGTCTGGCCAGAATTGTGTTAAAATTCATTACAAAAACGTCTCAAGATCTCTCGAATGCTTGAATGAAAAATATAATTGACTTGCCTCTATATGCGTTCGTTTAGCAACATGTAGGGTGAGAAATTCGTAGATTTCCAGCTCAAAGGAATTCCTCCGAGTCGCGAGAGCTTCAGTTTTCAAGTACTCCATTGAGAGTTCGATATTTGGTCAAACTATTGGAGATGAAGCTCAAAATAACAGCCCATTCTGAAGCTCTTATAAGTATATAGGTATTTCTCGAGTTAAAAGCTCCAAATTACATTGTGCCACTCCAGGAAAAGCCTGTCTCTGAAAGCTATTTTCTTTGTAGTCGGCCATGTTGCATTCCTAAAGTTCCTCGCTGGCGTTCACTACGGAGGTGATGAATGAGGGGCATTGTTTTTTACGTTCTTAACCAATCAGGGTGTAACACGTGACCGATTGCGCAAGAATGCTGCATTCTCGAGACGAACACAGGAAAAAAAACAGTTGCATTTTATAACTCGTTCCCGGCCTAAAGGCCTGGGCACGAGTAACAACGGAGTCCCGTAATCACTGTTGCAGAACCGATGCGAAGATGTAAAACCGACGAACATATGCTGAAGATGGGCTGATATCCCAGATTTACCGCTCTGTTTCTCTTGTTTGTCTCTCTAAGAACACTTCCAGTCCAAGTTTATCCTGTGGCAACTGGCTCGATTTTGAGCAATCTTTAACTGAGAGAAAGCAGCCTTGTTCACTCTTTTGTTCAAGCCTGACATTCGATGCTCGTACTTCAAGGCAAAAATGCCCAATTTTTTCGAACTAATTTTAAACAGAGTTATCATCCTGGCATCCATAAATGCACAATGAAGCAATACATGGGTGAATTTCTCCTTGCAGATAATAATTCCTTGACTATTTTAAGCTTTAAAGACACCGTTCGATAAAAACACCAAATCTTCTCTCGTTTCCAGAAGTGCGCCCACGATCAGTTTTCCAGCCGATTATCAAAGTAAAAATATACACCGCTGACATTTTGTTCGCAGTCGTTAATTTGATCGGCAATCTTAAGAATTAAACGTTCGTGAAAGACGAGAAAGATCATGAACATGAATAGAGCACTGGCACCAAGAGACTCTGTAGCAAGATTGTATTTACCAAGAAAAGAGGGTGGTAGAGGGCTATTAGCAGTAGAAGACTCATAGAAGAAGTAGAAGACTGAAGACTGATAGAAGATATCGCAGTCTTAGGTCTAGAAAAGTACATACAGACAAATGAAGAACCTCAGTCTCATTTCAGCAGCAAGAGTCAGTGCTGAGATAGAAAGTGTTAAGAGTTACAAGGAAAGAAAAAAGGAAGAGAGATATGCTGAATGGAAAACAAAAGCCTTACACGGTCAATATATTAATGATATTGAAGAAATCAGCAGTAAAGAATCATGGACATGGTTAGTTAAGGGACAGCTGAAGAAGGAAACAGAGGGCCTAATCATGGCAGCTCAAACCCAGTCCTTAAGAACAAATGTCATCAAAGCGAAGATTGACAAAAGTCAAGATATATATAATGCCAAATGCCGCTTATGCAAATCAAAAGAGGAAACAGTCAACTATATAGTTAGTGGGTGCCAAAACCTAGCACAAAAAGAATATAAGCGTAGACATGGCACTGTGGCTAAAGCTCTACACTGGGATATTCTCCGTCAAAAGGGATTCCCTCATGAACCACAATGGTACAAGCATGACCCTGAGGCTGTCGTAGAAAATGACAAGTTTAAGATATTATGGGACTTTACCATCCAAACAGATCATATAATTACTGCAAGAAGACCTGACATTGTTGTAATAGATAAACAAGGGAAAAAGTGCCAAATAATAGACGTTGCAATCCCTGTTGACAGAAGAATTGACAAAAAAGAGGAAGAGAAGATCGAAAAATACCAGGAGTTAGCAAGGGAAATTAAGAAGCTCTGGAACTTGAAAGTAAAGGTCATTCCGATTGTAGTAGGTGCTCTAGGTAGTGTCACTGAAAGACTGACTGAATATCTCAGTGAAATGGGTGTAACAACACGAGTAGAACTGATTCAAAAATCGGCTCTATTGGGATCAGCAAGGATTCTTCGAAAGGTTCTTGAAGTCTAAGGAACTTGTTGAACCCGGCTTCAAGAAAAATTCCGGTTATTTTCAATCAAACCGTGCGTATCCAAAATAATAATAATAATAAATAAAACATTCAATTTTTATGGTATTTTGCCAAACAAGATTTAAATAACCATTCCTTAATACACTTTGTAAACCTGAACGATTCAAATTAATTTTTTTGCTAATAAAACGATGCAGGAGCGAGTTTTGCTCTTCCCTTTGTAATTTTGGTCACTCATT
The DNA here is from genome assembly GCA_029948255.1 of Telmatactis stephensoni. Lineage (NCBI taxonomy): Eukaryota > Metazoa > Cnidaria > Anthozoa > Actiniaria > Isophelliidae > Telmatactis > Telmatactis stephensoni. The sequence goes on from JALIZF010001549.1 coordinate 352,185, forward strand.
GCATCTCGTTAAGATGTTTGAATTTCGCGCTCAAATGAAACCTTTGAGCGACAATACTTATACCGGCCCCCAAAAAAAACTTTATCTTCTTCCTTGCTCCTTCTTTTTTTCGTGTCTAAGTTATATAAACTAACAAATACAGGTGCACAGCAACAGATTTGCATATTACTGTTATCTTACTATTGAAGAGAAGGGCTATTCTAAAATTAATGAATTGTTTTTCTTTTTCTTGGAAATGCAATTTTTTTACTAATTAACTCTTTTTCCCTCTAGTTTTTTAAGGATTGAATTTTGTCCTGGTCCGCCAACGGCCCGTCAAATTAAGCTGTGCCGTCTGTTTTGTATTTTTGTATTTCAGTGTAGGAATTCAAAGCAATTTATTTTTGTTTCTTCTCAGATTCAGACTGACTAACGACAACGTTTTTTGAAACACTATATTTTGTCAATTATGGGCGCGGTGAGCTGGCCAGGTTTGTCGAATAGGTAATATTTGTTTTTGAATACGCAATGAGGCAAGGTGCAAGATATGTCAAGAATTCGCACCCTTGTTAGGGGGGAGCCTCTATTATACAGTTACGAAATTATAACCACGAACTAAATGCAATATGCATTTTGTCGGCATACTGTATAATAGAGGCTCCCCCCTAACAAAGGTGCGAATTCTTGACATATCTTGCACCTTGCCTCATTGCGTATTCAAAAACAAAGCAGCAAAAATTTTGCTTTGAGCGACGAGATGGAACTGAGCTCAACCAAAATTCCAAAACCACGAACAGCAGCAAAATTGGTTAATACTTTATCACAGTGCTTTGAAGCTTATGTGGGAAAATTCTAACGGAACAATTTGAAAAACGTACGAAGAAATTGGAGAAAACGCAACTTCTTGGACCTAGGCAGGTATTTGAGCATTTTATTACATTCATACAACTTTAAAATACTTTAAAACGGTCAGTTTGGTCGACAATCGCGGTATGACAGTCGAAAGTATAATGAATTGCCGCCAGCTTTAGCCTAAAACCGCGGCTTTAAAGCATGTTTAGGGAGCGACTATTTCGTTCACAACATTCAAGATGATGACAATATAGAATTTAGGTGCCTTTTCTGTTCGCTTCTGTTGCGAGACTTCAGTTCTGACGAATTTCTTAAAACGTGGCCGAGTTGTATGTTATGTTTAGCTAAAAGGATTCTAAATTTTTCAGCGAAATAAAACGGCTAGATTTTCCACAAAATCGAGTTTTTGTGACAACAGCTCATTCGTTTAATGCCGTATATATCACAAATTACTGACATAAAACGCAATCAGTGTATATCATATTATAGCTGAATGACTGTTTTAGATTTTGGTGCCGTTTGACGGTCATTGCTCAAAGGGAGTCAAAGTTATGAGCCAAAAACCGATATGACCGATTCGGCCATTTGGAACTATTGACTCACCTTAATCGCTAACATCCCTCCCTCATGAATAGAAAGAGGGAAAATTAGTTCTAATATTCCCTCATTAATTATGAATGAGGGATGATTAGAACTAATCGTCCCTCATCCATAATTAATGAGGGACGATTAGGACTAATCGTCCCTCATGTTATTCATGAGTGGTTGTCCCTCATTTAACGCAATCATCGGGACGATCGGGAAAACTTTGCACGCTGTCCCGAAACTCTATAACTTTCGAACGCACCGATACCTCTTACCACTGCACACTCTTACGCGTGTGGGATCTATGCATTCTATTTTGCGCATGAGCATAACGACACAAAGAAAGCATTTAGCTTCCAAATTGATTAACAACCTATAAATACTTGTTCATTGTAAGTATATAACAAAGAAATCTATTTTCGAAAGTCCCCAGAGAACAGGGTTACGCACAATTGGTAAAAGAATTGTATAATATTTTCAAGTTTTGGATGAACAAACAGCGAAGTATATTTCGTTTATTTCCTCGATGATCATGGTATTACAAAGTAATACCATGACTTCTTCGGGATATTAGTGATTAAATGTCCCCTCAGCCTCGGGATTTCCGTGACAAGTTTGAGCGAAGTCGCGGCAAAAGCATCGCTTATGACTGTCAATTCGAATTAAAAACAACAGCTATTTTTTAAGTATTTACAAATATTTTCACATAATATGATTCCATGGATTATTGAGTGGTCATGTAAATAAGCATTGAGCAATCCATTTAGTTTTTCTACAAAAAAATTACTTCTATGCTCGACTCGCATAGATTGGCGCGCAAGCGATCTTCTACGAGAAAGTGGGTGCACTTTGATGTCACCTCACTCCTCAACGAGCACGGTGACCCCCATTTTTTATTTGCTCTTTGAACTTCTATGATGACATTATCTCACCATGCGAAGTATGAAGGAAAAAACATGGTAAACTTTTTATCCCGCGAACGTCCTTAAGGACTGTGAAATTCGGCCGCCAAGCGGCTAAAAAGTCTGTTTGACCTTTCCAATCCAAAATTCTCTGACTTTTCACTGAATTTGTAACATTTCGACAATGTCCCTGACCAAATTCAAAATTCCCTGACAATTCCCTGACCTTGACTGAAAATTTTAAGAAGTCCCTGACTTTTCAAAATCAAGGGTAATATAACCTGACGAAATGAAGTCATCTCATATCTATCTTATCTAAGTGGCTATTGCAAAATTAACTTCCTATCATAATTAAGTTTATATACAGTGAAACTTTCTTGCTTGGTACGGACACCTCTATAATAATCCTTTAGCATTGTGACGTTTCATACCACTCTCTATGCCACAATCCATTTTATTTGAGTATCTATTGTTCATGTTCATCAATTTAAGAATATAATGTTTGTATTCTCCAGGGATTTTTAAATTTGAATATGAAAGATTATTGACGAGGATTCTGGTATAGATAGAGGTATGGAACGTCATAAAGGTAAAGGCTTATACGGACACCTCCATATTATGGACAGATATTCTGGTCCCGGCAAAACCTCCATATATTTTTGGTTAGAAATCCCTCTATATTATGCCGACTTCCTCTATTGCGAAAAACGGACACTTAATCTCGGCCTCAGATGGTAAAATCTATACAAAGTCTACCTCTTTATTACGGACAGTGTGGACTTTCTGACATCTTCAAAGTTGAAATATTGCTCTGATTGCAAAAGTATTATGCGGAAAGCACTGCAATGCAAAATGTACATAGTGATGGGACCCATTCGACATCAGGTAAATCTGCAAACAGATAATTCTTCGTCTGCTTGATCACCTGTACCTATCATAAGAAACTTTAAAATGACGTCATGTGGCCGACCTCTATCGTACGGACACCTCTATAATACGGAACCTTTTCTCAAGCCTTCCTGTGTCCGTATTGGAGAGGTTCTGCTATACTATATTAGAGTGATTTAGCAAACGCGACGTGACATTAAAGAGGACGCCGTGCGCGCTGACGAATTTTCTTCCAAATGACCGTTGACGTCGCGGACGTCAAGAAGAGGACGTGAAAACAAGCGAAATGGCGCCCTGAACGTGGCGTCGCGACGTTGTCACGGTAGTCACGCAACGAACGAACGTGACCAATTCGTCATTTAACGTCCTGTTTTCGCGTCGCGCAGTTTGCTAAATCACTCTATAGTCTTCAAATAGCATTTACCCAAACGAAATTAAAACTAATTCCTATGAAGCTGGTCTCAGAAACCGACGGTGCGCTCTTTGTAATAACACTGCCTGCATGATAAACCCAGTTGTGAATTCGAAACTATATATCAACTTACAAAAAGAAGAAGAAGAAGAAGAAGAAGAAGAAGAAGAAGAAGAAGAAGAAGAAGAAGAAGAACTGAGAAGAAGATGAAGAAGAAGAAGAAGAGGAAGACGGAGAAGAAGACGAAGAAAAAGAAGAAGAAAAAGAAGAAGAAGAAGAAGAAGAAGAAGAAGAAGAAGTTTAGAAGAAGAAGAAGAAGAAGAAGAAGAAAAACAAACAAACAAAAATAGTGCATCAGTAGACCTTTATATTGAATAAGAAAAACAGTTTAGCTTGCACTTTGAAAGAGGAAGTTCTTTTTCCTTTTCTAAAGATCTAGATACAATATCATTTACGTGGCATTCTAGATTCTACCGTTAAACGGTTACTAAGATACTATTCAAATAACCATCAATTAAGTATCTAGAGTTTACCAAACGCTGCATTGAATTAACCAATGTTGACATTTACTCGAAATAACAAGAGTCATGGTCTTAAACAAAAGCATTAGCTAGGGACAAAAAATATACAAAAAAGATTTTTCTGTTGTGTTACCATTTATCCCTCTATTGAAATACGTCTCGTATTGGCACTAAATGTTGAAATGAGATACCTACTAGTCACAAAATAAAGACCCTATCATAAAGCCCATTTTGTCCAAAATGCTATTTTCACATTCTTGAAACTGAAGATTCCTGCATTAAAACATCCACAATAGCTTCCAAAATAGAAAAAAAAAAACTATCATAAACAGATTTTACTTATCTTATCTCTTTCTTCTAGATAAGTTAAGAAATGTATTTATCAATATATCTTTGCTGTTTTTGTAACTGATTTATATGAATTAAATCTGCAATTCTTCTAATTGGCTAACGTGTTGCTATATACACTTCTACCCAATTCAAATACTTCTACCCTCTGGAAATAAGATTTTTAGTCCTTTCCATTTCGATATCATGTGGAAACAAAAGTTCTTATTCCAAGAGGTTTGAATTGGGTGGAAACGTAGACTCTACACCTTACCATCTGAGAAGTATCGGCATTATCCTGGGTATATCGTGGCAGGACAAGGTGCCCAGTGCCAAAGTCCTGTCCCGGGCTGGTCTCCCCAGCATGCACGCCATGCTCAGGCATGCAGCGCAGACTTTGCTGGCTTGGGCACGTCAGCCAAATGAAAGATGGCCGTATCCCAAGAGACATCCTCTATGGCAAGCTGACAGCTGGCGGAGGAGAAGCACCGACTGTCCACACACTTACGATACAATGAAAGAACTGGACATCGACACTGAATCCTGGAAACTGAAGCCTTGCAGCTGTTCCCAAATTCAAGCTGGAGAAATATCCTTAAACAGCGGCACCTCAAGACAGGGGAGGAAAAGCCGATGAGCGGAGCGGCTGACAAGACGGCACGTCGAAAGGACTCCAACAGACCAGCGTCCTAAAACAGACGTGACCTTTATGACAGGTACTGTCTGTCCCGCATTGGTATTTACAGTCACAGAAAAAGCAGTACGTTCTTTACAAACATACAATATATGACATAAACAGACAAGAAGAGAGGGAACAGACAAGTACTAGGATGTACCCCATGAGAACTTTGACCGACGAAGCCATCGGCATGGATTAAAATCTAGATCTGTCCTTAAAATGGTTGAAAACATTATCACTGAACCAACTGGACTGGCTGCATGTACCAAGAGGATACTTAGATCCTTCATACAATGCTACAATAAGATGCTAAACCTTGATACTGTCTTGCACAAATATTGGTATGTTTTCAAAGAACGTTCCTTAAACTGATTTAAAAGATGTTTTCAGAGCAACTCCCCTCCCTCCCCATTAAATTCATACAATGTTGCTTAGTTTTTGCTACCTACTGATAGTTCATCGACGAACGTGGAAAGGGGAGATGGAAGGAGGTAGGGAAGCTGTATATAATTTCAGACGGGATTTTGTTCGCTTAAAAAGTCAAATGGTACATTATTCTAAACGTTTAATTGTTTTGTTGATAACATTACATTTCTAAACTTACACAGTTTATCTGCAAATAGCTTCAAGCTTGTCGAGACTACTTAAAAGACACAGAAATTGCATGTTAGACCTTGTTTCAAAAGAATTTAGTTTGAAGGTATTACGCATCTACTTGTAGTAGACACACCATATAAGGAAAATTCATATATTGTTTAGAAGCAGTACTGAAGAATTGCTTTGATCTATTAAACTCGGGAGGTTATAGCTGAAATTATAAGTTATGCTAGCTTTTAAAAGTGTTTGAATCTTTCTCTACTACAAATATTTAAATCAAACTTGTTGATAATGGTTTTTTGATGGCATGAAAAAGCCACAAATTCAATGTTTACAGATAAATATACATGTAGTGGAACAAGATATGATAAGGGTACATCGAGTTTATGATAATTTGACTAACCACAAAATTTGCAAACCGTCTAAGAAAGAAAAACGAGAGAAAGAAAGAAAGAAAGAAAGAAAGAAAGAAAGAAAGAAAGAAAGAAAGAAAGAAAGAAAGAAAGAAAGAAAGAAAGAAAGAAAGAAAGAAAGAAAGAAAGAAAGAAAGAAAGAAAGAAAGAAAGAAAGAAAGAAAGAAAGAAGCTCATTTTCTAACACTTCCAGTTACTTCATATAGTAGTAAGGAAGCCGTTTAATCAAATTCGACTTCACTAGCACTTAATTGCTTGTATAAATTATGCACACACATTGAAACAAAGGGTAAAAACTGTCCACTTAAAGTCTCAATGGGGCAGTACCTGTCACTGTTGACGCTAGTTTTCTACTAATTAATGTAATCATAGCATGTTTTGATTATATAAAAAACGGACAAAAAGGGCTTAATTATATCGCATGCTCGAATGCTTAAAATGCTCACCAAGGAAACATCACACAAGGAAAGACAATAATGAATGGATTAATTAAAAGAAAAACTGACAAAATCCTTTGCGGTCTTAAAGTGTACACTGTGGACTTGTTGCGACAGCGTCAGTTTTTTGGATTAGCTGTATCGTCCAGTGAATCAGGTAACTGCGGATGCTGAGAGAGACGGAGCACTCTCAACGCATTCATAACGTACATGCAAATGTCTATTTGGCTCGTAGACGCAGAAATGAACTGAAATTTATCATCTTTCTTTTTTTGGAATCAAGCCACATTTTGTATCAACCAGGTGTTTTGCTAAAGTAGTTTGCGTGTACGAGGCCACAAATTCAACGTAACAATAATATTTTTATCACAACTAAGGGTAAATCTCTAAATGGTCGTCGAGTTATAAATGTCTTAAAAAACAAAACTGATTCAAATAATGAAGAATATCAACTTTGTTTTTTTTTCCGTCAGTGGTCCGCTAGTGGTAATTCGTTATTATGAAAAAGGCTGTTAGAAGCTTCTTTTATCTTATCAGACTTTATCATCCCCCTCGACAATATCCCTTCTAGCTATTTTGTTTCTAAAAATTCTGGCCTTTTTTAGAGTCTATCGGGCACTTCGTTATCAAAATACTATGCAAATACATCAATATTAAAAATTTAGTATTTAACGAAGAATCCCATAGCTCACACGAAACTCGCGCGCTGATTGGCTATCGGGTCCATCGAGGAGGGAGAATTCAGCGTGGAATTGCATAATTACACAGGCAGCCCGCGACTGCTTTGATTCCTTTTCCTTCTCGTAATCGGTGTTTGAAAAATAATTATTTTTGGTAGTTTAATATAAAATGAAAATACAAGCCAATAAAAAAGATTCAACGGCTTTCAAGAGAAAGGAAAATATTTTTCCAAAGATATTGACGGTAAAACATGGAGGGAGAATTCAGTGTGGAATTGCATACTTACACAGGTAGCCCGCGATTGCTGTGTTTCTTCTTTTTGTTTTTAGCGAAACTTAATTTAAAATAGTTCGAAAACAAACTTCAATAGCTGCCAAAAATTATCATGAGAAAACAAGCAAAGAAAAAGACGCAATAACTAATAGCAAAAGGACATTTTTACGCCTAGTACATAATATAAAAGCGAGCGTTTGAAGTCCGTCGATCGTGGTCTGGTGTTTTTCGACAACTTCGACATTACTTTTATCCCTTCAGTAGAAAAAAATGATCACTTATTTCAAAACATAAAGAATAGATTATATCCGGATGCAGTCATAGATGTTTTTGAAAACAAAACAACAGAAATACACAGTCCAATAGATTTGTTTGAGCGATTTATTTTCAACTGAAGTTGTCAGAACGAATTATCCAAAAAACACCGGTAAAAAGGCATTCAAAACATAACCAAAAAACCCAGCAAGATAGAAAACTATTGTCATGTCTGAATAGCAAGCAGTCGATAGTTAGGGGAACACAATTTTCGACTTTACTTAACTTACTTTTTCCGCAGTGTCAATGAAATGCTTCAGACCATTTTTCCCGACAAACAAGTGTTGTTTTGCCATTCATGAGATCGACATTCCTCCAGGACAATGTTTACATGGTTTCCAGTTCCAATTGCATTCAAATAAAGTACATTTTCCAGTAGTTTGACAATAATTTTGTTCCTCAAATACTCGACACGAGGTTGAAGCAAAGTAAGTTTGCAAGTGAGACGATTTTCATTCACGACTACATAACAGCTTCATTCTCATTCGCTGGCTATTTTTGTGTACTTGCTCTTGAATGGCTTGCCGTGCGCTTTGAAAAAAGGGACAAAATTTGCTTTATTTATTGTTTCTATGTCCGCTATGGGATTCAAGGAAAATTCATTTCCCGACTCGGGAATTCCACGTTGAATTTCACTCGAAAAGATATCACTTCGCGACTCGTGCGATATCGTTTTTCTCGTGAAATTCAACGTGGAATTCCCTCGTCATCCAATGAATTTTCCTATAGAAGACAATCTGTTGACTAATGTTTACTTTTACTCGAAAAAACAAGATTATCGATTCTCTTTTTCAATTTTAGTTTGATTCAGTATTTTAGGGAGAGAAACACTTTGTGTACTTTTTATTCTAACTTTAAATTTTTATATTGAGCAAAAACGACTCGATAATAAACATACAACGATTTCTATGTCGCGATAATTGAAAAGAATATTTAACACTCTAGGTCAGTATAAATTGCTGTTTTCATCATAGACAGGTAAATCTCGTCCGGTCGGACAAGTCACATCTCTAAATAAAAAAATAGTCATATTCTCAAAAAGACACAGAGACATTTTGAAACCCAAAAGTCTGTGTTTGTCGGTCTATTCATGGTTCCAACTCCCTTAGTTACCGTTACGTTGATATGTCCCACAAGCTCGACGAATTTGCTAGAATAACTCGGAACTTTGATCACTGAACTGAAAATTAATTATAAATTGTTTTAATTGTTTAATTACTGTCCTATGAAAATGAAAGAAAATTACCTCGTAATCCTTGTCAGTACCCTCTTGTACTGACTCAGTACTGAGTATTTGTTTGTGGGACAAAAATTTAATTCCAATAGGAAAAAGTGTTACATCGATGATTGTCTTGCTATTATCTGAGTCGGAACAACGAATTTGATCATCTTTTGGAACAATCTTTCAGTGTCGCCTTTTTTTTGTCTGGAAAGACAAATTATCAACACCATTCAAATTCACGCTTTAAAGTGCCCCTAGCCCCTAAATTGAAATTCTGATAATCGTTTCTTCATGAATGGAAATGTTTAATGGTTAAATGTCTCTGGATAAAATCATCTCCTTTCGGAGCATTAAGTATTTGAAGTCGGAAAATGCAAATGAATGACGTAAATAAAGGAATTTGCATGATTTTGTCTCCAATTTTGATACAAGTATGTTTGAGTTAGGTAGCAAAAACATTTACCACACTAAGTATTTTGGCAATGAAAATGTTTTGCAAATGGAAAATTAAAATAGTACAAAATTAATCTCTAGTGTTTTTGTACATTTACTAATAAGAATTCCTTAGTTTTTCTACGCCATCTCATTTGCATTTTTCAGATTTCAAATGCTTAATCCTCAGAAAGGAGATGATTTTGTCCTGAAATATTTAACAATAATGCTTTTCCAATCATGAAGAAACGATTATCAAAACTTCAATTTAGGGACTAGGGGCACTTTAAGAGACGATCTAATACAAATAAATCGTCAATCGGCCATTTGTCTCGGTCCTCAAGTGTACGCGGGAAAAACGGCGCCAATAGCTCTCTTTCTCATGATATGTCATTGACAAACCCTTGACAGTCCACGTCCTTGTGTTATTTCTATGTCAACTGTGCAGTGCTGAATGCTTTATTCGACAAACCCAGCTCACCGCGCGCATACTTGACAAAATATAGTGTTTCAAAAAACGTTGTCGGTAGTCAATCTGAATCTGAGAAGAAACAGAAATAAATTGCTTTGAGTTCTTTGACTGAAATACAAAAATACAAAACAGACCGCACAGCTTAATTTGACGGGCCGTCGACGGGCCAAGAAATAATTCAATCATTAAAAAACTAGAGGGAAAAATCGTTAATTAGTAAAAAAAATGCATTTCCAAGAAAAAAATCAAATAATTCATTAATTTTAGAATAGCCCTTCTCTTCAATAGTAAGATAACAGTAATATGCAAATCTGTTGCTGTGCACCTGTATTTCTTAGTTTATATAACTTACACACGAAAAAAAGAAGGAGCAAGGAAGAAGAAGAAGAAGAAAACTAAAAGAAGAAGAAGAAGAAGGAAAAAGAAGAAGAAGAAGAAGAAGGAAAAAGAAGAAGAAGAAGAAGAAGAAGAAGAAGAAGAAGAAGAAGAAGAAGAAGAAGAAGAAGAAGAAGAAGAAGAAGAAGAAGAAGAAGAGGAAGGAGTAGAAGAAGGAGTAGAATTGAAGAAGACTGAAGAGGAAGAAGAAGAAGAAGCATTTTACTGAGGTATCCTATATTTCAGTAAAACATTATTTTATTTTACGATTTCTGATCTCGCCTTCCAATAGCTAAAAGACAATTTTCTCCATCACGTACAAATATAGCATGCTTTGTGTCAATTTTTGACAGCTTTGTAAGTTTTACCAAGCGAGCGTAAGAGATTGACATTAATGAATGAATATTTTATCGGCACGGAGCACTTGAGGGAAAAGAAAACAGAAAGCTTATCCCGCTAGCCGAGCTGGCTCGCCTCCATATAAACAACACTAAGATTTATTTTTGACGTGTATTTTGATGTCAACCATGTAACAATAGAAAGTTTTTGAATGACAAAAGATTTCATTTCTCTTGGGAGAAAAGCTGTATACATTTATATGACCTTTTTTCTAGCATTGTAATCATGCATTTCATCGGATACATTTTGCGTACATTAAAACCACAAAGGTTTGATGATCATAGTGGTTCCTCTTTTTCCCTTTAAAACATTAGTCTCTTGCATTTACTTCTGTTCTTTCAAAAATACTGAAATAATCCTAGAACCACCACTAGCAAGGTTTATATATCTACACCTTTAACGAGTAAATCGAAAAGATAGAGTATGAAAAGTTGTAAGCGATTTATTGCAGATAATATGATTTCCACTGTATTAACCTTATGAATTATTAATGAGTTTTTGAATCATTTACAAAACGCTCTACCACCAGCAATGCAAAGATGTCAGAACCTGACAGTTACAACATGCATGATTAGTGAGCTTATCAATAATTAAAACTGATATGCTAGCGCAATAAAGATTTTGAATAAACGATTGTGTAAGTCAAAGGTAGTAAACTTTAAAGATTTTTTGCGTTCAATTCTAAGGAAAAAGATCAACGATAGTTTTGGTAGCATCGAACATAAGAGCAACTGCAATCACTACAGTTTTCTACTGAATGGTATGTATATTTTACTCGGAATTGCCTTGATAGTCAATTCACGCTAATTAAAACATTTCAGAATTATTTTATTCTGTTTTTTTCCTATTCGCCATTAAGGTAATCCTGTGCAAATCGTTTTTGAAATAGCCCAGTTTAAATCTAAGAAGCTTGAAACAAATTTTAACTATCTTTCAAAAAAATCCTTTTTGAAATGCAATCCATATTAAATTTTGTGACATTTTAACCGCAGCAAACGAAAGCTCTGAAAAATATATTTAAGAATACAATACAACTAATTCTGTCTAACTGTGATCGGTATTTCAAGTGATATTGGTTTTAGGGAGTGTTTACATGACACTAAGATCATCCTAGCACTAGGATCTTCCTAGGAGGCGAATCATCCTACCTGCTATACATTTACTGCATTCTGTTTAGTAGGATGATCCTGTCTAGTACCATTTTAGTATGAATATATAGCATTTATATTTTTAGGATACTTATCTATTGTAAAGATTATTGATTTTTTTAGGTTTTTTAGGTTTTTCTTTAGTGCCATTTAGGCTCTAGAACGATTAGACACATTAATGAATATTACGTATGTATGCATGTATGTATGTAGTATCCGAAGCAAAGACACAAATTTCCATGTAAACAGAATGTAGTAAATGTATAGTAGGTAGGATGATTCGCCTGCTAGGACGATCATAGTGCTAGGATGATCCGTGTCATGTAAACACCACCTTATAATAGCAACTACGTATTGTTACCTTTGGGTAATTAAACCACTTTAAGGTATCGTATCAGGGGACCTTTGAAATAGGTTTCTACGGCAACGTTCACTAAAAAAAACCGTTAGCGTGCTAACTATTTGTCTGATAGAGTGGTTTCATTAACCCGTGAAACAAAGTGTATTAGTAAAAGTGTAATAGTCGAATCTCAACAAAACACACACACACACAATGAAATTAGGGTGCGTAAGGTGGTGTTTACATGACACTAGTAGGATCATCCTAGCACTAGGATCATCCTAGCAGGTGAATCATCCTACAATACTTTTACTGCATTATGTTTAGTAGGATGATCCTAGTACCCGAAGTGAAGACACAAATTTCTATGTAAACAGAATGCAGTAAATGTATAGCAGGTAGGATGATTCGCCTACTCGGATGATCCTAGTGCTAGAAACACCCCATTAAGGTGTAATACACTAAAGTGTGTTTCACGGGTTAATGAATACCACTCTATTTATAAAAGTATACATCTTCTTAAAGCTGAATAAATATTGTTTTTAAATATAGTAGTTATGATTCCATACTTTCTATCATCTATATTTTACAGCCCGGCTTTTCCGACTTTCGATTTTACAGTCTGTTATGATTTGTAAATAGTTGTTTTGAATCGGTTTCTATCCAACTACTTTAAAATTAAACTTATTTGAATAAGAAGATCGAGCAATATTGAACAATGTCTCAGTTTTTTATATCTTGTTTTGGAACTTTTTTTGGAACTTTTGTTTATTTTGCCAGTATTAATAAATAAAATATTACACATCACAATACTAAATAAATATAATTGGCAAGGAAATTTGACATAAAGCCCAATGGCTTATCAAATCTTGTCAAATCTCCTCTTTACATTTAAGCTATGCTGACAAGATGGCACGGTACGGTTGTGTTTTTGAATTATTTAGTTCCATACAGTAGCCAGCTAGATCATAGTTTTTTTGTTTTTTTTTTACAAAATAGATTTTTAACAATAAGTTTTTACAAATGGATTGTTTACAATAGATTTTTTTTTACAATATATTTTTTTTTACAATAGATTTTTTTTACAATAGATTTTTTTACAATAGATATTTTTAAAAATATATATATTTTTCAAATAGGAGTCTTATAACATGAGGTAATCATTAGTAATGTGAATACAGATCTTTTTTAAACTTATTGATAAAGGATGGAAGTGAAGTGCTATTTATAAGTTCATTATCTAATTGATTAAAAAGCAATGGACCTTGATATTTTATCGAAAACTGATGAAGCTTAGTTCGAGCAAATTTTATATGAAAAAAATTCTTACATCTCGTATTATAACTATGAACTTCATTTTTAATTGTGAGCATATCTTTAAAACAATTAGGAAGAAGATCGTTTTGATAAGAAAACATAAATTTCCCTATTTGTAGTGTTTTGATATCATGGAATTTCAATAACTGTAAACTTTTGAATATTGGACTGGTGTGAGCAAGGAAAGTGCTCTTGTTAATTACTCTTATGGCGCGCTTTTGCAACACCACAAGTCGTTCAAGATTAGAAGGAAAAGTACTAGCCCAGATCATATTACAATGATACTGCAGATAAGGATAGACCATAGAAAAATACAACATACGCAATGATGATTTGAGCAAGAAAAAACTTGATTTTCGAATTATCCCTATAGACTTTGAAATTTTATTTGCAACGTGAGCTATATGATGTTTCCATGAAAGATGTTCATCAATAACAACACCCAAAAAAATAGTTTGTTCAACCTTTTCTATTTCTTTTCCATTAATAACAATGCTTATGTCTGCAGGAATCTTTCTTTGTCTGGGGCTAAAAATCATGAATTTAGTTTTGTCTAAATTTAAAGATAGTTTATTTGCAATAAGCCAAGACGAAAATTTGTATATTTCTTGATTTATCATTTCAATAAGGAAAGTAAGATCCTTGTGAGAAAATAGCAAGTTGGTGTCATCAGCAAATAATATCAAACTAGCTAATGCCGAAACATTACAAATATCATTGACATATATCAAAAACATCAAGGGACCTAAGATTGATCCTTGTGGGACGCCTTTGGTTAGGTGGTTGATAGATGATCCCAATTATAATGTTTTTCCCATGGGTCCTTGTAATTTCGACAAACAAAGACTCTGCAGAGTTTGAATTTCCTCCCAAATGTGGTCATTTGACACATTCATATTATGACATAATCTTTGTCTATATTTTCGAAAATTTTAAGCGACTATATATGTTTGTATTCTTTTACAAAATCAAATCCGCCACTAAAGTTAGACGCACAAAATTTCCCTAAAACAAAACAAAAACAAAAAAATTTCCCTATATGCTTTACAAAATCTAATCCGCCATTAAAGTTAGTCGCACAAAATTTTCCTAATAAATATCAATTAAAAAAATTTTCTTAAATGCTTTACAAAATCAAATCCGCCACTAAAGTTAGTCGCACAAAATTTTCCTAATAAATATCAATAAATACAAATTTTCTTGAATGCTTTACAAAATCAAATCCGCCACTAAAGTTAGTCGCACAAAATTTTGCGCGTGTAAAGTTAGTGGCGGATTTTGGTGCTCCGAGGCTCTTAAGCGGGGTGATATCATTTTCGTATACTATATTCGACGATACTAACTACGGCAGTGAGCGACAAAATCAATTCTGCTGAAGAACAGCTGTGGTACAAAGTCATTTCTTTCAGAAAGTTTAAGTTGCTTGTAAGTAGTTTTGGCTGATGAAAGTCGAATCAAAGCCAACTCCAAAGCTAAAGCGAAAATTTCAATCGAAAATGAGGTTTAGGCCTTCATTCGCTAATTTGCTATATATTTTATTTACATTCAGCTTGAAAAAGCTAAATTTTAATACAAATTCAAGAAAACAGTTTTGTACAATTCTAAGGTCAGTTTTAAAAAGGACTTTTGTCTTAGTGGATCATTTTCTAAAAAGAAAAAGAAAAAAATTGAGTTGTAAATCCAAGCGAAAAATTGAATTAAAACGTATGACGTCATTATGACGAAAATGATTAGAATTGATTTCCGGCAGTTTTGCACGAATCACGGGCAATAATTTTTGGAATGAAAATCCTTAAAAAATCCTGAACGCCCCTGAGGAATGCATGGTAAAAAGACTCTTTCTCTTCAAATACTTTTTAAAGTACTGGTCTTTGAATTTGATAGAAGTTCTAATTACAATCCATGGTTTACATATGCATTTTGCTCCTTGCCTTGAAACCTTCTTTAATTTAAAGCCGGAACATCTCTGACGTCAGTAATTTCGTTAGAGTTTTGTATAATTGAGCCAAAAATATCATTAACATGATCACCAGGCGGAAGGATCTTGTTTCACTGCAAAGACTTTATTTCATTTAAAACAAAACAGTTAAAAAAAAAAACAGAGGAGCAAGGATGGCACAGTTGGTTAGTGCGCGGCCTTCGGTGCGAGAGGTCCCTAGTTCAATCCTCAGTGACCTCGCATCCTTGTTTCGACTTCTTTCCTTTCTGTGTAGCTTTAATTAGCTTTAAATACCATTAAAAAACGGAGCACTGAAGGAGAGAGGTGAGTAAAATGAGCGCACCGTCGACCTCAAGTTTATCAGTTACCCAAATTACTGTCACGAGCTATCGACGTAAAATATGGTCGCTTTACTTTACTTTTACTTTACAGTTCTTCTTTGAATTGCGACTAGTCTCTTTTTAATACAATTTGACGTTACGGGACGGAAGGCTGGAGATAATAAAAAAAAGTTAATAATAAAAAAGTTTGGCAGGTGATCCCTTATGTCAGTGAGTATATTGTCAACAATAACATTAAACGCTAGAGAATTAAAAACTATACTGTCATTTAAGGTCTTCGTAAAGGCTCGTCACCTCAAAAAAACTCGAATTTCGTCAGAATTCACGGTATAATAACAAATTATTATATCCACATCCACTGGATTGAGCAATCATGCTAGTCTGATTGGTTCTCTACATACTAGTATATCAGCTCATATCCCGTGAGTAGAGAAAATCAAGATGGCGGTGCGTTTTGCCGAACGAACTGGGGACGAAATAAAATCTTTACTAAAAAACAAAACTCCACAAAATACAAAAAAAAAGCAACAAATTAAGTTTGGAATGAAAGTATTTGATGGTAAGAAGTACATGCATTTTTCTATTTTTCAATTAATACAGATTTTTACCCAAAATCTACCGTCTCTGTCGCTATTTGCCGGTTTGTTTACAGTCCCCATGCCGGCTAATCATAAACACTTTTTGTGACCTTTTGTGACTTTTTTTATTGTAGACTGGTTCCAGAGCTCAAAATAAATTTGACAAATATATCACCGAGATGTCCAAAACTGAGTTAAATATTATATTTTTCTCAGAATCCAGTGAATGTGGATATAATAAAACAATTATTCCACTCAAGGGTGGCCGAGCGGTGAGAGCGCCGGTCTGTCACTGCTGTGGTCCCTCGTTCGAGTTCGCTTGAGTTTCTTGTTCGTTCTCTCCCTTGCTTCGAGGGTTTTTTTCTCCGGTTTCTCCGGTTTTTTCTCCCTCAGTAAAAACGAACTAGTTTCGATCTAAGCTGTGCTCCGTGATCAGACATGTGTCGTATGGTGGCTGCTAAGTGTATGTAAATGTGTGTAAAATTGTCTCGTAATGAAAGCGCCCTTGTAAACCTTCGACTCGATTCAGCACTTAGCTGCAAGGAAGGGTGATGAGCTACTCCTAATTTAATTTATTTATAATCTCGTCGTCCATGACTAATAGCCGACTTGGCGCTGCGCGCCTCGTTGGCTATGAGCTCATGTACGACTCGATTTCGTGGAATAATTGTTAATTATTTATCGTTTGAGAGCTATTAAAACGTAAAATAAGATAATACATTTTAATTTGCTGGTTTTCGTTGTTGTTGCGTGGCTGTTGTTGCTGTTGCTGCTGCTATGGTTGTCTTGTTGTTCTTGTTGTTCTTGTTGTTCTTGTTGTTCTTGTTGTTCTTGTTGTTCTTGTTGTTCTTGTTGTTCTTGTTGTTCTTGTTGTTCTTGTTGTTCTTGTTGTTCTTGTTGTTCTTGTTGTTCTTGTTGTTCTTGTTGTTCTTGTTGTTCTTGTTGTTCTTGTTGTTCTTGTTGTTCTTGTTGTTCTTGTTGTTCTTGTTGTTCTTGTTGTTCTTGTTGTTCTTGTTGTTCTTGTTGTTCTTGTTGTTCTTCTAGGTCTTCTTGTTCTTCTTGTACTTCTTCTTCGTCCAATCATTATATGATTAACACATCTTGTTGTTGTTATTCTTGTTGTTTAGCTTAAACTCTATCCCATCCTTCTGATCTTACATAGGTCAGATAGGTGCATTAATTCTTCTGTTTTGTTTTGCTTTTCAGATGTCTTTCGCATATTTTCATTTGCTTCTGCACTTGCTTCTCCCAGTTCCACGTGTTTCTACAGCATGTTATTCGTCCTATTCTGAGTATGGTTATGTGCTACGAAACCATGTGATCGAATCCCATGAAGCAAATACAATCTACGATTGCTTGAGAAAGTGTCAGGGAGTTACGGATTGTGAAAGCATTAACTTCTATTTCGATGGTCGATGTGAATTGAATACTGGCTTTAAAGAAAAGTACCGAAAAGACTTTGAAGAAGAACAGTCAGCAGTTTACTTTAGTAATATTGAAGGAGGTGGGATGTCGCATATATTTCTTGTTAATATGCTCGTTTACTTGTTTAATTGTTCGTTAATTAGTTAGTCAGTTTGGTTTGTTTGTCTTTGCACGGTGCCTATCTCTGTCTTTTAGTTTAGTTTAGTTTATTTGTTTATTTATTTGCTTGTTGGGTTGTTTATTTGTTTATTTATTTTGTCTCGTTGTTGTTTGTTTGTTTGTTCGTTCATTCATTCGTTTGTCTGTTTGTTTGTTTGCATTTGCTTGTCTGTTTCTTTTTTGTTTGTTTCGCTATCTGTCATTCCAGTCTGCTGTTTGTCTAATTTATCTGTTTGCCTTTCTGTTTGTTTCGCCCGTTTGTGTGTTTGTGTGTACGTTTGTGTAGATAATTCAATCATTTGTCATGCTTTAGACTATTCAGTGCATTTCTAAAATGAAATATTTCCAAATGAATTCAAATCAAGAGGAAGCGTTTTTCTATGCTCCATCTTTGTAGCAGTTTTAAGTTAAACTTTCTTTTTCCCTTCGATCTAGTTAAACGTGGATCTTCAGCAAACAAAGCAGCATCGTCGTGTGAGGAAATCAAGAAGCTATATCCTGGATCTTGTAGTGGTTCTTACTGGTTGTCAAAGAATGGGAAACCTGCAAGTCAGGAAAACTGCAAAATAAATAAAACAAGCGCAGGTTGTACCAAGTATTTCCTTTAATTATAACTTAATTGAAAATAAATCTGGGGTAGCTCATCACCCTTCCTCGCAGCCAAGTGCTGAATTACGAAGGGCGCAACTCAACGTGATCGAGTCGAAGGTTATAATTACAAGGGCGCTTTCATTACGAGACAATTGAACAATCACACATTTACATACAAATTTACATACACATACACGTAGCAGCCACCATACGACTCATGTCTGATCACGGAGCACAGTTTAGATCGAAACTAGTTCGTTTTTACTTTTAAAAAAGACAATATTTTAATGAACTTCAATTTCGCTAGCCTTCTCCGCATGCAAATTAACTCCTTACTATTCGAACTTCCTGTCGTAAAGTCTTCCTCTGTCTTATCCCAAGTTCTCCCTGATGACCCAATGAAGGATCGAGTAGCCTGCGGAGAAGACCACAATTTCGCTTAGCTTGGGCTTTAAAGCTAGCTGTGAAGTATTTCCAGGTCCCATTTATTGGCCAATTTTGTTTTAGCCTGTCAACAGACTCTGGGGGAGGGGAAAGGGAGGGGGAGGGAAAGGGAGGGAAGGGGGGGGGGGGACGGAAGAGGGAAAAGTGACAACCTGTAAGCATCCTTCAGAGAAAACAAGGCTAATTTTGTTGGTATGGTGCTGATTGTTTGTTTTGAAGGGCACGATCGATGTTTTAGGCTCCTATTTTTTGTCGTACGGAATTGACGAAAGGAAGCTAATTAAAGATCCTCTTTGATCACCATCGTGGCCTTTCGGGACAATTTAGCTTGCAAGTGACAATAAACCGGCCTGCTAGATCGATGGTATATCGCTTACCACAGTCAAAAACATTGGAAGCACCGTTTCCCAAACCAAACCAAATTTTGATCGACATGCTTGCTTGGTCGATTGAACTAAAAAAGCAATGAAAACTTTATTCTTTCTGACAGTTGATGTTTTTTCCTTTCACAATAATGATCAGAATATGTTAAAAATAACAATCTTATAAATTATTTGAAACCATAGTTTTTTTGAAAACATGGATAACGTTTTTGTTTTTGTTTTTGTTTTTTTCTTTGCATTAGAAAGTTACAATTTTAAATAATTACAATTTTAGGTAGTTCATCCTGTAATACAACCATGACGATTTCTGGGAAGTGTTGTGCCTTTCCCTTCACCTATAAAGGAGTCCAATACAACACATGCGTTAATATCGACAACAGTGGAATGCCATGGTGTTCGTTAACCCCGGTTTATGAGAGCAAATGGGAAAACTGTGGTAATGGATTAAGCATAACTGTGTCTAGCTTATTGTTCTTGTTATTGTTGTTGTCCTTCTTCTTTCTTCTTCTTCTTCTTCTTCTTCTTCTTCTTCTTCTTCTTCTTCTTCTTCTTCTTCTTCTTCTTCTTCTTCTTCTTCTTCTTCTTCTTCTTCTTCTTCTTCTCCCGTGAAACTGCAATGTAATGCTGCAATCATATTTTATCTGTTTTCCAAATAGAATATGACCTTTTTCTTATTTCTTAATGTAGTACACTGTTCCACTTGTACCACTGAAAACGGCCATTGTTGCAAGTTCCCATTTCGTTACAAGAACAAGATGTATAGCTCATGTATTAATCTTGACACATATAGTCGTCCTGGCGATTTCTGGTGTTCCATGACAAGTAATTACGACAAAGACCAACAATTCAAATATTGTGGTATGTATAAAAAAGTGGACTTATCCCGTTTCAAATATAACTTCACCTGGTCGTTTAAATTCTAATACGGTTGCAAAACGTAACTGTCTACGATTAGTCTTCCACAATCTTAATAGAGGTATAATATAAGCAGAAGTAAAAGCTAGTAGAAGTAGGAGCTAAAATTAATGAAGCAAAAGTGCAATACCGACGTTCACCTTTGATGAATGACTTCCATTAATTTTGCAGTGTAATTGCTACATCAAGGAACCAAGCCCACGTTTTGCCTTCGTTCTACGTCGCATCAAATGACATAGTTTCCAATTAGCCAACAAGCGACTGAGGCGTAGGCGTTTATATAGTGGACACACATCGACCGACACCAAAAACAACAGAAACCTATTGCACAAAGAGCGAATAGCGCTGCACACTGAATATATCCGAATCCATCACATGAAATGATGCTGTTATCCCGTAAATTTATCCATTAGCTATTGTCCTCTCCGTTTCTAATTCGTCAAACCCGATGAGCCAATGCAAGAGGCTATCGAGCAAAAGAAGCCAGGTAGAAAATGTAAATCCTCATGAAGTATTTTCCTGTTTCTAAAGTTAAGCAGTGAAACATTTTGCATAAGAAAAGTTTTCAATGCCAGGTTTGGGTGTTGGTTTCTACCTTGCACCGTTTCGTATTTGTTTAATTTCTTTTAACGCACAGCTGATGATTGTAAATAAATAAGATAAAGTGAATAATAAAGTGAATGCACAATTCCATACTGGCCCAGTTTGATCAATGATAAAGCTCGAGTACCAATGGATCTGATCTATGGTGAAAATGTTTCCTAGTTCAATGTGACAGACTTCTTTAGGAATGATTAGTTATTGTTTTGCTACTCTTCGAATATATAATCACTTAAGGTGCCTCTCACCCCTGATTTGGAAAATACAGTTACTGTGCTCCATTTTAACAATTGGTTGGTACAAGATTTACTCATTTGAGATTTACACTCGTGAGTTATCAAGGGTTTATGCTAATTCGATGACGTCTACCAAGGAATTTCCAATATTCATTTTATGCTTTAGAAGTGCGCTTGATACTGATGGATATCCAAGAGAACACTCAAGAAATCCTTTATATACAAACAAATAAAACAGTGATGTGTTACAAAGATGTAAATGATGCAAAGCAAGCAGATGAAAGATAATTTGATATAGTTATACCTGGGATATTAAAGTACACACACAAAACATAGGGGGTATAAGTATTATCACTCAAAGGTCTCATTTGAGAGCGAAATCAAACATCTTAATGAGATGCAATCTCGAGTGATCAAAATTACAAAGGGAAGAGCAAAACTCGCTCCTGAATCGCTTTATTAGCAAAACATATAATTTTAATTGCTCAGGTTGACAAAGTATATTAATAAATGGTTATTTAATTAAATCTTGTTTGGCAAAATACCATAAAAATTCGAAAGTTTTTGAGGCACCTTTGATTTTCGAGCCTCCATAATGGCGAGCGATTTTCGATTTAACTAAGAGTTCAGCATGATTCCGTCGTTTTGTTGCTGTTTTCGTTGTTGGATTTTTTATTACTACATCAAATGTTTAAGTCAAAAGTAGAAAACTTAAAGGAAAAGGTAGTTATTGAAAGGAATCACTTGCCCGATGGAAGTCTTGTTACGATTGGTTTTGTTTACTTCGTAACTAAGGACGCTTTCAAGTTTTTCTTTGCCGAAATAAAACACTCAGTTGCGTATTAGAAGAGATCAAATTGTGTCTGTATAGTTAAATTTGTATGAATAAAAATATAGCCAGAAAAGAAACTCAACAAAAGCAGTAATCAACAAAGTGGTTCGAATTTCCCGCTCAAAACACTGACAATAAACTCTTGAGTGACTTGACTTCCATTCTGAAATGAGAACGTCTCTTTTGTGTCTTTTGAACACTTCATAACCCTTAAAACATCACGAACTTCTTGATGATCTGATTCGAGAGTGAAAGAGTTGAGTGGCAGGGGCATTTCATTGAACACGAATAACATTTTACAAGTCATTTCGATAGTCCGTCTTGCTTTGCTTACATAACGTAACTATGGACTCTCGTTGGATTTATCGGTCAAACATTGAATTTTATTCTTTATAAAGTAGCTTTACTACCTAATAATAATAATAATAATGAACATTTATATAGCGCCTATCCAGAATCTGCTCTAGGCGCTTTACAAAAACATATAACATACATGGTTGACTGCGAGCATAGGATGGCGCCTTGGGCTGCCGCTACACAGTCCGTACATTGAAAATTAATTTGAAAATACACTACAAATTACTGCACTACAGATTACTGTACTACAAATTACTGTGTAAAATTACAATTAACACACAATAAAATAAGAGTTCACTGATGCATACTTTACTCTAGCGCAAGTATTTTATAGGTTTTGGATGATTTTGGTTGATAGCCGTCTAAATGTTCACTCAGTGGTGTCTTTATAATTTATACCGATTTTCAAAAATCTCTCAACCGTAAGTAAATGTCTGCAAGCTTAACAACAATAGGCATTCTACGCGATGGGCATGGCGATTTTCATGCATAAACCTGATTTTTTTAGAAAAACTAGAGTTTTGTACCAAACCGCATTTATTATTTCATAAAAACTAGATCAAGTTCTGTACTCTTACTCAGCTTCGACGATTTCTATGGAAGCGTTTTCGAATAATAAAACGCGATTGAACATTTGCGCATCAAAAAAGTAAACAATTTCAAGCATTCAGTTTACTTGACCGAAAACCTTACTTTTAGGACTCCGAAAAAGCTTTTTTAGAGTTCATATTGTCGACACATTCAATAAGTAATTATAAACTGTTCGTTTGAACTAAGTAGAACAAAATTGCGTCGCACGATTTCGAGATTTCCACTGTGTTCCGGTTTTGTTTTTGTTGTTGTTGTTGTTATTGTTGTTGTTTTGTTTTGTTTTTCTTTTTTTTACACAATATTTTCTCAACAATTTTTCAGTGGAATTCTTGACCAATTTTTAAGTTGACCGAGTCTGCATAATCAAGATTCTTCTAAGTTTGCTTTGACTTAATAGTTTGTCTGTTTTATTTCCCCGTGCCTCATTATCAAGCAAATCCATTTCAGTTTTTAAAAACCGAAAATTAAAATTTTCTTTAGCAGTATTGCTTTGTTTCAGTTAACGTCATTCATAATCTTCTAGAAGTTTCCATCAGCTTAATTCCAACCGAAGTTTTATAGTAGTGATTTAAACTTCTAGTCCGTATGTGTGACCACCACTTACGGTGAGGGAAGTATAAATGCATAAATGAGAGTGAGCATCATCAGGCGCCCGCCAAAGCGTTTGCCAAGCTATCCGATTTATCTTTGAAATCTCTTTATTATCATTTTATAATCACTGAGTGGACACAGGTTCCTCTTTTGGCATTGGAATAAAATCTATATTAACGGTTTACCTGATGAACTACTACACAAAAGATCTGAAGTAAGCGTCAATACAGCATCATGTAGCTTGTGTTTCTCTGATGTTTTCCATTTAATCTAGATCTACCCTCTTTGGATTTTCTCACCTTTTTCAGTAAAGACCAAGTTAAAAATACCATTATCTCTAACATTTTCAAAATGGGAAAGCATCAAGGAAAAATTAAAGAAATAGACTTCCTTTCTACGGAAGCTTCGAAAAAGCATCCCACAAGCTGTCTTTGTAAATCTTAACAAGTTTCTTTTGTCTTAAGGGTTTTTTAAATTGATCCGCTAATTTTAGTTCACGATTACGGTTAATTCATTTTTGTTTTTATCCCGGCTGGTGTTCAATGAACGTTTGTTAATATTTTTGTTCTATATTATATTTATTGAAAAACAGACAAATGAAACATAGCTAGGGCAGAATGCCTTTTGTTTCGTCAACATTTTTCATTAACGAAATTTTAACTAACTCATGCTCAAAGCTGACTCATTATAAGTATTCATGTTTGAGTAAGACTGCTAATGACTGGTCCAAACGTTCTCTCTGGGGTAGCATATACGTGCGCGAACCGTTTGAATTTTGAAGACTGAACAGCTCATACTTGATTTAACTAATTCAAGTCATTACATTACAAACTGGCCGCAATTCCCACTCGATCTAAGAATGATACATGGATGAACATTCTTTTGCACTAGACAGACTTACATGCATGCATCCAAAGTTGGTCATTGCCTCTGGTAACAGCTTGTTTGCTACTGTAGATTACCGAAAAATATACGTCGAAAAACGAAACGTATACCAGTACGGCAACACATCACATACAAAATCATCCGGAGACTATTTTATATTTATTGTTGAACTTTATTCTCATCGTGAATTCAAATCAGTACAGACAAAAAAAACTTCTTGAAGTTAGATGAACATATCGTCTACCAAAGACCCCTGGTAATAGGTCCAAATATTGACCAGATATATATAAATCAACTTGAAAGCAATAAGATGAGTCAGGAAACCAGAGTAAAGAACTTGATGTTAAAATCCCTTGTGTATTAATTAAAAATGTCTCAAAAACGTTTATATGTCTTTGGAAAAGGTATTGTTTTAGAGTATTCACTCTGGAACAAGGTATTGATCTTGAAAATTTTTA
Organism: Telmatactis stephensoni; assembly: GCA_029948255.1. Lineage (NCBI taxonomy): Eukaryota > Metazoa > Cnidaria > Anthozoa > Actiniaria > Isophelliidae > Telmatactis > Telmatactis stephensoni. The sequence continues at coordinate 377,076 of JALIZF010001549.1, forward strand.
GGATTCCGTTTCACAAAGACTTAAGAAAAAAAAGAGTTAACAACTTGTAATCTAGAGCATTAATCACAACAAAGACTACTATAGCTTACTATACTTGATCAGTTTTAATGTTTTATGATCAACCCTAATGCAATTTCGTTTGAGCTAATAAATGAACATATACATTTTGATCACTTCGTGTCTATATCCACATTCAGTCCTATTTGTCCATTTAGCCTGTAAGTTTCTCAAGTACTGATCTATACATTTTACTGGTGTAATATCGTGCTTTTTCATTCCTAAAGAAATACAACAGAGGATTCAATGCGGCATTTAGGAACAGCAAAACATGTGCAACCTGGCGCAGAGCATCCCGGATGATTTGCTGTGATTCACTAACGCTGGAATCATCGTTTACCCTTGCTTCAACTGTTAAGATGAAAATAGGCACGTAACTTGTGACCAAGATCATAGTTACCATTGCCGTGGTTCGGAGTCCACGACGTTCGTCCAGAGTTCCCATGTTTGGGTCTCTGGCTAGCTGCTCAGCCCTTATTTGCCTTCTGTGCTTTCTCGACACGAAATAGATTTTCGCGTAAAGAGAAATCATAAAGAAAGCAGCAAGAACTAACATACCGTGGAAAAGCACTCTCGAACCTCTAGAAATGGGCGGTATTAAGATGGACGATGAGACCCCAACGACAACACTTATAATCCATGTCACTACAACACTGCACTTTACACGAGAAGTGGTCACCAAGGACACATATCGAAGTGAATGCTCGATAGCAATGAATCTATCTAGTGTTATAAGACATAACGTGATCATGTTTGCCGATAATACGGTTAGCCCTACTGCATCGTAAAACGCGAGCCATCGGCTGTCTGAGGAAACAACTGGTTGAGTTACAGCTTCATAAATCTTCAAAACGTTTGCTCTTTGTAAAACTAGTCCATTTGTTAAGTCTGCAACGGAAAGGCTGGCAAGAAGGAGGTTGGAAGGAACTCTGAGCTGGTTGTAAATTATTACGAGGAGAATAACAGTCATATTTCCAGCAATGGTCAATACCGCGATAAGGATGTTAGCAATCAAGAGAAATATCGCTAAACCGTAGCTGCACTTTACCAAGTTTTGCAAGCTTATCGCGTAGAATCCAGGGCTTGCGGTAGCGATCTTGAGAAGCGAGTGATTTGTGCTGTTTGAATCCATGGATTCTTCCGCAATGCTTTGGTATTCCCAGTGCTTGATGTGTCGTTGCTGCAGGGAAAAACGCATACCATGTGAAACGGAAAAATCATTAAAAAGATCACACTACGAAAGTGACGATTGTTTATACTGCCTCATGGAATAAATGGACAAAAAAATAGATTTATAAATTTGATTTCCCAGTCTTATTGTCTAAATCTATTCAAATTAATTCTTTTCGAACTTCGCACTTTTGAGAGCAATTTAGGTTATTTGGGCTACAAGTATGGTTGAACTTCTTTAAAACTCAAATAATCGTCCATATATATGTGGTTGCCCGTCACATCTTAACCCTAACCAGTAACCTATATTTAGACGAACCTGTTCAGTTTGAAGATCTCAAAGCTGTCTCTCATTTAGTATAAACACTCAAAGGACCTTGCCCAGAAAAGATGTGGAAATGACAGTAAAAGCCTACACGAACAAATTTATCCAATTCATATCTGAAAACTCTTCATTACGTCTTTGTAATCAGCGAGTGGAAACAGGTTCTTTTTTTTTTTTTTTTTTTTTTTTTTGATTAACACTGAAATAAGATGTAAATTTCCGATTTACCTGATGAACTACTACACAAAAGATCTGCTGAAATAAGCGTCAATACAGCATCATGCAGCTTGTGTTTCTCTGATGTTTTCCATTTAATCTACATCTACCCTCTTTGGATTTTCTCACCTTTTTCAGTAAAGACCAAGTTAAGAATACCATTATCTCTAACATTTTCAAAATGGGAAAGCATCAAGGAAAAATTAAAGAAATAGACTTCCTTTCTACGGAAGCTTCGAAAAAGCATCCCACAAGCTGTCTTTGTAAATCTTAACAAGTTTCTTTTGTCTTAAGGGTTTTTTAAATTGATCCGCTAATTTTAGTTCACGAGTACGGTTAATTCATTTTTGTTTTTATCCCGGCTGGTGTTCAATCAACGTTTGTAAATATTTTTGTTCTATATTATATTTATTGAAAAACAGACAAATGAAACATAGCTAGGGCAGAATGCCTTTTGCTTCGTGGACATTTTTCATTAACGAACTTTTCACTAATTCAGGCTCAACGCTGACTCATTATAAGTATTCATATTTGAGTAAGACTGCAAATGATTGATCCAAACGTTCTCTCTGGGGTAGCATATATGTGCACGAACCGTTTGAATTTTGAAGACTAAACAGCTCATACTTGATTTAACGAATTCAAGTACCCACTCCATCTAAGAATGTGTTTTTGTGTTTGTGTTTAGTGTGTTTATTTATTCACCATTTTAGCTCATAATACACATATATATTTTACAATTAAATATGCAGCTAAAATTATCAAAGTTATCAAAGTTATCAAATCTCCTCTTTACAAACATATATTTAAAGATGCTACGGTATATGGTTTTCTAAAATAATTTTATACGGTAGCAACGAGAATTTTTTTTTTTTACATTGATTTTCTCTTACACTATTTACAATAATTATAGAAGGTTAATAGATACAATAATAATAATAGTTAGTAGTAAGTGATCAGATCTTTTTTCAATTTTTGAGCAAAAGATACAAGTGAGATACTGTTTTTAATTTCTTCACCGAGTGCATTATAAAACAAAGGACCCTGGTATTTTACCGAAAATTGTCGAATTTTAGTCCGGGCAAATTCAATGTGAAATAATTCCCTATTTCTTGTATTGTAACTGTGAATCTCTTCATTGGTTGTTATTAAATTTTGAAAACATTTTGGGAGAAGTTGATGTTTGTATGAAAACATAAATTTCCCCAGTTGCAATTTGCAAATGTCATGAAATTTTAGTAGCTGGAGGTTCCTAAAGATTGGACTTGTATAGTCAAAGAAGGCACTCTTATTTATTACTCTTACAGCGCGCTTTTGTAAAATAACAAGACGTTCAAGATTAGAAGGAAAAGTACTAGCCCATATCATATTACAGTATTGTAAATATGGGTTTACAAACCATAGCGAAATACAGTGTACGTAATGACGATTTTAATAGAAAAAAACTTGATTTCTTAATAATGCCTATAGACTTAGCGATTTTATTAGCTATATGAGAAATGTGGTTTTTCCAAGAAAGATTTTCGTCAATGACAACACCTAGAATCAATCCGCCAATGGCGAAGTAACTCGTGGATTGTCCCCTTTAGTTAAATTAGTTTAATTTTAGTTAAATAATGAGGTTTTTTTGAAGGCAAAATTATAGATCAATTAAAGCAATACATATTTTTTTAAATGATAGATCATTGCTCTCACAAATTTAAACATTAAGTTTGGGCAAGAGACCATAATACTAAGAGAGCGAAGCTCAGTATTGATGTCTGTGCCATGTTCGTGGCGGCTAAGGCTATTTTTAGTAACTTCGCCATCGCGCGCGCAAGGCTCTTAGACAATAGAATTCAAACGGTCCCGTCCGCGCGCACGTCAAAAATCAAATTCTATTGGTGGAGGGACTTGCGCGCGCGATGGCGAAGTTACTAAAAATAGCCTTAGCCGCCACGAACATGGCACAGACATCAATACTGAGCTTCGCTCTCTTAGTATTATGGTCTCTTGGTTTGGGCCCACCTGTAAAGCATTTAAAGGAATTTTTAGGGAGTCAGTTGGATAATCATAAATAATATGAGCTAATGTAATTTTTTTAGCAAAAAAATAATAGACTTGAGTACGAAAGAACAAAAGAAAAAGATAACGAAGCAAAGAAAAAAGATAAAAAAGAAAAAAAAAAAAAAGAAAAAAATTATATGTACCACACGGGAGTCGAACCCACGACCTTCGGAACTCGAGCCAGCAACGAACCGCTTGAGCTAATGAGCAATTCACTGTTTTCAAGATGATATTTTTTATACATATTGCTAATTTACGTTTGCAACTTCCTTACATCTGTCAAATATGTACAAATTATGAAAGAAGTTTCTCTATGAACCAAATATCGCTATTAATAAAATAAATTACTCCATAAAAGTACTCATGATAGCCACCAAACTTAAACTTAATACGCTTTTTTGATGCCGTTTCGGCCAGCGGGGCCGTAGCGGTTCGGCACGGCCAGTTTACTTTTTCGGCAGGCGGCACTGAGTTCGTACTCAAACTATGATTTTGTTTGCTTTTTATTTCAACATTTACTCTCGTGCTGATAGAGCACAAACGCTAAATGCTTGGATGGCTCGTTGATATTGGACTGGCGACGATTTTTGATTTTGGACTTGCGACGACGATGTTTGTTGTTTGAAGACAGCGACTGCAAATTAAAGTCCCGATTGTTTTCACATCCGAGAATCGAACAGCTCAACTAGGAGATGACGAATTCCAAGCTGCAGAGGGAGCTGAGAGTAGTTCAGTACAAAATGTGACAAGGAATAAGAAATTATCTATTCAAATTTATAGGCATTTTTGCCTATCTTCGCGGAGTGTAGACCCGTGTACATGTAGACCACGAGGTATAATGTCGAGGGTCGACATCGAGCTTAGATCGTGTTCCTAAAAATTCAGTGTTGCTTTGTACACAAATCTAAAACAGTTACATTACGTTCAAAGCTTCTCGAGGCTGCTATACCAGGCTCGTATTAAACATGGTATATTTTCGTCTTGAATGATCCTGGGTTTTTACGAAAATTTTGATTCCTGAGCTCATATTTTTAGAAATTTTTGATCCCTGATCCTTGGTGCAAAAAACTGAGCTGATCCCTGATCCTGATCCAATGTCCCTGATCCTTGATCCCACCCATTTGATCCCTGAGCCCTAGTCTCTGATCCCTGATCCTGGCCATAATTTGGAGCTTGATCCCATACATCATGTTACAAGCCTGCAATATTATTATATTATAACAGAAGTTATCACCGTATCCTATTATCGGGAATAGGCCGGAAGTAAAGTTTCACAGACCGGAAGTTTACAGGAAAGTGAGTGAGTGAGTGAGTGACACAATAGGTTACTACCCTATGTATGCAATATTCTAGTTAGACAATAGATATAGATTGAATAGTGCCATTTCATGTTGTCATACACGAAGTACTAAGCTGACTCATTTGCATATTCGACCCCTCACAATAACTCGTGGATTTGCAATCCACGAGTTAAAAATCGTATCTTTAACCTGACCTATTTCTTTGTCCTGGATATTGATTTTTAATTCTGGAATCCTTTTTTGTCTTTGGCCAAATGTGATAAATTCGGTTTTCTCTAAATTTAAAGATAATTTGTTTGTAGTAAGCCAACATGAAAATTTAGTCAATTCCTGGTTTATCATATTATTAAGGTGAACATAATCTTTATGTGCAAAAAAGTTTAGTATCATCTGCGAATAAGATCAAACTAGCCAGTTTAGAGACATTACAAATATCATTAACATAGATCAAAAACAGCAACGGACCTAAAATAGATCCTTGTGGAACTCCACATGAAATTGGTTTCAAGGAAGATGAAGAGTTGTTAAACGATACGTATTGCATTCGATTAAAAAAATCCAGTTCAAGACAATCCCACGTATACCATAATGCTCTAGCTTGTTAAATAATATATTGTGGTTCACCGTATCAAACGCCTTGGACAGGTCTAAAAAGATTCCCACGGCAATTTGATTATCATCAATTGCAGAGGAAATCTTTTCGTATAGCTCGATTAAAGCAAATGCCGTTGAGTGTCCTTTTCTAAATCCGAATTGTTTATTGAATAATATGCTGCTTTTCATTAAATAATTTGATAACCGATTATAATAACAACAAGAATTCAACAACGACGACAACAACAACAACAACAACGACAACAACTCTCTCTCTCTCTCTCTCTAACAATATAAAATATACTTTCCGAAAGCTTAAAGTTTACTTTCTAAATGTTTGTTGTTGTTGGTTTTATCAGAATTGTTCATCGAATTGACACCCCTACAAACTCAAATTTCATAATCATGAATAATCATCATATAGGTTGTTTTCGCCCCCGATCATTTTATGGCTCCGGGCAGCCCTGCGAGGATACTTTATAAGTGGGTTTGAGGATTTCAGGATGTTACGCCCCCACCGACGTGTTGTTTTTTGCTTTTTGTTTTTGTTTTTGTGGTAAAATGATGCCCCCCCCCCCCTTTCAAATTTTTAGATCTAGATCCGCCGCTGCCCGACACTAGAGCTCGAGGGAGGGTTCAGTTTCACAAAAACTTACAAAAAAAATAAGAGTTCACAACTTTTAATATAGAGCATTAATCACAACAAAGACTACTATAGCTTACTATGTGTGATTTTTGATCAGTATTAATGTTCAATGATCAACCCTAATGCAATTTCGTTTAAGCTAGCTAATAAATGAACATATGCATTTTGATCACTAGTACTTCATGTCTCTATATATATATTTATTTATTTACAATCAGTCTATTCTAGCCTCTAAGTTTCTCAAGTACTGATCTATACATTTTGCGTGTGTAATATCGTGCTTTTTCATTCCTAAAGAAATACAACAGAGGATTCAATGCGGCATTTAGGAACAGCAAAACATATGCAACCTGGCGCAGGGTATCTCGGATGGTTTGGTGTGATTCACTAACGGTAGAATCATCGTTTACCCTTGCTTCAACTGTTAAGATGAAAATAGGCACGTAACTTAAGACCAAGATCATAGTTACCATTGCCGTGGTTCGGAGTCCACGACGCTCGTCCAGAGTTCCCATGTTTGGGTCTCTGGCTAGCTGCTCAGCCCGTATTTGCCTTCTGTGCTTTCTCGACACGAAATAGATTTTCGCGTAAAGAGAAATCATAAAGAAAGCAGCAAGAACTAGCATACCGTGGAAAAGTACTTCTGGACTTCTAGAAACGGGCATTAGAATGGAGGATGAGACCCCAACGACAACACTTATAATCCATGTCACTACAATACTGCGCTTTACACGAGAAGTGGTCACCAAGGACACATATCGAAGTGAATGCTCGATAGCAATAAATCTATCTAGTGTTATAAGACATAAATTGATCATGTTTGCAAATAATACGGTTAGCCCTACTGCATCGTAAAACGCGAGCCAATGCCTTTCTGAGGAAACAACTGGTTGAGTTACAGCTTCAAAAATCTTCAAAACGTTTGTTCTTTGTAAAACTAGTCCATTTGTTAAGTCTGCAACGGAGAGGCTGGCAAGCAGGAGGTTGGAAGGAACTCTTACCTGGTTGTAAATTATTACGAGTAGAATAACAGTCATATTTCCGATAACTGTTAATACCGCGATAAGGATGTTGGAAATCAAGAGAAATATCGCTAAACCGTAGCTGCACTTTACCAAGTTTTGCAAGCTTATCGCGTAGAATCCAGGGCTTGCGGTAGCGATCGTGAGAAGCGAGCGATTTGTGCTGTTTGAATCCATAGATTCTTCCGCAATGCTTTGGCATTCCCAGTGCTTGGTGTGTCGTTACTGTAGGAAAAAAGCATATCATTGAAACAGAAAAATCATTAAAAAAATACAACGAAAGTGACCATTCTTTATACTGTTTCATGGACTAAATCGACAAAAAATAGACTTATAAATTTGATGATCCAGTCCTATTTTCTAAATCCATCCAAACTAATTCTCTTTGAACTTCGCAGTTTTTAAAGTAATTTCAGTTATTTAGGCTTTAATTATGGTTGAACTTCTTAAAAGTCAAATAATTGTCCATATAAAATTATGTGGTTGCCTGTCACATCTTAACCCTAACCAGTAACCTATATTTAGACGAACCTGTTCAGTTTGAAGATCTCAAAGCTGTCTCTCATTTAGTATTTCACTTGACAGCAATGACCAGAAAAGACGTGGAAATGACAATAAAAGCCTACAAGAACAAATTTATCCAATTCATATTTGAAAACTCTTCATTATGTCTTTGTAATCAGCGAGTGGGCACAGGTTCCTTCTTTTTAAATTAGCACTGAATAAAATGTAAATTAACGGTTTACCTGATGAACTACTATACACAAAAGATCTGCTGAAATAAGCGTCAATACAGCATCATGCAGCTTGTGTTTCTCTGATGTTTTCCATTTAATCTACATCTACCCTCTTTGGATTTTCTCACCTTTTTAAAGACCAAATTAAGAATACCATTATCTCTAACATTTTCAAAATGGGAAGGCATTAAGGTATCAGGGTACCCCAAAGTTTCTAAAAAGGGTCGATTTTTACTTTTTTTAATACATTTTCTGACGGAATGCACAATAAGCTATGATTTAGTGAAAAAATTATTTCACTGGCGATTTTTAACAGCGAGTTATAAGCGAAAACCTTTTTTTCCGGCTTAATCCCTGTCAATTATCTGTTGACATGACTTGTCAATTGACCTGTGTCATCAAGAGAACTTGTTGGTGAAGATGTCTAACTAGGGATGGACCATTAGATTTTTGATGGAGGGGGGTTGGGCAATAACCAAAAAAAAATTCGAGCACAGCCTTAAACGAAGAAAAAAAATCGTGCACAACAAAAGTGCCAGAAAAAAAATTTGTGCAAGCAGCTTTTTGTTTTATTGTCTGTCTGTCTGTCTGTCTGTCTGTCTGTCTGTCTGTCTGTCTGTCTGTACGTCTGTGTTTGTCTGTCTGTTTGTCTGTTTTGTAGTTATTGTTGTTAATTGTTGGGTTTGTTTTTTCTTCTTTCTTTGCGCCCGTTTGTTTCAGACAATTTTCTCTCGTTGAAGGGCCTTAAACCCAATCACGATCATAGATTTTAGCCACTTACCAAGCAAACAAGGAGCTGCAGGTCGAGAGGGAACTTGATATTGTGAGGCAAAGACGAGCAGTCTAGGCAGCAAGTCCAGTGATAAGACTAAAATTTCTTAGTCGATCAGGAAATTGCCTGGACAAACGCTGACGTCATAGGTTCATTTCCTTTATATCGTGTATATATTTTTTTGATTGTTTTACTTTAAATTGTAGTTTTTAATCAATTGGAATCAAGCGCTTTTGAGCTAGAGTGCAAACAATATAACTGTGAAACACTAACTTTAAATAGTCAGAATTTAGTACAAATAGACCTTTTTGCGATAACAAACATTCTCGACATCTCGTGCAGATAAAACAAAAGAACTTTTTATTAAGTAATGATCCTTGTAAGAAGTAGGCACCAGTAATGCATGGCATGTAAAGCACGCGATTATACTAATTGGATAAGCAAATAAAAATCCTCGTTTCTGATTGGTCAGAGGCCAAAAAAACCCTAAAAATAGACCTAAAATTAGCTTTTCCCGCCATGTTTTAGAATATATTCGGTTCCAGTCTTATTTTCATTGTTTCTGCCAAAAATTGCCTCTTTTTGATGTGGGGAACTGGTACTTTGACAAGCAGCGTGGTTTCACAAGTCGGAGCCATCTTGGATTCAGACGTACTTCGAAGCAAATCTCAACTTTTTTAGATCAATATTGCACATTTTATGGAATCATTTTAAAATTGAGTTAGGTTTTTGGTTTGGTTGTTTTGGACGATACCTTCCTCAAGTGCCCGGCAGTGTCAGATAAAATTTTGTAAGTGTCACGCTCGGATCGATTCGTAAGCTTATGTACCCTGACCATCCGCGAAACGACAACATTCGAATTTTTTTGATTGTCTAGAAGCGCTCGAGGATTCTAACTAAATATAGACCATTTTTAAAGAAAGATTGGTGGATTTCATGGCGAAAAATGGAAGAATATCGGACTGTCTCCAAGCGTTACGCGCTGTGATGTCTTCGCACTCTGTGTACAGGGTTGGAGAAATACCGCATCAAATTCGAGATTTTTGGCTGCCTGGAAGCGCTTGAGGATTCTAAATAAAGGTAGAACACTTTCGAATAAATATTTTGTTTGATTTCGAATAGAAATGTTGAAAAATATCGGACTGCCGGATGTTTAGTTATTTGTTATTTTAAGACCGTCACTAGGTCCGGCTGCCGGACGTTTAGTAACTTCGTTCTCTTTTAGAGTTTACGTTTGAGGACTAGGAGGGAAAGCCTTTATTGCTGACATATTTGGACATGCCAAACACATGTTCATGTACGGCATAATTTTGTAGTGGAATCGAAAGGGGTATTTTAGAAGAACTTGTAGACCTTGACCTTTCACACCATACCAAATAACTTTGTAATAGCTCTGTTTTGCGTGTTTGAGCTCATATTGCACATCTCAAAGAAAATATAGGAACTTTTGTTTTTGAACAAGACGTTTTCCAGACTTAGAAGAGGGGGATGTAGAATTGAGACAGAAGATGGATTTTATCCTTTGGACATCTAAATGCGAGTTTAGTCGAGAAATGGATAACGTGATGATTTTCGGCGGACTCGGTTTTACAATTTACGGCTGACGATCCTGGAAGATGACTCATTGCCTGCATTGCATATTGAATGTTTTGTATTTATCGTTAGGCATATAATTATGAAACATATTTATGTCATTGTAGTTTATTTGGCCAGCTAGTTTTACATTGTTCTGTGTACAGGAAACAATACGCAATGACAGCTCAGCGTATCGTGTTACGTTTCAGTGTTAGCGAGTGAGAGAAAAGACTTATTTTAGCTATGTTCCCCACGACCAGTTTTCGTTAAATTTCATACGAAGTTTTTATGGTGTTTGATAATGCAATTTTTAAATTAAGATGTTCTGAAAACCAGCTTTGATCCCAAGAAATTTGATTTGTAAATTCAAATTTCGCGCTTGAATTGAATCCGACCAATGAGGTAGCCGTATTTTAATTGGATTGCAAATTGACTGTAACAGTCATTTATGCATTAGGGGGCGTGAATTTGCCTACTTCTTACAAGGATCATTACTTAATCATGACATCTTGAATATTGCATTGTTCAAGGCTCGTGGAATGTTTGTACCTAGTTGAGCGTTGAACATATAATTTTAAATGTAAACACAAAATAAACTAAAAGGGATTTGTTTTCACTCCATGTTATATGTTATGCCTACTGCGTTTAGACATGTACTCACGGTTCTGACTACCGAGTATTCGATATGCTAATTTAGGCCCCGTAAACACATAGGACTATTGAAGTCCACACGAAAACGATGAACGTTACACGAAAACGATGAACGTTTTCGAATCCTTTTAGAGTCGTCAATACGTATGCGGTTTCGTTTGTAAACGTATACTTTTTAACCGTTTAGCTCCGTCCACACGCGAACGCTTTGTGAATGTTCCATTGATAATTCGTCAGCGCTCTCCACACGAAAACGGAGTTTTCGAAAGTATCCACTTTAGAGAACGACTTCGAAAATATTCCTTTACGGTGAGCGTTTTCATCGCTTTCGTGTGGATGGAAGACCTAAACGCATAAAAAAGTATATGTTTTGGAACTATGAAAACATAAAGATAGCTGCCAGGAAATCCCTTTATACCTTTGCTTTCAATAAATTCACATAAGCTTTGGCACTCCCGTCTCACTGTTTAGCATACTAACCAGTACTTGCGGTCACTTCATATTGGTTTGTGTGTGTATACAGACCTGTATACATATCAGGGGATACCTCACACATTGAAAATTCCATCTTGAACAACGAATCCTCGAAAAAGTAAAATGATAAGATTGCATGGGGTTCGGGGATCGATCATAAATGTCAGTGTAATTACAGCATTAAATAATATATGAGTATATACGGCGCGCAGAATCGTCCAAAATTATGACACTAAGTTTGAACAGATAAATGTTGGTTGACAGCGTTACATCGCGTTAGATGATATTTCTCTTCTCAACACAAAAAACTGGGTCAAAGACTACACAAATCGTTTGAAGACCAAAACCCCAGTCGAAGACTAAAAAAAAAACTTGTTAAAAGGCAGAAAAAACTCGATCGAAGACAAAAACTTGGTCCAAGACAAAAACTTAGTCCAAGACAAAAACTTAGTCCAAGACTAATAGCTCGGTCGATGTCAAAAAACTCGGTCGAAAACTAAAAAAAATCTAAATTAGGTCTAAGAACAAAGATCTAATAGTCAAAGGTATCAGTTTCGTACTCTGTTTAGAGCAGCATTTGTATGATGTAAAAGATACCTTGATCACCATGCAATGATCGTATTAAAGTCCCTTGATGCGTTCCTTGCCGTGACCGTGCCGTTTTCACAGTCTTACAAAAATTGCTCTAAATCGTCTTTTCTCCTGTGAGGACGTGTATAAAATTGTAACTAAAGATCATGCTTTTAGAGTAGTTTTTGTCTAGCTGTGGAAAACTCACGACACGCGAGTAACAGTTCTTCAATGGTGCACTGTTCCCTTTTCAGTCTTACCACATTTCAAACTCTTCTTCTCTTTCTTCTATCTTTAGCATACAAAAATATTCTGAGGATCGCCGGCTATAAGTACGACGATCTCTTTAATTTTCCCGCCATTATTGCGATCGCAATTATGGTCGAGATTCGCAAAACACTGTGGATTTCTTTCTTTCAGACCAGTTATGGTACAATTTGCCAACAGCATAAATTGATTCGAATGACTAAACAAAAAGGGAAATAAGTGATCTTTTACTGATTACAATATATGCAACGTGGATCGACATTCCGCATCAGAAACACTTTCACGATTGTTCAGTTGATTGCATCACCCTATCTCTTCCTGACTCCTTTAGTAGAGATGAATACAGGCAAAGGCGAAGTGAAAGCAATCGTGTAGATGAAGAACTGTTTAGTTGTTTATATTTACATTTACGTTTAGGCCTTCGACACGAAAGCGATGGAAACGCTCACCGTAAAGGAATATTTTCGAAAACTTCTCCAAAGTGGATATATACTGTACTTTCGAAAACTCGATCCGTTTTCGTGTGGAGAGCGCTGACATTGATTAATTATCAATGGAACTAAACGGTTAAAAAGTATACGTTTACAAATGAAACCGCATATGTATTGACGACTCTAAAAGGATTCGAAAACGTTCATCGTTGTCGTGTAACGGTCATCGTTTTCGTGTGGACTTCAATAGTCCTATGTGTTTACGGGGCCTAAATTAGCATATCGAATACTCGGTAGTCAGAACTGTGAGTACATGTCTAAACGCAGTACGCATAATAACATGGAGTGAAAACAAATCCCTTTTAGTTTACTTTGTGCTTACATTTAAAATTATATGTTCAACGCTCAACTAGGTACAAACGTTCCACGAGCCTTGAACAATGAATATTCAAGATGTCATGATTAATAAAAAGTTCTTTTGTTTTATCTGCACGAGATGTCGAGAATGTTTGTTATCGCAAAAAGGTCTAATTAGTGAAAAATAGTTGAAGCGTAAAATTAAGCGTGCACGTGCATATAGTCTATGAAGCGTGCGCTGCATAAATTCATGACACAGATCACAACTAAAACAACAGCAAGTGATAACATGACGAGTATGCGCGAACCGCTGGACGGAAGTGGCCTCAACACGGTTTTAACCTGGCTTAGGGCTGCCCCTCTCAAAAAGAGATTCGTATATAGTCTTCCCAAAGTTTTTCGGAGCATTACATTCGAGTGTAGAAGTACGAACAGCTAGAAATAATCCTTTCAAAATTATCCATTTGTCCAAGACAATAGAAGTTGGAGACATGCGCAGATGTTATCACTTGCTGCTAACTAAAACTAGAATAAATACAATACACGAGTGAAATGGTTTCAAAATTTTTATTCGTTCGCGCAGCAGTAAAGACACAGGACACAGCTAAAGCTAGAATAAATTCAATTACACTAAAATTTAAACAAACGAAAAGGATAATAAAATGTTTACAGTGTGGTCTTACAGTCTCATGTTTTTGTAAAACAAAAGTGTAGCTTCACGTTTGAATTGTTATTACATGAAACGTACCAAAGCGCACGCTTTCGCGGTCCAGTGATCACACTAAATCAACACTAAACAAATTTAGTTAAATTTAGTAAAATTTAGTAAAATTAGTTTTAATTAGTGTTTCACAGTTATATTGTTTGCACTCTAGTTTTAAAAAAGCGCTATATAAATAAATTTATTATTATATTATTATTATTATTTATCTGTAAACGCACTTAATGAACTATGGCTTGCGCCAATCAAGGACAATCAAAATTCGATCATTGTCGTTCTCATTCCTTCCTGTCGAAGGCTCTAGGAAACCCAAAAAACGATAATAAAACTTCATTTCAATATTTGTTTGTTTGTTTGTTTGTTTGTTTGTTTGTTTGTTTGTTTGTTTGTTTGTTTGTATGTCTGTATGTCTGTATGTCTGTATGTCTGTGTCTGTGTCTGTGCGTTTGTCTGTCTCACTGACTGTCTGTCTGCCTGTTTTGTTTGTTTTTGCGCCCGTTTGTTTTAGACAATTTGCTCACGTTGAAGGGCCTTAAACCCAACAACGATCATAGATTTTAACCACTTACCAAGCAATTTCTTATTCAGATCAGGAAATTGAAATTTCTTAGTCGATCAGGAAACTGCCTGGACAAATGTTGATGTCCTGGGTTCATTTCCTTTTATCTGAAAACGCAATTAGTGGTTTAGAGAGAAGAACTATGAAATATAACCTGTGCCAATTAAGGACAATTCTCGTTTCACACCTTCCTGTCGAAAGCTCTAGGAAACTCTATAAATTCTCTTGATTTGATTGGCCCTTAGATTAAACAAACCGAGACACTAGATGTTTTGATGAGAAACTTAAAAATGCCTCTAGAATCACCTGAAAATGATTGCGGGAATGGAAAATTCATACATATAGACTAAAGAAATGGTTCACGCTTAGCGTGCGTCCATCGTGAAATGGATGCACTTGGGAGGTTGCTAAGCACGAAAGAAGCGTAAGAGTCGTACGAGGTGTAGCCATCTTTTGTAATATAGCCACATATATTAAAACGCGAATTTCTTGATCAAATACAAAATTCTTACCATGCCACATGTACACTGCACGATTGACAAAGCGCGTCAAAACAAAGTGCCGACTTTGTGAATGCTGGCGGCGACATCAACTGCCTTTAGTTCTTTCACTAGCGAGTTTCAACTCTAAAATATACCAGAAAATATCATTTAAACCTTATGGTAATAGTATAGTAATATATATATTGAATAGTTTTTGTCAAGCTTACAACTTTAGATTTTCTACTAGAGACCTTGACAACTTTTGCTAAAGTTCAATTTATTATCATAGTGATCACTATTGAGTTTGTTTGTTTGTTTTTATCTATTCATATTTCTCTAGAAGCACAGATGGATATAAGCAGGTGGAAGATAAATTGATTTCTAAGAACCACTCTTGGCGTCTATTAAAGTTCCGTGCACTGAAAACTGTGAAGTTTGAAGTATGAATTAATTTGAATGGATTAAACCTATACATTGTTATTTCTATTTTTGTGTGTCTACTTTTTATAGGTACATTTTATGGTTAAGTAGATGTTAGAATTCAGGCCAAGCTGTTCTCTTATCTAAGCAACAGCCAACAATTCAACAGGCGTCACTGGAAGTGGCGAGCCTTCAGTGTTTTGAAACAGCAATTACAGTTTCTTTGAAAAATGGCCTGGATCTACCCTGTAAGCAAGAGAATTGGGTCTTCGCGTTACGATTGGTTAATAATTATATCTGGGAAGAATCGCTCCGAAACCTCTAGAACACTGCACAGGGTTTCGCTTTTCTCGTTGGACTTTGAACCCATTTGATTAACCCAGCCTAAGTTTAATCGCATTTCCTTCTCGTGCTCTAGTTGCGTATTACGAAGCTCTTCTCGAAGATTAAAAAAAGAAAGAAAGAAAGAAAGAAAGAAAGAAAGAAAGAAATTGCACAGTTGTTATCATATTTCCTAGCGTTGATCAAATCTATCATCGGATAATAAGATAAAAATTTATACAGCGCCTATCCAGGTCTGCTCTAGGCGCTATTAAACAAATAAAAAGATTACAGAACAGTTAATTACGAAATGATAATTAATAAGAAAATTAGTGTATAGATATGATATTAAAATTACTAAATCTGGTAATAAAGATAAAACTATTAACGTGAAAAGGAAGACAAATGTGTTTTCAGTGCAGTTAAAAACGATAACAGCGAGGATATACTACGCATGGACGAAGCCAGGAAGTTCCAACGTTCGGGGGCAGAAAAAACAAAACGTCTAGCACCTTAGGATTTAACACAATAGTCAGTTTTTTTAGAACACGCTTTAATATATCAACCAATCAGCAGTCGTAGTCCAGACCCTGAACTAAATTCATATAAGCGACTTTTTCATTGGATACATCTGTCAAATGGCGCAGTGTTCCAGAGGTTTGTTGAGTGACTCTTCCGAGATCATTATTAACGAACCATAAACCCAAATCTCTTGCAACCAGGGTAATCTAGCACTTACCCCTCAACACGAGCAGTATTTCGGTGACAAATATTGTTTGTCCTTGTATAGGTGAGAAAAAATACACGACGAATGCGTCACATGAAATTCGTGCGTGTAGGCGGGGACAAATCCGCATCTCATTTCCTCATTTCCACAGTTGTCATTTCCATATCTTTTCCAGACAATGCCCTTTGGGAGCTTGTATGAAGTCAGTGAAATACTGAATGAAACACAACGAGATCTTCAACCTGAACATGTTTGTCCAAATTGGTTTGTTTGAACACTGATCTATATTTAAAAAAAATCTAGATTCCAGTTTTCGCATTTTATGAATAGGTTATAAATTAATTAAATGGACAATAGCCTAAGCAGATTCATGTAGTGAATCTGGATATATACAGTCTGCGCGCGTAGCGGCCCTCTAATAACGGCTAATAACGGCCATCAAGAGGCCAGAAGGCGAAACGCGTCCGGGAATTTTGTCATAGCTGGTTCGTCAGCAGGAGATACTGGGGAAGGTAAGACTCCCCCCAAAAGGCCAAAAGCAACATGGCCATATCGAACTCCGCTATTGCTAAAATCAAGAACGTTTGTAAGAAGTAATAATATATTAAGACCTTTCAATTTATATCTATTTAAGAGGAGATTTTTTCAAGTTCGAGAAGTGAACGACAAAAACTCCTGAGTTGAAGAATAGCTGTTGTACAAAATTAGATACCAACATTATGTGACAGCATAATGTAATTTTATCTCAAGTTACTACCAACCATTTACACTTTGTTCATTGTAACGCGTTAGCCAATCAGCTGCAAGGGTGGTGACGCGGTCTGAGGAGTATAAAATCCCTAGGGTAGCATGTGTTCGTCCTCTTCTAGCGACACCATCATACAGGAACACGAAATAAGGATTCAACTGAGTCAAGCCTATTTTCCGAAATTGTTCAGGCAAGTAAACTCACATTGTTTGTACCTAAGAGTTGTTATGGTTGTTCCACGAATCCTAGTGTTAGGACATTCATTTGTACGTCGTTTGCATGAGTTTGTGCTGAGTAGCTCAGATCTTGACGCTAATTTTCAATTGTCTGAACCGGCTATCGTGAAATGGTTGGGGGTGGACGGCAGTAAGGTGGCTAAAACCTTGATGTTTGACATCCAGTCGATTATGAAGTTCCAACCAGATATCGCGATCGTCCATCTAGGCACGAACGACCTGGCTAGCTTGTCTCCCCTGTCCGCAAGTTCAGACATTGAAGAATTTGCTCAATATCTTCACCAATCATGTAAGGTGAAATTTGTATGCATTTGCCAGACAGTCATTTTATATGTAGTGGCGTGAAATTAAAATCATTTCTGTCAGATAGTTTAAATTGTTTGTAAGTAGTTTTGGCCGATGAAAGTTGAATCAAAGTGTGAAGCCAAAGTCACCGAAAATTTGGATCGAAAATGAGGTTTAGGCCTTCCTTTGCTCATTTGCTGTATGTTTTCTTTATATTCAGCTTGAAAAAGCTTCATCCCAACACGTCCTGACAACGTCAAGACAAAGTCCTTGTACAATTCCAAAATCTGTTTTAAACAGGTATTCTATCTTGGTACATCAGTTTTAACCAGTAGAAAGAGGATTTGAGTGTTAATCCCGAACGAAAATTTGGATTAAAACTTGCACAAAGGTCTAGTTTTTGGCGCTTTTTGCCATTATTGCTCGTCAATGAAAAAAAAATTAAACTACCAGCAGCAGTATATCAGTATTTATAATATAGCTTTTTTTCTAACGAGCGCTCTGATTGGCTAAAAAGCGCTTGAAACCCGTGGTATATTTCCCCCATAAACCACGGCTCAACACTTCTTTCTGCCGTAATTAAAAAATAAATAAAAACCAAAAGAATGTTCAATATAAAATACGTTTTTTATTGTTTTCTGATATATTAGCAAGTCACAGTTCACGACTTTCACTAGAACCTGATGTTTTGTAATGAAAAGCGACTGATAAGAGCAAACCTGAAATCGTGTATGAAACTTTGGATAGTTTTTCACAAAACAAATAACTAAAAAATTCAGGCAGTATTATAAGAACAATAAGTTTATTAACAATATTTGTATTAACAAGTTACTTTCCATGATGAAATAGTTCCTTTCAGCTGTTTATATTACAGCTTTGATGACAACAAGCAAGAGAGCAACATGCTGCGTGGGTGAAAAAAACTCTCAAACTTACAAGTGATAGTTGAAGGCCGTTAAATTTACTCAATTGCCTTTGAAATATCTGCAATTCTGACATATTTTTTTCTGTGAACAAAACGTACACATGTACAAATAAGTCAATAAAAACACGAGGAGCAAAAAGGCAAATTTATGCTTCAAAGCATTCACTTTCAGAGGATCGAAATTACGGCAAAGCTTTAAAGCTTAAAAAAGTCTATAAAAAGGACTTAATCCGCCTAAAAAATTTTGCACATACAAGAAAAAAATTTTTTCAGTGAAAACATGTATGCTTAGACACGAGAAAGTATAGAAAAGTACCTCAAAAGAGCAAATTTGTTGTCCACAACTTTCATGTCAACCTTCTTCAACGCCATTTTTGTCTCTTCGCAAAGGACGTCGATGACGTCATTTTCAAAATCAAGCCAATCACAACGCTCGTTGTATCTCAATCTCGAAGTAATGAGCAATCTTATTGGCTCTCTCATGATTCTTAGGAGAATTGATATTTTCATCTGCGAAATTTGGTTTTATATGTTAGTTTTTTGCTTATAATTATTTTCCGCTATATTATAAAAGCAATAAACGATAGATTTCCGTGGTTTATCGGGGAAATAAACCACGCGGGATGTTGGGAGAACACTCGAAAAGGCCGAAAATCACTCGCCTACGGCTCGTGATTTTTTAGGCCTTTTCTCGTGTTCTCCCAACATCCCGCGTGGTTTATTTCCCCGATAAACCACGGAAATCTATCGTTTATTGCTTAAATAGTATATACCAAATTCACAACGATTCGAGCAATTCTATTGGCTCGTTATCTCGGAATATTGAAACATATCTACTTCCCAAGATCGGCATAATGAGCTTTTCGGAAAAATGGTTCGGCTCTTTTGAGAAAGCGTTAAAAAATTGCATCGAAATCATGACAATCTTCTAAAATTAAAACAATTAAAAAAGCTCCGTTTAGAAGGAGTATTTGAAGTGTATTGAAGGAGAAACAAGCTACACATGTTGTCATGATCAAGTGATGAGATTTTGCATTTGCCTCATTGATCCATTTCTTAGAAAGTTTTTTAGTAACATGGATTTAGAAATAAAACATAATTCGAAAATCTTGAATATTTAGAGAACATTTATACCAAAATAGACGGAATCATTTTTTATTGTTATTTGTCTTACCTCAGCCGGATGATTCGAGCAGCTGGTACATTGGGCAATCGCTCACACGTACGATATTATGACTACAACGACGAGCTTTTAGTGTTAAGGACAAGTTTTCTAGAATTCAATGTAACAAATTATCATCTTGAGGTGTCTCAACAGGACCTTAAATGGTCTGGAAAAATTTTGTTCACGAAACACGGCATTTTAAGAAAAGAATTAAAGCAAGCTTGAAAACGTTGTGCAAACTGACCACCATCGATCTCTCGAGAGAATTAAACTGTTGGACTTCTAAAAAGCACAAACATAAACTGTTTGGAACTCACTTTCTAAGCGGTGATCACAATAAGGTTCAATTTTATAAAACCTTCAATAAAAATATAAATAAGATTAAAGAAGCGGTTAAAAAAAATTACCTAATAAGAAATTTTCAATGAAGACAATTTGAAAATGACTGGGCAATTAAATAAATGGAATATTTGCGCGCAAATAGGATTTTTATGTTGTCTTTTGGCTGTATTTATTTGAACATTATCTAGAGGCATTATGTAATTGTTGTAATCTTTGATCTTTGTGTAGGAGCATTCATACATGTGGGGTCGGTATGGGGTACTGGAGTAGTGGCAATTTGAGTGACGCCCCCGGGCACAGCACAACATGTAAACTGTCAGACGGAGTGATTCATTCTGATCCTGACTTTACATAAGCTTGTAGCTTCAATTTTGTAGCATTTATTTATTTTTATTTTATTTCCAAAATTCGCCAGGGGCCGGCCAGGCAAAGATAGATAGATAGATAGGTAGGTAGATGGCCTCCTACGCAGACGTTTTAGTCTCGATCCAGTAAATTCCCTGGTTTGATAAAATCCAATAATGGAGAAACTTCAGTAAATTATTTCCCTTTTCCATTAACAAAATAATTACTAACAATATAGGTGTTGCATTGATAAACAGAGTAAGTAAACAAACCATTTCAGTGCTTTATCACAATACAAATTTGGAAAACTTCCTCAGGCCATTAAGTCATCAAACGCCCCCTAATGAATTATTCAATCATTAATTAGGGGGCGTTTCGTAAAAACAAGGGGGTTCTCGTTGCAGGCCTTTCCTTCTTCCTCTCCCCATTCCCCCTCTCCCCTTTCCCTTCCCCTCCCTTTCCCCTATCCCTATTCCTTTCCCCTTAGGGCCGCTACGCAGGATACGTTCTACCGCTATTCGCCTCCACTTCAGAGAATAATGTTCAGTTAAATATAGGTTACAGATCAGGTTTAGGGGTTAAGATGCGAAGGGCAAGCACATATGGACGATAATTTGATTTTTAAGTATGATTTGTGTTTTTCCTACAGTAACCACACATCAAGTACTGGGACGACCAAAGCAATGCGGAAGAATCTATGGATTCAAACAGCACAAATCGTTCGCTTCTCACGATCGCTACCGCAAGCCCTGGATTCTACGCGATAAGCGTGCAAAACCTGGTAAAGTGCAGCTACGGTTTAGCGATATTTCTCTTGATTGCCAACATCCTTATCGGGGTGTTAACAGTTATCGGAAATATGACTGTTATTCTCCTCGTAAAAGTTTACCAACAACTCAGAGTTCCTTCCAACCTCCTGCTTGCCAGCCTCTCCGTTGCAGACTTAACAAATGGACTAGTTTTACAAAGAGCAAGCGTTTTGAAGATTTATGAAGCTGTAACTCAACCATTTGTTTTCTCAAGCAAATTGGTCAAGTTTTACGATGCAGTGGGGCTAACCATATTATTGGCGAATATGATCACTTTATGTCTTATAACACTAGATAGATTCATTGCTATCGAGTATTCACTTCGATATGTGTCCTTGGTGACCTCTTTTCGTGTAAAGTGCAGTATTGTAGTGACATGGATTATAAGTGTTGTCGTTGGGATCTCATCCTCCACCTTAATACCCATTTCTAGAGGTTCGAGAGTGCTTTTCCACGGTATGTTAGTTCTTGCTGCTTTCTTTATGATTTCTCTTTACATGAAAATCTATTGCGTTTCAAGAAAGCACAGAAAGCAAATCAGGGCTGAGCATCTAGCCATGAACCCAAATATGGGAACTCTGAACGAACGCCGTGGACTTCGAACCACGGCAATGGTGACTATGATCTTGGTCACAAGTTACGTGCCTATTTTCATTTTCACATTTGAAGCAAGTGTAAACGATGATTCCACCGTTAGTGAATCACACCAAATCATGAGAGATGCTCTGCGCCAGGTTTCACACGTTTTGCTGTTCCTAAATGCCGCATTGAATCCTCTGTTGTATTTCTTTAGGAATAAAAAAGCACGATATTACACACGCAAAATGTATAGATCAGTACTTACGAAACTCTCAGGTTAAATAGGTGCCTGAATATCAATATAAACATGAAGTCAGTATTAAAACTTGTACATTCTTCTAGTAGTTCGAACGAAATTCATTAGGGTTGATCTTAAAAAAATAAAACTGATCATGAGTCACAGTAAGTAGTCCTTGATGACGTAATGCCTAGATTACAATGTGTGGACTCTTGTTGTTTTGCAAGTCTTTGGGACCTGAACCCTTCCCTAAGCTTTGTTGTTGTTGTTGTTGTTGTTGTTGTTGTTGTTGTTGTTGTTCTTCTTCTTCTTTCTTCTTCTTCTTCTTCTTCTTCTTCTTCCTCTCCTTCTTCTCCTTCTTCTTGTTTTTCTTCTTCTTCTTGTTCTTCTTCTTGTTCTTCTCTTTCTTCTCTTTCTTCTCTTTCTTCTCTTTCTTCTCTTTCTTCTCTTTCTTCTCTTTCTTCTCTTTCTTCTCTTTCTTCTCTTTCTTCTCTTTCTTCTCTTTCTTCTCTTTCTTCTCTTTCTTCTCTTTCTTCTCGTTCTTCTTGTGTTCTTCTTGTTCTTCCTTCTTCTTCTCGGTTCCCCTCCTCCTCCTCCTCCCCCCCTCCCCCATATCTACTTACCAAGCTCGGGATAATGAGCTTTAATTTTCGGAAAAAATGATCTGCTTTTGAGAAAGCGTTTAAAAAATTGCATTAAAATACATGACAATCTTCTAAAATTAAAAAAAAAGTTAAACAAGCTCCGGTTAGAAGGAGTATTTGATGTGTATTGAAGGAGAAACAAGCTGCACATGTTGTTATGATCAAGTGATTCAGAGATTTTGCACTTTGCCGCATTGATCCATTTCTTAGAAAGTTTTTCAGTTTAGAAAAATGGATTTAGAAATAAAACATTCGAAAATCTTGAAAATTTAGAGAACATTTATACCAAAATAGACGGAATATATCGGTCCGTGTACCCTCCGGCCATTCGATTTTTGGAAAATACCAAAATTGGATTTGCTCGATATATTTGCGTTTTTCGTGATTTGGAAAATTGAATTTTAGCGAAAATCGGATATTTCCTTTTTTCAAAAATTGTAAATATACCTCTTAATTTTTAACTTTTAAAAATGGATTTCAATTTTCGTTTTTCAAAAAAAGGAAAATTGGAAAGATACCAAAGTTGACTTGACCAGGGGAGGGAGAAGACTTTTAGTTGACTTAAACTCAGACCTCCCCGAACACCGAATAATGTGCATAAATTAAAAATGGCCGACTGACAAGCAAAGAGTACCCAATGTATTTGTGTATTTGATCGTAAATTGAGAGGGTTTTGGGCCTAAAATCTCGACTTTGCTTGGTGATTAGAGCGACAGCTAATGCAGACGAGCCTACTCTAGCACTCTAGTAAAAGATGCCATAGAATGGATAGATTTTAACCCAGTTGATCCAAACAAGTTAGGATCCTCGTAGCCGTATATGGTTTAAAACCAAACCAAAGCAAAGATAAGAAACACTCAAATAAGACGACACAACAACTTTTATTGGAGAGAATCAGATACTGCAAACTACATATTTATTGTGGTTTCGTATCAAACAATTCTTACTGATTACAACTACTGCAGTTATAGTGAGAAACTACAAACTACCCTATTGGAAACTCGTGGTTTTTTACAACTATCAATCATCTTTCTCAGTATGTAACTCTAATGTATTTTTTTGTATTGTGTCATTCTACAATGTACTGTTACTAACTTAGTACTGTTATGGTCACATACCATACAATGCTATGCATAAATATGTTATTATTGGACAACCCTCTTACACATATCATTTGTAGGTTGGTGAAATATTCATCAAGATGTCAGTGCTATGCACATCATTTCATAGTTGAGTTGACAAAATATTTCTGACATCTAGAGGCCAATACAACACTGCACAGTAATACAGTTGTATGATTTGTTGGTTGATTAAAATTTAATGTGCAGTGTTGTATTGGC